>LR738711.1:780932347-780962390 GCA_902687465.1 Secale cereale
AACTCTGCCTCTGTTTTGGAGAAGAAAAAGTGAAGGAGAAAGATTGTGTGTGTGTGGATGGAAATCAAACAAAGGCAAATAATGTCCAGGCCACTTTAGTGTTCACCACCTGATCCAATCCACCTAATTTGCCTTGCAGATTAGCAGATGTGGTGGAGTATATCTTCTGAAATGGGCATGAACCGGCCAAAGTTCAGGTAATCTACTTACTGCAGTTGGAGTAGTTGCCCTTCTATTTACTCAACTGAAAGAAATACTCCATAATTTAAATATCATGTGCCAAATATGCGACCTCGTTAGAAATACTCCATAATTTAACCCAACCGAAAGAGTTGATCGACATGAATTTTTATGGAGTAGTTCGTCGACAGTACATTGAATCTTAAAAATTCAGTTAAGCAAGCATGTTACTCCTATTTTTGGAGTGAAAAAATCAGTTTAATATTCAGTAAAAGAACTTGGCATCTCTGTTTGCATCTAGGAGTACTTCTGGAACTTGCTATGAGTATATAAGAATATATACTCCTAGCAAACAAGTACTCCTAGGAGTACTGGAGTATCAATCTATCTATAGCAAGTGATTCAGTTCTCTTCTTTTCCAACCATAAATACTGGAGTATATATTCCAATATATAGCAAGTACTCCAAGTATAAGCTGGAGTATATAGCAATATATAGCACAATATAGTATGTGGCAACAATAAACATAGACTCCAAGTTCACAAAAAAACACATACTCCAACAAATTGGAGTAGAATACACAACAAGTACACACAGAATACACAATAAAGTGGAGTAGGATCAGCGTCCAAGCATCTCTAGTGCCATTGCATACACTTCAGGAGGAACTGAGATCATGGGCGGTAGCAGTTGTAGCCTTTCTAGCCTATCCTTGTTCATGTGCGGGATTTTGTATTTATTGGCTCCACCATTCTTCATTACTTCGACCATGCAAGTCTGCAGAGTTATGAATACTCTGTTAAGTTTTGAAACTTCATATCCATCGAACTCCTCTTGAACACCTTTAATCAGCTCTGGAATAGTTTTCGGACTTTTGCAGTCTGTTAGCGACTGAATAGAGCTGAAGAACCCAAGGTCCAGGGCGTTCATGTCCGGAGAATTTGGAGGCTGATACATTATTCTAATGTCCAGGCCACTTTCGTCCACAGCTTCTGCGAATGCTTGATCATTAGGTAGGATATGTGTTCTCGCGTTATCTTGCTGGATAAAAATGGGTTGTCCATCATCATCTGCAGGCCACAATGCTTGAATCGCTGGCACAACCTTCTGTATAATATACTCTCTCATCACATCCCTCGTCACTATGACAGGCTTTGTTTCCAATGTCCCCTTTTCCCTGTTCTTGCTTCTTTTTGCTGCTGCAGTCACTCTCACGAATGGCCATACCCCAATTTTTCCGGAGAATGTCATGTTCCCATCTTCATCAAACCGTGGTCTTGCTACCGCTGTGAGAAACATCACTTTTCCAATAGAGTTTTTGACAGGTCTTTCCGGGTCCTCTTCGTCAGGCAGCAGATAGTAGTTCCTTTTTTTCTTGGTCATGGAGAACCATTTCTCGTCGATGTGAACAATATTATGCATACTCCTGAAACTTGGGCTTACATCTCCTAATGTTGCCTCATCTAGCATAGAGAGGCAAAAATCCACCCTATCTCTCTTATTTTTCTCTGTCAGTACCGGCTTTACCCTGTTGGAGTGTCTCCTTATCTTATTCAACTTGAACTTCTTGTATAGTGTAGTAGGGCTTACACCCAGTGCCTTGGCTAGAGATCGAATAGTTGACCTCTTGTTTAAGGGAATTGTCGGAATGAGAGATAGGATATCATCATAAGATTTTCTTCCGCAATTTTCTTTTCTTTTGTTTGAAACATCCACCTCCTGACCAAGGCCTTTCTGTTTCATTGCCGTCTCCCATATTCTTTGAATAACTCGAACATGTGCTCCAAATATTGCAGCCACATCCTTCTTATCAGTTCTCTTGAACTTGCCTCCTCTACTCTTATGGAGGGTTTCCAAGGACATGTAAGCGGCATATCTCTGTGCATCAGTGAGCCAATTCCTTTGCCTTTGTACTCCTACAATAGCAATAGAATAATAAAATTAATTATTGCAATAATATTAGAAATTGGTTGTTGGAAATGTAAACAGGAGGTCAACAACAGCAATAAAAATTCCATAGGAGTATTGCTTGTTGTAAATATAAACATAAATGTTGCTTGCTGAAAATATAAATGTAAACTAAATTTGAAAATATAAACTAATCTTTGCTTGCAAGCAAGCAAAATATACTCCATGATTGACCTGTGTTGCTTGCTGAAAATATAAATGTTGCTTGCTTGCTGAAAATATAAATGTAAATGTTGCTTGCTTTCTTTCCTTCTTTCTAGTATGCCTTGTGTACCATGAATTAGTTTACATTTTAGTGGAGTAATCCTTTTCAGCCTTCCATAGAGAAGATTGTGATATCAGCTTGATTTGATTTAGCCATTTTGTTAGTGTTGAATAACTTGTACTCCTACAATCTAATTTAATTCTGGTTTGTACACAGGAGCTATATTGTTTTCAGGTTGTGTCCATGAGCTGTATTAAAGGTCTTGTTATTCATTTTTTACTTTGAAAATTTACTGGTGGTCTTGAATATGTTCTGCACAGTGCACATATGTTGGATTAGATACTGTTTACTACATGAACAAGATATTTAGAGTCTTAGTTAGTGAGGTGCTAATCTGATTCACCAAGCTTTCTGCTCTCTCTGTGTACCCATGAATATTTCTACTCTCTCTCTCTCTCTCTCTCTCTCTCTCTCTAGTATGTACACATCTCCCCTTTCCCTAGCAAAAAAAAAGAACGATCTAACTAGTCTAGACCAAGTGGGGGACATCACACCCACCTGTCAGGTTTATGCTGATAGTATGATTATTTTTTTGAGGTTTAGGACTGCTAGTATGAAAATGGAGTACAGTATAAGTTTGCAAGAATTTCAAATGGAGTACTCCATTATAATGTTGGGAAATGGAGTAGAATTCTACTGATCACTATGCACAATTATACTCCATTATAATGTTGAAATCTTAGCAATCCCTTTCTTCTCTGTTACTTATCTGTTGTGCACACAATATGCACAATTATACTCCATTGGTCACTCATCCTGATAATGTTCAACATCAAGGCTACCATTTTGACCAGAAATGTTGCCTTTTTCTTCATGTTCTCACGATATGCACAATCTGTTATTGCTTACCATTTCTTGATGTTGAAAATGGAGTAGAATGTTAAATGAAGATTAAAAGAAATTATACCTGCATTTTGACCATCATTGTTGCCTTCTTCTTCAGGTTCTTCGTTGCCTTCTTCAGGTGGAGTGAAATTGAGGTCTGGGAGTACCATGATTTATATTGAGCAAATGATTTGCTGTTGTTGCCGTTGAGGATATGCTGCTGCTGCTGTTGAGGATCTGCTGCTGCTGCCGTTGAGAATCTGCTGCTGTTGCTTCTGTTGAGGGCCGTTGAGAATCTGCTGCTGCTGTTGAGGATCTGCTGCTGCTGCCGTTGAGAATCTGCTGCTGTTGCTTCTGTTGCTGTTGAGAATCTCCTACTGTTGCTTCTATTGAGAGCCAATGATCTGTTGTTGTTTCTTCTGTTGAGAATCACCTGCTTTTGCTTCTATTGAGGGCCAATGATCTGCTGTTGTTTCTTCTGTTGAGAATCTGGAGCTATAGTTGAGGAGCTGCTATTGTTGCCAGGGGACAAGCCGGCAAGGAGCACCGAGCCTGGAGGTGGTCACGCATGGGAGGAGCTCATAGTCTTCTCCCCTGGCCCCAGGCGAGCTGGACCTTGCTGGCGACACGGGGAAGAAGGGGGCCGGTTCTGGGCGAGCTTGACCTTGCCGGCGAGGTGGTGCTGGGGCCGACGACTGGCGAGGTGCCCTCCTGGGGTCGGCGGCGAGGTGCCTGGATGAGCAGGAAGCTGGGCGGCGAGGAGGAGATCCTAGGCGGAGGAGAATCTTGGCGAGGAGGAGATCCAGGCAAGGAGAATCTGGGCGAGGAGATCCTAGGCGGAGGAGAAGCTGGGCGGCGACGGGCGGCGATGCGCTGGGAGAAGCTGGGCGGCGACGGACGGCGACACACCAGGAGATCCCTTTTGAATTTCAAATCGATCCAAGGGTATAGTTGTCCATTATCGATTTTTTGGGGCTGTCGGAAATTTCCTTCCGCGACCTACAAAAGTGAACGGAGGGAGTATGTTTTTAGAAGATGAAAATATTAGCTTAAGAATTTGCAATATGATTGCATATATATCCAAATATTATCTTATCATAGAACTGATAATTGTACTAATTCATTTATCATCTATGATCTTCCCATGGCACATTGGCATCAATTGACCTTAAGAAGATGGCTTACTCAGGAGTTGAGTGTACAACTAAATCTGTTGGTTGATAAATTTAATCCTATTACTCTAGTAAAGATCGTGACAATGTCAACTGGAGTTTGTTAATCTTTAGGGGTCTAGACAGTGAGACCTCGGTCATTAGCATTGGGAACTGCATGATGATCATGTGAATCTACCACATATATACATGGCAAATGTGCAATGCATGTGCAGTATGTAAATTAATCTTACCATCGTCAGATTCAGTGGTGAGATTATCCATCCGGACGAGCGAGTACACCTCCAAAGCGTTGATGAGCGGCGGAAGACTCGAGCTACTCGTCTTGTTCAAGGTGAAGAATACATCGGCGTTTTGCAGGAAGTGCCCGATCTTGTACTTGCTGTCCATCTGGAATCGCAATGGGGAGAAGTCTGGAAACAGCAAACCTTCGGCGCTGTAGATGTCAAACCTCCTGCTCAGGTTGCTGTTGCTGATATCAGCAAAGTGAAAGATCGGGAGAAGCTGTAGGCTCTTGGTGTCTAGATTGGGACCAGCTGCCGCAATGATGCTCGTGCTGGAGATGTTCATGTCTATGGTCGAAGCCTTCTGGAAGATGGCCGAAGGCACGTTGAAGGCACTGTCGCCAGGGAGTCTCTCCACTTTTTTGTCAGTGTCAAGGTTGATCCAGGCGTAGGATGTGCGGGGCCAGCTCTCCCAGAACCGGTCATAATCGTCTGTTGGATATCTTCATGGCACAGAGACAAGGAGAATTAGATAAATAGCCAGCAGAGCACACTAATCTTTTGGTATTTTACTTAAAAAAGGCACTTGCTATGGGATTTAGCAATCCCAACTTCATACTCCATCCGATCCATATTAATTGTCGCTGATTTAGTTTTTTTGCAAAGTAATCCCAGCTTCATATCACCTTGAGATTTAATTTTTGTTATGTGCAACTTACATGTAACTGCAGCATCCAGAAAACAAAGGACCAAACACTTTAAATGCGTTTAATCTAGCAAATTAATTTTAAGACCATTGACAGGCATAAGTCAGTTCTAATTTTAAACTATAATGGATGGCAGTCTGCTCGTCTCACCTTGTGATAGGGTCGGTGACGTTGCCAAATCTGACTCGTCTAAAGTAGCTCATTGACACTGAAGTATTCACAAAAGGGTACATCGTATCTTGCAGTGGCCTTAGCTCCAACGAAGACACGAACGGAGTCCCTGTACCGAAGTTTATCAGACAGACCGATAGGTTGTTGCCCGGAGCAACGGTGAGCACTTCCTTCCATATTGTGTCTGATGGATCCGTATTTGTCAAGTTCACCGCCTCCCAGAAATTGACACCGATATGGAGCCCAAACCGAAACAAAGACCCGTCTATAGTTCTGTTCAACCTATCATAGTTGCCGTAAGTAAATGTGGCCCTCAATAGATACTTGTTGCCAATGGTGGATGGCAGTGTATAGCAATTCCTTGAGCCGTCAGGGAAGCTCCTCAAGGTTTTTTGTTGCTCATTTGCTGCACCAGGCATGAACTCCTTCGAAATTTCATGGCTCAAACCGCCCTCGACAGATTCACCATCGAAACGGTACACTATTTTGGTGGTGTTGTCGATGTAGGCACTGCTGTTTGTCCATCCACAATCGATGTTTACGAACCCTGAACAATGGTGAGTGTGTATCAGTTTCATGTGCTTTGAGTTTAAGATGCATACTAAATCATTGATCACGACATGTATGGCTAGACATGCAGTAGCTACAGATTTGTTGATTTCTGAGATTTCGGTAAAGTGAGATTTCTCAAGTTGCACAGGCTGAAGTAGACTGATCTGTGCGTGCAGATGGAGCAGAGTACTGTAGAAGGGAAACGCTAGGAAGATATGGCATGCATTACCAGCGGTAGGAGGCTGGGCTCGGACTTGAATCATCGTGACCAGGACGAGAAGCAGCGCAAGGAACCATGTCGGCTTTGCACTTTCTTGAGAACATGCCGAGCAACTGAAGCTGATTGCCATGTGCTGTTGTTGGGTGCTTGCAATGTCTGGAAGCAAGAACAGGTGGCTCGTGCAGTTATATGGCAGAGAAAGACAACTAGCACGGTCCAGTAATGATTTTCTTTTACTATTTTGGTTGACTAGGCCTCGGCTCTGTTTTGACAATGCTGAGAAAATCATACCGTTGAGTTCGGCGGTAGGTAATTCCGGTGAAAGAAGTGCATGCAACTTGCATTCATCAAAAGAAATGAGGGTGCAACTTGCCATGGGAGTTCAAATTTGCACGTCAATCGCCGTGTTATTTCACAATCTTCTGCATGCGACAAAGGCACTGCTCGTCAGTGCGATGACGAGGGGGGTTGTAAGTCTAGGACTCGGTGTTTGTGTTGGGCGAGACATGCATGCAGAATTGCAGTTCGCCTATGCAGTCAAGGATGTTGATCTTTTGTCTGAAGTCACGGATGTTGATCTTTATCTGAACCAGTCTGCCATGCCAACCTAAAGAACCGTAACAGAGCAGTCACAAGATTAAAAAGCAAGGGATTGCTTGCCCGTTGCCAGACCAGTTCGACGATGCTACGCGCTTAACTTGCCACTTGCCAGACCAGCTCGACGATGATACGCTCGTGATAATAATAACTTTTTTTTTGAGGGGTTGATAATAACTAACTAAACCGTCAGATACGGCGAAGCGCACGGCCGTCGGATCTCGGCCGCTCGATACTTGGCAGTGGCGTGGGCCGACTGGGGTAAGAAAAAGTAAAATGCACGCACGAATACCCGTGGGCCGTGGCCGCGTGGGGGTATTGCTGGGCTTCTGGCGCGGTTGCGTCCACGCTGTAACTTGACAGGCCTCACCCAGTTCTCAAAAAAAAGAAAAAAAGACAGGCCTCACCCCTTCGCCGGAGCTGCTCTACTGCAGTGATGTGCTGCCCCCAATCTCTCGTACAGCTCGGGTTTCTAGGCGGAGGCCAAGGGGGAAGAGGTGCAGGCGTTGCAGCTCGGGGACAAGTCGAGGAACTGCCCACGGCGCGAGCGGCGGGCCGGCGGCGAGACTAAGGTATGTCGTGTGCCATTTCTGGTCAGGTCCTCAGGCTCCAACTTGTGTGCCATCTCATGTAGTGTTGTGTCGACAAACTCCGCACATGCTCGGATGATTTGGTAGAACAAACAAGTACTGTACTTTAGATTTGAATCCACATGCTTGCAAGAGAGAATGGGGAATAAAAGGCCGAATCCTTAGGCGGCAGTGTGTACGCAGACCACTTGTCTTAGGATTGCTGTGGACTTGATGTACGGGCACTAATTCCGAGTTCTCAAATGGAAGGGGATGCTTCATGCTTGAACACTATTTACCGGTAGAAACGAGCAATATTAACACTATTACCCGTAGAAATGAGCAATATTAGAATCTGAAAATGACACAATTACTAAATTCCAGTTTACGGACAATCAATGACGGCACAGTTAAGCAAATTACCAAACATTATCTAAGCGGATGCAACAATAAACACACTAGGCGTCTCCCTTTCACCGTCCAGAAAAGAGGCTCGTTTGTGACATCCCATTGGTATAGCCAGACTGGAAGGATCTCCCCTCGTTTCTTGCTCTTGAAATCATCAGCCGGAACTGCCTTGGAATTTCAGTATCCATGGAGTCCGTACGTTGAGGGGCCCCAGAAACAGCTGGCAACCACACTTTGAGCCTTGAAGCAACCTCGGTCATGGTCGGCCTGTTGATGGCTGCGCTTTCGAGGCAGTTCATGGCAAGGTCCACTACACTCTGCAGGGAACTGGCATCATACAGATCCAGCAGTTTCTTGTCTACAACGTCGTGAATGCTGCTGTTAGCTATCTTTTGCCGCACCCAATTTGGTAGGTGGACAGTTTGAGGGTCCATAAATACTGGGGGTCGGCCGGTGATGATCTCCAAGAGCACGATGCCGAAGCTGTAAACGTCTGTCTTGACTGAGAGCTGGAAAGTTGCATGGTACTCAGGGTCGAGGTAGCCAAGAGTGCCAGCAGCAACAGTAGATATGTGTGTGTGAGCATCATTAAAAGACCGCGAAAGCCCAAAATCAGATATTACCCCCACTAAATTCTTGTCCAGAAGGATGTTTGGGGTCTTCACATCTCTGTGCACTATTGATGGGGTGCATAACTCATGTAGATACTCCAGTCCTGCAGTTCATCAAAACTCTTACTTTGAACACACATATATGCATGACCTCAAAAGAAAGAAAACACACACATTCATAAGATAGCCTAAAGGCTAACACACAACTGAAATACATACCTTGTGCAGCATCCAGTGCAATATGAAGTCGTTGTTCCCAATTCAAACTATAGCCGTCTCCTGTATTAATACATGCCAAATTATTAAGTGTCATTTGAATACTATTTTAAATATACAAATCCAATTAACAAGAGAACCAAGCTATTGAAGTATTCTCTGTATAGTGAATACATATCTCTCTAGTTGCTTTGTTTCTTAATAGCTTTTGGAAGATGTAAATGTGACTAAGAATTTAACCGTGGTAGCCCAAATTTGTTACCGAATATCTATGACCATGCCATGGTTAGGACTTGAGGTATATGCAGCTCTAGGATGCAGCTATGTTTACCTCACTTGTTAGTCGAGTATCTAGGCAGAGGGAACTAAGTCTACCAACTCAACCATATTGACTAGCAGGAGCAGTAATACTTTAGGCAGCCAACTATACCTTTAACAAGGAAATCCAGTTTCGAAAATCCTGATTACAGTACCATGTCAAGGCCAGAATAGTTTGGTTTTAGAGTTTCCTTTTTATACTTACAAGCAGTACTGCTTATAAGTAGTTCCTGTCAAATTTTATTTTTGTGGGTGCACAATATATTGATAATATTTGAAAAATTGGTGATTCCCAAGTGTTAATGAAAGCCGTTGGCATCTGGCCATCTGGATCCCTATGTAGTTGTAGGTTTCTTAGAAAGTAAAACTCTGAACTGGTCAAATTGCTTTTCAGATTGAACAGGTTTTAGTTTTGATTGAAGGATTTGACTTTATAGAGTTAAAGTACAAATGGTCTCTGTAAATGTCGAATACAAGTTAGTGATAATAACAAACTGCATGTTGGATTGGTTGTAGCTAAGTCAACTATGCTTGATATAAACATTAGGAGAAGTCAAGAGAGAAACCTCCTCTTAAAAGCTGTTGGAGATTTCCTCTGGGCATGAAATCATAAACGAGTGCTAGGCATTTCTTGTTCTGGCAATATCCTTGCAAAGTCACGAGGTTCTTGTGATAAACTTTGGACAAGGTTTGCACCTGGAGCAACAGATATAAGTATCAAATATCCTAGAACTGAATCCAATTGCATCATTTTATTTGATATGTACTTTGTAAAGGGTTTTAGATGCCTTGCAGCCTTATTGTGTGCTTTCTATCGAAGAAAGCATTGATGTTTTCTGGTATACCTCAGGGAGGAAGTCTGTTGACTCTGCTATTGATGTCTCCATAAGCACCTTCACAGCTACTTCATCACCATTTTCTAGTGTGCCATGATAAACTACACCGAAACCTCCTTTTCCAATGATTGATTGGAAGTCCCTTGTTATTAGCTTCAGCTCTGCGTATGTGAACCGCCTGATATCAATATGTAGTGGAGTTTCCTCTTCATACATAGCATAATCCTCATGGTCTCCTGACCTCCCTGCAGAGTCAAAAAGTTTTGTTTTCCATGGAAGTTTAGGTAAGAACCTGCTCTCTAATGTCTAGTTGTTTACCACCTATTGCATCGATGAAAGAATTTTAGAGCATAGAATTTTGTTTACCTTTCCAGCATAACTTCCAGAGTATGCACATCACTACTAGGAGGGATACCACTACCACAGGAACTATCACTGCGGTTAGCACAATATGCATCATGTTCTTATTTGAGCAGTATGTATCTTTGACCTTTGAGCATATGGGATTGCCTTCTAATCTAGTGACACGATTAAACAACATATAGAACAAAAATCAACTGTGCTAAAAAATCAGCTACAACTGCTCTATCAATTAGTGATTAAATTATGATTAGAAGAGGCCTGCATTTTCATAAGATCTTGGCTACAACAGCTCTAAAAAATTAGGATTAGAAGTTGAGCCTGTTTTCTAACACAACTAACCTGCTAAACATCCATGCAGTCTAAAAGAACAACTTTATGGTTTCTCTTCTATGCACTTTAAAGGAACACTATATTATTTGTAAATCATGTGCAGTTACTAAAGTGCTTACTAGCTCTCTTGTCGAAAACCCATAGATAACAAAGCATTTATATTTGATAGATGTTAGTCGTGCAATTGAGGGCATGTTTGCATCAATGCAATGCCATGCGGAAGTGTGGCTTCACACTCTTCTTGTGGCACCCAAATTGGCCACCACAACTTAGTCAAATTTTCTAAGAGTTCATGTGTATGACAAGTGGGGCTAGGAGCTAAGAAAGTGTGGCGCGCCACAAGTATATCACTAACCAAATAGTGTGCGGAGAGAGTGAACCCTGAGTAATTCTACTTTGGCAAAGTGTGGCTATGAACCAAATGATTTTTAACCAATGTATTATATTGTATGTGCAAAGACTATTGCTAAACCTTGATTATTTTTTCCAATGACAACGAACTTCCGATTGAGCCTATTTCTTTTAGGTGTGGTTGTTTACTCTGATATATTTTTCTCTTATATTTAGTACGGAATTTTGTAACATTCATATGTTTGTAAGTATTGTGCGACAGAGAATGCCAAACCTTAAGTCAATCAGACCGGCATGAAAACCTTGAAGAACAAATTCAGGGATTGGTCCATCAAGCTGGTTATTTGACAAGTTGCTGTAAAATAATACTTAAAATCATTATCTAAAATTAATAACATCAACCAAATATGTAATCAGCACACCGACTTACAGGACTCTGAGTGACCGTATTCGGTAGTCTGGAATTGCTCCCGTCAAATTGTTGTGAGATAAATCCCTGTATATGTTTTTCTCTTAGGGTCAAGAAGATGGAAAAAATAATCTCATTTAGCCCATCAATTTAGGCACGACTTACAAGTTTTCCAGTGATGACATGTTCATGAATGATATGGATAACCCACCTTTCAGTCCGTTGGTAGACAGATTTCTGCAAAAACAACTCATTTTAATACAAATCATTAATTTTAGTGATAGCCTCGAGCTAACATGCATTTTTAATATTATTTAAGTACCTTTCTATGGTTCGGGTTTACACTAAAGTATATGTGTTTTCAATTCTTTCCGGGTGGTGCCGGGAAAACTGGTTTCCGGAAAATCTCAGAATTTTTAAGGGTTTTTTTCACCGGAAATGTTTACGGTTTATATTTCAAAATTCAAAATGTAATTGTCTGGTTAGCGATATACTTAATTGATTCTCGGATTCTTCTGGTTTAAAAAGATTGAACTGCGATGTTTGGATTTCAAAATGTATATGCTACAAGTCCTGGTTTCGTTCTTACACTGCAACAATTCTTGGATTCTGGTCACTCTTAGGGTAGTCGCAAGTCAAACCTTTCCAGGAATACTCTCTTGGGGAGCATGGATCACCATTCCAGTTTATTCGTGCCAAATTGTAGTGCTTCTTGACTTGTTTCATGTAATTGACTACAACAACAAAAAGACGATGGAAACAAGTTGGAACTGAATAAAAAATCTGTATATGTTGGGCATGGGGGGCTTATATGTTTTTATAGAGACGAAAATTGTAAGTCAAGAAGCTATGAAAATATTTCGTATGCAAGCGTTATCTTTTTGTAGAACTGAATAAATATTATTGATTCATTTCTCTAATATAATATACTACCTCCGTCTTGGTTTATTGGTCCTCTTTATATTTTGTGTCAAACTTTGACATTTGATTTAACGAATAAAATGATAATGCATGTCACAAAAAATAATACCATTGAAAACTATGTTCAATTACAAATCCAATGATATAATTTTTGGTGATGCACTAATATTTTGTCAGTTAAATCTATAGTCAAAACTTAGCACAAAATACGAAGGCGACCAATAAACCATGACGTAGGTAGGCTTCTAGAAGATATTCTACCCATAAGTCGAGTGTATTACTAAAACATTTGGTTCATACTTTGGTGAAGGGCCTGACAAAGTGTCAAATGGTATCGGGGAGCTCAGGGGTCTAGACAGGCAATAACATTTGTTTAAAAGCAGGGAGCCAAAGATGCTGTTCAACCAACTGAATACACTGCATAACGATAATAATGCGAATTTGCCAGAGCCATGGCACATACAATGTACTAATGCGTATGCAGCTTGTACGGAGTACTTGTGTTGCATCTCACCGTCGTTGGAGTCGGTGGTGAGGTTTTCCATCCGGACGAGAGAGTACAGCTCGAACGCATTGATCAGTGGTGGGAGCCTCGAGCTGCGTGTACTGTTCAGACTGAATGACGCTGCGGGGTTAATGCAAGAACCGCCCGCTCTCGTGCATGCTGCGCACCTGGAATTGTGGCGGGGAGTAGTTCGGGAACAACAATTCATCATTGCTGTAGATGTCGAACGTCCTATTCGGACTGTTGTCAACGATCTCCGCGAAGTGAAAGATCGGAAGAAGCTGCAGGTTCTGTTGGTCCTGATTGGGACCTGCTGACACTTTTAGGCTGAAGTAGGAGTAGTTCGTGTCTATGGTCGTGGCATGTTGGAGGATGGCTTGCGGTACCTTGAAGTCGTCGTCGCCTGGGATGCTTCTCACCTCATTGCTAGTGGCCCGGCTGAGAAAGCCTCCGGATGAGGAAAAGCTCTCCCAGAACCGGTCGTAGTCGTCCGTAGGAAATCTTCATCGCACACACAAAGACAAGGGGAAGACAAGTAAATAGCTAGCACAAATACACTGCTGTTGTAAGGCACTTGATATGGGAACTGGCAATCCCAACTTATTGTCACCTTGAAATTTACAGGACTAACGAAACAAAGCACGCACTTCAAATGCATTTAGCTGGTTAGCCAACCGTATTAAAAGGCATTGACATAAATAATCATGTTCCCATCCAAAAACTATTACTCTAGTATATCCAGTCCTGTCTCACCTTGTGATATGGTCAGTGATGTTACCAAATCTGATCCGTCTAAAGTAGCTGATTGACACCGAAGAATTCACAAAAGGGTACATCGCATCTTGCAGTGGCCTTAGCTCCAACGAAGACACGAACGGAGTCCCTGTGCTGAAGTTTATCAGACAGACCGATACAGAGTCGCCTGGAGCAACAGTGAGCACCTCCTTCATTAGCGAACCAGTCCAATTCGTCAAGTTCACCGCCTCCCAGAAATTGACGCCGATATGTAGCCCAAATAGAAACGGTGACCCGTCCATAGTCCTGTTCAACCCATCATAATTGTGGTAAGTAAATGTGGCCCTCAACAGATACTTCTTACCAATGCTGGATGGCAGTGTATAGCAATTTCGTGATCCTTCAGGGAAGCTCCTCAGGGTTTTTTGTTGTTCATTCGCCACACGAGCCTCCGCTGAAATGTTGTAGCTCAAACCGCCCTCCACAAATCCAACGTCTGACTGGTACTGTATTCCTGTTGTGCTGTCGTTGTAGGTGCTGCTGTTTCCACAATCGATGCTTATGAACCCTGCACATGTAGAATATGTATCAGTTTCATGTGTTTCAAGTTTATAATGTACGGAAAGATCATGACTAGTGTGACAGATACTCAGAAATAAGTGTGTTAATTGGAAGCTAAAGTAAACTGAGAAGTGCGCTGGAGCACATTACCAGAAGTAGACTGGCCATAGACTCGATCCATTATGAACAGTAAGGCCAAAAACCATGTCAGTTTTCTACTTGCCGGGCAACTGAAGCTGATCGCCATGGTACTCTTCTGCTCCTGCAATGTTTGCAAGCAATTGTGCAAATTTAGAAGCATTTATGTTCTCTGCTACAAATGACTCGTGTACGTACTTATATAGCAGAGAAAAACAACTAACACAATTTAGTGCTTGGATTGACTTGGGCTTGGCGCTCGATTAACAACTTGAGGAAACAGAACGGTCTGTACATCAGTAGGTAACCATCTCGGGGAAGCAATTAATCGTCTAAGAAAGGAAAATGCAACTTGCCATGGAGTTTAGTTTGACAATCTCTGCGCTCACGTACGTGATAACGAGGTCCTAGCTCAAGATTGGTGCATTTTAGCGAACCAAGCATGCCGCTCATCCCTATAGCGACGCGCGCTGACATTTTTTCTGAACCGGTCTTCTGTGGTTAATTCAATGAGAGTAACAAAGTGTACATCAGTGGTTACAAAATAAAAGTAAGAGGACAACTTGCAAGGCGAGTGGCAAACCCAGCGAGACCTAACCAGGGTGACATAAGAATGAGCGAGCGCACGCGTGCGTCCCCTCCAGCTCTGAAATCTCAATCGGATTCGGATGTTTTACCCGCGATTTTTGTGTGCGTGCGTGCATGGCTGCACGCGTCCAAGGACTGCAAACAGTCTTGCACGCACACTAGTACTCCGGCACGTCCAAGGAGAAACACTGGCCCTGTTTGGATCTCAGGGCTAGAGCTACTTTGAGCTAGTTGGGGCTGAACTAACCCATAAAGTATCCAAACACATGTGCTAGTTTGAGTTAGATTGGAACTAACCCATCAAAAAAAACTATCCCTGAAGAGAGGTGCTAATTGGAGCTAGTTGTGATGGGGCCCAAAAAAAAAAATCTTTTTCTGCCTCGTGCAGCCGCACCGGATCCTATCCATTCACCCGGCTGCCTCTCGTTCTCCTCCCCTCGTTGCATCTCGTTCTCCTCCTCTCGTTGGCCCATGTCGCCCTGCATCACCGGCCACGTCCGCCCGCCCTGTCTGCTCATCCCCGTCCGCCACCCCTGTCCGCCTCCATCCCGCCGCATTAGCCCGCACGCTCCCGCCGGCCCCGTCTCCGCCTCCATCCCGCCCCCCTCCCCCGTTCCCATCCATCCACCGCATATTTGACGCAACCTTCGCCAGTCGCGGCACTGGTCACCCCACTCCCCCACCTTGCGATGGACGGAGAAGGCTTCGATGTGTGGGGTTCGCAGTCGTCGGCAAGCTGCCCCGCTACACAGGCCGGTCTCGAACTCAACTCACAAGCGTCCGCGTAGGAGCCGTTCCCGGGGCTTGGGCTCTACAGAGCTTCCTCCAGAACGACGACGAGGAGCTCAAGCTCCGTTTCATGGAATGTAATTTTATTTTGTTAAGCTTGATTGAGGACTTGTATGGACTTGTATGTTTAAGTGGGACGTCTCATTTTTTTTGCGGGAAGTGGGACGTCTAATTTGTATGGACAAAATAAATTTATCATATTATGGATACTTGATTTGCAAAGATGATTTCTTTATGTCATTTGTGAGCGGGCGGAGGCCACACAAGAGACGGCCACACCAGATCCTAGCTAAAAGAGTCAAGTAATTGAAAAAGGTGCATTTATTGTCAAACTTACTCTCTCATCCAAACACCACCAAAGGCTAGAGTTAGTTCGAGGTTAGTCTAGAGTTAGAAACTAGCTCTAACTTCTAACCAAGTTAGAGTATCCAAACAGGGTGACTGTTTGCATCGAGCACCTCATCGGGCAGTGTGCCCTGTTCGGGAGGGATCCCGGACGAATTTTGCTAGTTCAATTATTTTTTTGTATGGACAGTTCAACTTTGTTTTGGTTTGTTTTTGAGAAATCTTCCCAGTTATTCTTATATCAACACACCTCTTTATTAAATGGTAATTATATACCCTGCCAAAAAAATAGAATGGTAATTATATGTGACTTTGCTATTGCTGGTGTGATTTTTGTGTGCGTGTGTTGGTGTTAGCTGTGTTGCATCCTAACTATGCAGAGGCTAGATGTGTGTTCATCGTGTTTATATACTATTGATGCTTTACTTTGATAGAATAAAATCCACCCTTTTACCGAAAAACTTCATTAACCAAAAGGGGAATAAGGTCATTAGGAGGTTCATCTAACCAAGAACTACAAATGGAGTGTTTAGCCATCTGTGTTAACTCATGAGCCAAAGAATTCGCTTCTCTCGAGAGTGGGGACGTTCTGGAACACTTAAGGGAAATCACAGAGAGGTCTTCTCTTGTGAGTCGCCACCTTCATAACAAAAGATCTTCCTCCTTTTATCGTTTCAATGACCTGTGTATTATCCGAATTTATTTCAGTTTTGTTTCACTCTGTTAGTTCGGTTTATACGGTTTTCTGTTTGTATGGTATTAATACTTTGATAAATACGGTATGAAATTAAAATATGGTTCTGTTTCAGTATATACCAAATTATTTCGGTATATACCATAAAAACCAAAATTGACACGAATTTGAAAATGTCGTAATAATAATTTGCAATTTAATGACTCAAAACACATACTATTTTGCACAAATAATAACTATATATATAAGTGTATATGCATGCATTGATTCATCTGTTGATGGTTATGGACGTGTTTAGCATTCTAAAAAGAGAAAAATAACTATGTTACAAGAAAATTTTACGTGCTTTGTAGTGAATTTGACTCATGTACAAGAAAAATGGCAACTAGTATGATTGTTCATCTCAATAAATATTTATTTTTTCCTCGGTTTATTTGATTAACCGTTCGGTTTTTCGGTATATACCATAAAAATTGAAGTTCAAAACGGTATGAAAAGCTCATACCATATCGAAACTAGAAACCATAAAAACCATATAATTGATTTGGTTTAGTTTATTTTCGAGATGGTTTTCGGTTCGGTTTTCAAATGCACAGAGTGAGTTCTGTTGCACCCAACAGTCATAGCGAGCTTGAGTCCGAAGCAAAGAGCATGCACTTCAGCTGTCAAAGCGTCATTGCACCAGTTAAATTTCTCATTCCCGATCACAACAAACTTCCCAGTATTATCTCTCAAAACTGCCCCAACCGCTTCACTGAGTAGATCCTCATCAAAAGCACCATCTACATTGAGTTTCACGTACCCCCTTCTTCGTTTGTCCCAACCCCCATGATTGGGTTTCCCCTTCTGCGAGAAAGAACATGAGTAGTTTGCATTCAGAACCAGATGGCCATTGCAATTCTGCGCTGGCTCCTCTGAAAAACCAGCAATGACTGGCTCAAGGAGAAAAAACCGGCTACCAATTTTTATGATTTATATGGAAAAATGCGAAAAAATATTTTGTTTTTTTTTAGAAATAATTTTTTAAGAAGGATCATGATATAAAAAAAAATCATGAATTTAACAAAACAAAAACGAAAAGAGGTAAAAATACCCGCTGAACCAGCAGAGAAATACACAAATGAAGCCGGTAGAACCCACCCAGCGAACCCAAACAATACAATACGATGACATGATGTAGAGGGATAAATTCAAGCAATATGATGTAAACCCCATCTTTTTATCCTCGATGGCAACAATACAATACGTGCCTTGCTGCCCCTACTGTCACTGGGAAAGGACACCACAAGATTGAATCCAAAGCCAAGCACTTCTCCCATTGCAAGAACTATAGATCTAGTAGGCCAAACCAAACCGATAATTCAAAGAGACTTGCAAGAATATTATGAGCACACATAAAAAGTTCAGAGAAGAACCAAATATCTTTCATAGATAACCTTGATCATAAACTCATAATTCATCGGATCTCGACAAACACACCGCAAAAAGAGATTACATCGAATAGATCTCCTCGAAGGCCGAGGAGAACTTTGTATTGAGATCCAGAGAGAGAGAAGAAGCCATCTAGATACTAGCTATGGACGCGAAGGTCTGTGATAAACTACTCACAACTCATGGTGAGGGCGATGATGATGATGATGAAGGCCTCTGTCAGGGATATGACTAGCAGGTATGAACCGGCTAGTGTAAACCGGCTTAATTATAATATGTTTAGTTGTAATATTTAGTAAAGGCTACGGCCCATGAGATCTTAGGGCCCATGTATAGAATTATGGTTTGTAAACCGCCAAGCGATGTAACTTGAGAGATAAGGAAGAAAAGACAGAGACCGAGGCGGACACAAGTATGAGCCAGCCTCGGGACTCTGTAAACCGGACCAGGCGTCACCTCTATATAAAGGGACGACCCGGCGACGGTTCAAGGACAAGCAAGAATCAACCCGTCGAGACTACAGGCAAGCGATCTGCTCCTTGTAAACCGACGCCCAAGCAATACCAAACCAACTAGACGTAGGCTTTTACCTTCATCGAAGGGGCCGAACTAGTATAAACTCTCTGTGTCCTTTGTGTGCTATGAACCCCTTCAAGCTAACCCGTGCGATGGTTCCATCATCAAGTCCGCTAAACCGGACATCTGCCGTGCTAATTCCACGACAGTTGGCGCCCACCGTGGGGCCTCCGCACGATGGTTTCGAGTTCTTGAAGGGCAGCTTTGAAGGGCTCAAGGGTTACGCGGTCGGCCGGATGACCAAGAGTCGCCGCGGCCGGAGCTACATCGACGACGCAGGTTGGGAACCGGAGGCCGATTCAATCGAATACGGGTACCGGGTTCCTTTCGGTGGCATCCAAGTCTTCATTGGCAAAATCGGCGAACCGGGACCTGAGCCGGACATCTTCCCCAACATCGTCGAGCCGGCTCAGCGTGCGAGATCAGCCTGGATTCAGCCCGCCAAGAAGCACGTGTTCATTGGAGCAATTCACAGAGTTCGAGCCGCAGACGGATCGGAATCCGATGGTGCAACTGTTGTCTACTCCGACGATGAATCTTCATCTGGAGAAACTGAGTCTCTGTATCAGTTGCAGGACGGCCGGTATGAGGGCGAGTCCGATGGAAACAGTATTCCGGACCCCTTCGACCCGCCAAACTGGGTGGCTGTCTTTATGGCCGGTTCACAGCCCCCAGTGAACGGGACGACAGCAGAAGCTGGTGTAGGAGGGAGTGGCCCGGCCCTCTCACCTACTGAGGTTCTATCCACCTTGATCGAGGAGTTCACAGCTAAAGCGGTGGAAACAGTAGCTCCAGCAGACAAGGCGCATCATGATGCAGAGCTCCTTCAGTTGAAAGCCCGGATTGATCAATTAAAGGAGGATCTGAAGGCAGAGAGGGCAATGATAGCGGTGAGACAAGCAGAGCTGAATGATCAGGCTTTTCACCTAAGGATGGAGCAAGCTTCTATGGAAGGAGTAAGGGGACGAAAGTACCAGTCTCGTCTGCCGCCGGTTTATGAAGCAACGAATCTGTTCAGGACACCTGGGGCTGGGACTAGTAATAATCCGGCTTTAAACTGGAGGGCACCCCCGGCCAGGGAGGAGCCGGTTCAGCAGCCCACCACAGAGCAAGATCGTCGGATCACGTCTGCACCTTACGTTACCACACCTCCAGGTCATTATTCAAATCCTTTGGATAACATCGCTGCAGCTGCTGCACATTTGGCCGCTTTACCCGTGGAGGAGACGTCTCCGGTGGCATTGGAGGCGCGTAGGGTCAAGGAGCTGCTTAATACGGCTTTAATACAACAGCAAGCATACTCTCATAGCAGGGAAAGGCTACATTCAACACCACGTCCCAGCCGGAGTTACACTAGGCATTGGGAGGAACCAGAAGTATCTAGCAGTGAACGCAGGCGGCATCAGCGCAGACAGGATAATCCGGCAGGCGCAGCGGCACCAGCTCCGGATACAAACCGGGTTAGGTCAGGAGCCCGGGAGGAGGTTCGTCAAACGACGCCGGTTCACACAGCCACAGCAGAAACAGGAGTTACGGTGAGTTCTTTTGGGGTGCAATGTCTTATCCCCGCTTTACGGGGTGTCAAGCTGCCTAAAGATTTTAAAGGGCCCCGCAAGGTACCTAATTACACAGCAGATTTAGCTCCAGAAGCTTGGGTTGAAAGATATGAGATGGCCATGGAAATGCTGGACGTGGATGAATCGGCTTGTGCAAAGTATTTTACTATGATGCTTGAGGGTACAACCCGGACCTGGCTGAAGGGTTTACCCCCGAACTCTATCGGATCATGGGGGAACTACGCATCCAGTTTATCAAAAACTTCAAAGATACATGCAAGCAGCCGATGTCAGTGGTGGATCTAGCAGCTTGTGTGCAAGGAGAGCAGGAGTCTACGGCTGCTTGGGTACGGAGAGTAGCAGAGATCTTTCATTCTTTGAATGGTATCAATCCTAGTACGGCGATAGTGACTTTGGAAAACAATTGCCGGTTTGAATCTTTAAAGTTAAAGCTCGGACGGCTTAAAAGGGATTGTAATGATATGGGAACTCTCATGAGTGCCTTGGTAAAATATGGGGACTCTGATAATACCAAGTATCCAGAAGCTGAAGGGGACAAGGCGGGGAAGGCCAGCAAGTCCAGTAAACCGGCACAAGTTAATCCGGCTACTACAAGTTTTTTGGGCAAACGGAAGGCAGAAGGTGGCTCTGACTTCGTGGCCAACACTCAAGTTCAAGGGGGCTTTCAGCATAGCATGGGCAACCCACCTCCACAAACCGGCGGAGGGCCCGTTAGCTGGGACCAAGAGTTAGATCAGCCTTGTCCGAAGCATGGCACGAGAAATCGACCAGCAAAGCACACTATAAGAGAGTGCAGGCCCCTTATGGAAGCAATGGCGGGCCGCTTTAATCCTCATAACAGGCCTCCAAATGGCGGTTCAGGTTCTGGGTTTTACGGTCCGGGTCATCAGGGGAGCAGCTCCGGATTAGGATATAGGGGCAATAACAATGGTTATCAAAACCGGGCCGGTAATCAGAATAATCAAGGAAGTTATAATAACCAAGGCAATCAGCCGCGTAACCAAGGTGGTTACAATAACCAAGGCAATCAACAGCAGGGCCAAGGGAATTACAATAATCAGGGGAATCAACAGCATCAGCAACAGCAACCGCAATCCGGATATCAGAGTAATCCAAAGGAATTGAGCAGTGGGCAATATCATGTCTTCACCACAAGTCTGTGTAAGCGAGATCAGAAGGTTTTGAAGCGGGCAGTTAACGCGGTTGAACCGGCAACACCGCAATTTTTACGCTGGTCAGAACAGCCCATTGTATGGAGTAGGGAAGGCCACCCAATGCGGGTGGATAATCCGGGCCACTTGGCCTTGTTGGTGGCACCTCAGGTGGGAGGTTATAAATTCACTAAGGTTCTCATGGACGGTGGAAGCAGCATCAACATCTTGTACTATGAGACTTTCCGTCGTATGGGCTTGACGGATAAAAAGCTAAGACAATCGAACACGGTGTTCCATGGGGTGGTCCCAGGTAAGTCGGCCTATCCGGTTGGAAAGATTGACTTGGAAGTTACCTTTGGAGATGCGCATGATTCCAGGCCAGAGATGATAACTTTCGAAGTCGTCAAGATCAAAAGCCCTTATCACACTCTGTTTGGGAGGACGGTTTATGCTAAGTTTATGGCTAGACCATGTTATGTTTATCTGCAGCTCAAAATGCCGGGTCATAAGGGCATGATTACAGTTCATGGAAGCCGCAAGATAGCGGTGGAATGTGAAGAAGGAGATGCAGCTTATGCGGAGGCGGTATGTGCCACAGAAGAGTTGAAGTTTTATAAAGACAATGTTGATCCGGCAGATATGACTCCATTAAAGAAGCCAACTACAGAGCATGATCCGGCGTTGAAGTTTAAATCGACAGAAGAGACCAAGCAAGTTGAGTTTGTGCCAGGAGATTCGTCCAAGCAGTTCACTATCAGCGCTAACCTTGATCCCAAATAGGAAAGCGCGCTCATCGAGTTCATCTGTGAGAACCGGGATATCTTTGCATGGAAGCCTTCTGACATGCTAGGTATACCGAGGGAACTCGCTGAGCACAGCCTTAACATTGATCCGAAATATAAACCGGTTAAACAATACTTGCGCCGTTTCAACGAAGAGAGGCGCAAGGCTATAGGGGAAGAAGTGGCCAGGCTTTTGGCCGCAGGATTCATAGTGGAAGTCTTTCACCCGGAGTGGTTGGCTAATCCGGTGCTGGTGTTAAAAAAGAATGGGAAGTGGAGAATGTGTGTGGACTACACTGACCTCAACAAGGCTTGCCCAACTGATCCTTTTGCTCTCCCTCGCATTGATCAGATCATCGATGCTACAGCGGGATGTGAGCGGCTAAGCTTTTTGGATGCATATTCAGGATATCACCAGATCAAGATGGCAGTTAAAGACCAAGAGAAGACAGCTTTCATAACCCCTTTTGGTGCTTTCTGCTACGTGTCTATGCCCTTTGGGCTAAAGAGTGCTCAAGCAACTTATCAGCGTTGCGTTCAGAATTGTCTGAAAGGGCAGATAGGGAGGAATGTTCATGCCTACGTGGATGACATTGTGGTTAAATCGAGGAAAGAGGAGACAATGATAGAGGATCTTAAGGAGACTTTTGATAATCTTCGAGCTTATAAGATGATGCTTAATCCGGAGAAGTGTGCCTTTGGTGTTCCGGCAGGTAAACTACTAGGATTCTTGGTCTCAAACAGAGGAATAGAAGCTAATCCGGAGAAAATCAAGGCCATCACATCTTTGACTAAGCCGGTTTGCATCAATGACGTTCAGCGTATCGCTGGCCGGATCACAACATTAAGCCGGTTCATCAGCCGTTTGGGAGAGAAGGCGATCCCGCTTTACCAGATGCTGAGGAAAACAGACCGGTTTATATGGAGTGATGAGGCAAACGCATCGTTTGAGGATCTGAAACGGCAATTGGCAAAGCCACCGGTCCTAGCTGCCCCTATTGACAATGAGCCGTTGCTGTTATACGTTGCTGCCAACGCGCGGGCAGTCATCGTCGCAATCGTGGTTGAGCGCAAGGAAGCAGGGAAGGAATACCCAGTTCAGCGCCCGGTTTACTACGTGAGTGAAGTGCTCATTGAATCCAAGCAGAGGTACCCTCATTGGCAGAAGTTGGTATATGGTGTGTTCATGGCAAACCGGAAGCTTAAGCACTATTTCCAAGGTCATCCAATAACTGTGGTTAGTTCAGCACCGTTGGGGGATATAATCCAGAACAGGGAAGCTACAGGTAGAGTGGCGAAGTGGGCCATAGAGCTCAGCCCACATGAGTTGAAGTATGTATCCCGCACCGCTATAAAATCTCAGGCATTGGTGGATTTCATCAATGATTAGACAGAGTTGCAAACCCCTGAGGAGAAGCCGGATCTTACTTACTGGACGATTCACTTTGACGGTTCAAGACAATTGGAGGGCTCGGGGGCTGGAGTTGTCTTAACTCCCCCCCGAGGTGATAAATTTTGTTACGTCCTCCGCCTATTGTTTCCTTGTACTAATAATGCAGTGGAATATGAAGCATTACTTCATGGCTTGCGGCTGGCAAAGGAGATGAACTAGAGCCGGGTTAAGTGCTTTGGCGACTCAGATTTGGTGGCACAGCAAGTTTCCGGCAAGTGGGATTCAAAAGATCCCCTCATGGCAGCTTATAGACGAGAGGTTGAAGCAGTCGCAGGATACTTCAAAGGGTATCAGGTGGATCATATAGACCGGCGAAGGAACAAAGCGGCCGACGCTCTAAGCCGGCTGGGTTCTCAACGTAAACCGGTGCCACCAAACACTTTTTTGGATGAGCTGCACAGTCCTTCGGTTCAGATACCATCGGAGGAAGACCTGGCTGTTCCTGATCCGGAGGCACAGTTAGTTGCAGCGCTTCATGTTATTCCAGATTGGACGCTGCCTTATTTGGCATATCTGAGCCGGGGAGAGCTACCGGACGATGAAGAAGAAGCACGGCAGATAATCCGGCGTTCTAAGTCCATGACAATTGCAAACGGAGAGCTTCATCATCGCAGTACTTCTGGTGTATTTCAGCGTTGTGTATCAGCTGAGGAAGGTTCTGAAATTCTTCGCGAGATCCATGAAGGGGACTGTGGTCATTATGCCGGTTCAAAATCATTGGTGGCAAAAGCGTTCCGGCATGGTTTCTATTGGTTAACCGCTCATGTTGATGCGGCGGATCTGGACCGGAAGTGTGATGCTTGTCAGAAATTTTCGAGGCGTGCTCTGGTTCCGGCGCAGGAGCTCCGGATGATACCAATAACTTGGCCGTTTGCGACTTGGGGGCTTGATATGGTTGGACCCTTCAAGCGATCCCAAGATCAGAAAACTCATCTACTAGTAGCAGTAGATAAGTTTACAAAGTGGGTTGAGGCAGAGCCTATAAGCAAGTGTGATGCGGCAACGGCAGTCAAATTCATCAAAAAAGTAATTTTCCGGTTTGGCTTTCCACACAGCATCATCACAGACAATGGCACCAATTTATCTCAGGGTGAGATGGAAGAATTCTGTCAACGAGAACATATTCGCTTGGACGTGTCTTTTGTGGCCCACCCCCAATCCAATGGTCAGGCTGAAAGAGCAAATCAGGAGATTTTACGAGGTATCAAGCCCCGGCTTATGACTCCTTTGCAGAGAACCCCAGGATGTTGGGTTGAGGAATTACCATCTGTTCAGTGGAGTATCAACACTACACCAAACCGGTCTACAGGTTACACACCTTTCTTCATGGTCTATGGTGCTGAAGCAGTCCTTCCAAGCGATATCCGTCATGATTCGCCAAGGGTAACGGCTTACGTTAAAGCAGCCAACGAGAGAGCAAGGCAAGACAGTTTAGACCGGCTGGATGAAGAGCGTGATATAGCTGCGGCACGATCTGCAATTTATGAACAAGACTTACGCAGATATCATAGCCGCCGGATCAAAACAAGGACGTTCCAGGAGGGCGACTTGGTACTCCGGCTCATCCAAGATCAAACAGATATGCACAAGCTATCCCCACCTTGGGAAGGGCCCTTTGTGGTCAGTAAGAACCTACACAACGGTTCATATTACTTGGTGGACGTTCGAGAACACAAGGACTCACGGACATCAGAAGAGGAGACAAAGAGGCCATGGAACATCGCCCATTTACGGCCATATTATACTTGAGCTATGAGCTCCACTGTATCCTATGTATATATTATGATTAATGAATAAACCGGCACCCTCGGTAAACCGGGGGCTCGGCCCTTTTTTCCAAATACAAATATCTTGTGAGGACAACCATGCAAGTTTTATCAGATACTATATCTCAACATATTGGCCGGTTTAAAGTTGATTTTTTGCAGAGTATACACAGAAGCAATAAAACTCTCTAAAGAGCATGAGATCACATCCGGTTCAAGAGAGGACGCTTCAAGATTTACCCACAGGTTCGAGGAACCATGGAGGCCCTCTGGATAGTCGGGTTCACCCGCATTCAGTGATTGGCTAAAGTTCTTATGGATAGTCGAATTTACCCACAGGTTCGAGGAACCATGGAGGCCCTCTGGAAAGATGGATAATCCACATCCAGTGATTGGCTAAAGTTTTTCTTTTGCACCATCGATCGGCCCTCTGAAAAGATGGATAATCCACATTCAGTGATTGGCTAGGCCCTCTGGAAAGATGGATAATCCACATCCAGTGATTGGCTACATTGTTAATGATGGTTTATTAAGTATCTATCGGCCCTCTAAAAAGATGGATAATCCACATTCAGTGATTGGCTAGGCCCTCTGGAAAGATGGATAATCCACATCCAGTGATTGGCTCAATATTTTTTGCGGTTCTAACGGTCCTCTGAAAAGATGGATAATCCACATTCAGTGATTGGCTAGGCCCTCTGGAAAGATGGATAATCCACATCCAGTGATTGGCTGAACCTTGCTTTGAGCCTGGCAGCTCTTAAAAAGCCTCGACTACATGGTCTTATTTGCAAAATTTGCATCTTTATGGTGTTTGTGTTTTGTAACCCTTTAAACCAGAGTGGAACAGCTACAGAAGCTGACCACATATCTATAAAGTGAAAAGTCTGGGTCATGAATACCAGCATGAATAAACCGGTGTTCATTATAACCCGGATCATCCATCAGGCAACAAGCCACAAATTTCTGAACAAAGTTTTTCAGAACAAGATGAACCGGTGTCTGTTATCAAAACCCGGGTTTGTTATTGGATCCATGAAGATCTTCATCAAGAAATTTTGATATCTACCGGATTAAGAGTATTGAGCATATTTGGTCTCAGGTATAAGTTTATTTCTGATATAAGTATATACTTGTTTGATATCTTGAGAGAACAATTTAATCTGTCCAGCGGTAAACCGCTAGGACATGTTTTCAGTGTTACTTTTGCAGAAACAGATGATACGCAAAATAAGCGACATCAGACAATATTAAAATTAGCAAACGTCTAGCACAAGAAAGGCAGAATATCCGGATCAAAGCGGATCATGTTTCAGCTATCCTATTACAAGGCATAGCAAGCCGGACGGATTAAATAGATTGTTTGAGACTGCAATTACAACAATAAATTCTGAGTTATGCTCCTTCTTGAGATGGCTGGCCATCAGCTTGATCCGGAATGTCTTCGTCCTCTTGAAGCGGTTGGAAGTCCGGAACACACCAATCAATCTTCGTCAAAGCCCGGAAGTACATCTCTTCGTTGATAAGTTCAGAAGGTTCGATATCTGGAGCAAAGGTATGAGGGCGAACCCGTGTGATTAAATTGACGGTGTCATAAACCGGCCGCTCCACCCGCTCGTTTTGCAAGTCGTACCCTGGATGATACCTGGATAAATCGGATTCTACTGCAAGCTTGCTGGCGAGGGGGCGCATCTCCTTCGTCAAGACATGGAGATCCTTTGCGGTAAAAGCGGATCCATCTTCCTTAGTGTCAGGAAATCCAGTCAAAGCTTCTTCCGGATCAAGATCTGGGACCCAGGCTTTAGCCCTGGTAAGGGCCAAGAGGGCACCACCTCGAGCAGCAGATTTTTTGACTTATTCTAGACGCACGGGAAGAACAGATAACTTTTCCAACGTGCCTTGAATGGTCGTGGGGGCCGGTTTACCAAAAGATGATGCACTAATGATCCTCTGAGCGCCGGAATACAGCTGCTCGACCAAGGTGTAACATGCTTTAAGTTTCTTCCGTAGATCATCCCCAAGATGGGTGACACGGCGCCCTGCATATAGATATTGTGGTTAAACCGGCACAGATGGCAGATTACAAGGATAAAGCAGGAGTTCAGATTATACTTACCAAAGATTGCAGAGGTCATCAACTCAATTTGCTGCTTTAAACCGGTTAACTCTTCTGTAACCGGATTAAGCGCCCCTTCAGCGTCCTGAACCCTTTTCTCCAACTCTTTCTTTTGAACCTCAAAAGTGGTCCGCTCTTCTTCAAAGAATTTTTTCAGATCTTCAGCAGTCTTTAAACTTACCTGAAGATCTTTCTTAGCTTTTGAAGCGGCAGATTCTGTCTCAGTAAGACGGCTCCGAAGTTCATTGATCTCATCAGCGTTCCGGTTTAAGTCAGCCTGCAAGCATAATCAAGTGACAAGAAGCAAAAATCAGACAAGTCTCAAGCACACAAACAAGTTGTCTACTTGACACTTGGGGGCTAATGGCAGTTGAAGCAATAAACAGCAGCAATTCAAAGTTACAAGTCTCAAGCACACAAGCAAGTTGTCTACTTGACACTTGGGGGCTAATGGATGATTGACGTATCAGCAGAAATTTTTACAAGTATCAAATACATAAACAAGTTATATACTTGATGCTTGGGGGCTAATGTAAAGATCAATTGTTCAAACTATAAAGTTCCGGTTCACCTTCAGTATGCAGCTAAACCGGAACTTGGGGGCTGTTATGGGATAGGAGCATATCACAAGCACAAAGTCAGAAGAAAAGGATTACCTCATATTTCTCCTTCATCAAGTT
This sequence comes from Secale cereale, assembly GCA_902687465.1. Classification (NCBI taxonomy): domain Eukaryota; kingdom Viridiplantae; phylum Streptophyta; class Magnoliopsida; order Poales; family Poaceae; genus Secale; species Secale cereale. Next base: position 780,960,451 of record LR738711.1, read on the forward strand.
AACCAAACTTGCTTCATAGTCTCGGCTGCTGTGGAGCCGGTTTAGGTACCCAGAATAGATTTCTTGGGCAGTCATATCTGCAAGATTGGATACTTCAGTACTCCATTTGCCCTTCTCCTTATATAGCTTGTCCGTTTTAGCCGTATGCTTGGCTAAAACGGTGGGCTCAGCCGGAGCAACGAATGCAGCCCCAGTCACTACAACTTCTGGAGAAGCAGGTGCAGTTGGTGGAGTCGCAGTGTGAGCCGGATTGGGAGATGCCGGATTACTTTGAGGAGAGTTGACCCGGGCAGGACTTGGCGGATTGTGGACATCTTCAGCAGTAGGATTCTCGGGTACTGAGATATGATCCTTAGGCGCAGGATCTTCAAGAGGAGCTATGGGCTCGCCTTCTGGAGGAACGGTCGTTGCCGGATCAATCGCCGGATTATCAGCAGAAGTCTCAGCAGGGGGTTTGTTTGCCTTTGGTTTCTTGCTAGGCTTTGGCTTGCTGAAAAAAGTTTGCAAAATGAGTTAACATTGTAAAGCAAAAAGGGAATCATAAACCGGAAATGTTAAAAAGATTTACCCTGTGATAGTTTTCAATGGGGGAAGCTGCGTGGCAGTCGATTCACCAGAAGAAGAAGTGGAGTTTCCTGATAATCAGGGTCAGACGGTTTAAGAGGTTTTCGGATAAGCCTGGCCTTGGGATGAAGAAGAGTCGGAGAAAGTATCACCTCAGCACGGCGCTTCCGAGCCGGAGTTAAAGAAATCCCGGATGATTCCACTGCCAGGCCACTATGGTGAGTGGTCCGGCGAAGAGCTTCATGTTGTTGCTTCTTCAAAAGAAAATTAGGATCCAATTGAGCATAAGGGTGAGAAAATTGGTATTTTCGGATGGTCCGACGACTTTTTTGTGGAAGAGGTTCTGAATCAGAAGAAAGCATAGTTACCTCAACTTCGGCCGGGTTATCACCTTCAGCCAACTCCTGTGGAAAGTTATCATTAGATACACATATGAGTACAAGAAAGCAAATTAAAACCGGATTAATTCATACCTCGGAATCCGGATCATCATCCTCGGCGTGAGAGCTGGAGTCAACAGCTGCCTTTCTTTTCTTGTTAGCAAAGGTCTTCCGGCGTGCTTGTTTGCCGGTTTTCTCCTGAGGCTTTCTCTTCCAGGAAGGATCATCAGCCTATTTAAAAGAAGGAAAGACAATTGAAAGGACGGTTTAAAGGAACGGATTACAAACACAGGACAAAGCAAAACTTACCGCAGGCAGCTTATTCTTCTTATAATACGGGGCTAACCCGACTTTGCTGCAGTCTGCTAGGGAGACGTTGAGCATCTTCTTAGCCGATTCAATAACCTCCGATTCAGAAAGTTTATCCTTGGTGAACCGTTGAGGATCGTCCGGTTTACCAGAATACTCGCACATCAACTGTGATCGCCGGCTCAAGGGAAGGACACTCCAAGAGAGCCAGCAGCGCATAAAGTCGGTTCCAACTAAACCATTGGCCATGAAAGCCTTCAATCTGGAGAGCTGGGATGCAAACCGGGTCCGTTCGACAGAGCTAAGTCGTTGCGGCAGAGGATGATTCTCCGGGATACGGTGCTCACGATAGCCCGGCAAGGGGTTCTCCCCTTCAGGAGAAGTATCAATACAGTAAAACCATGATTTGTTCCACTCCTTTGGGTGCGTGTGGAGAGCGGCGTGGGGAAAGACAGCATCTCTCCTTTTCTGGATACTAACCCCGCCGAGTTCCTGATGCGGTCCGCTGGTGAACTCCGTGCGCCGGTTCAGGTGAAAGAAGTCCCGGAGCAGATCAACAGACGGTTCTTCTTGCAGATACACCTCTGAAAATACTTGGAAGTCACAGATGTTTGAAATGGAGTTGGGCCCGATATCCTGAGGATGGAGTTGGAAGGCAACAAGAACATCCCGGAAAAACTTTGAACC
>LR738711.1:780962569-781030344 GCA_902687465.1 Secale cereale
ATGTGGTCAAAGAAAACAATAACCTCCCCTTGCCTGGGGGTAGGAGGGCATTCGTTTCCTGGAGCCCGCCATTTCAAAACGGATTGAGGGCCTAAAGTACCAATCTCAGCAATTTTTACCAGGTCTTCTTCCGTGATGATAGAAGGGACCCAATCACAAGAGACAAACTGCTTGGCCATGGCAATAGAAGGGAAAATACTGAAAAGATAAAGGGTAAACCGGATTACGCAAGTACATAAGTATAAACCGGAAGATATCTACGAAGATTACGTAACGGTTTATACAGAGGACTAATGATATGGTTAAACCGGCAATAACAGGGAGCTATGTCATTATCGGTTCATGACAGCAAACGGGGAACCACTAAACCGTCACGTTCAACTTCAAATTTTTTACAGGAACAGGGCATGATAGTATAAACCGGAGCATACTTAGCAGGTTTACAAAGGGAAGAAACAAGTTTCGACAGACAGTTAGGGCAGAACAGATCTGAGTATGCGAGAAAAAGAAAAATAAATATATGAAGGTACGGGAATAACTACAAGGGTAATAAACGGAGCAGATGAACCTACAGATTATGTAAAGTAACAAGATCTAAAGCACAGGAGCAGCAAGCTGAAGGCAGAATCTAAGAGTAGGATGTAAAGGCTAAAGTTTCAGGGTGCAAGGCGAAGTTTTCATGGAGGTTCTAATGGCGGAAGCACGAGGAAGAACCCTAGAAGACGCAGATCTGTAACGAGGAAGAAAAAACGTACCTGGAACAATGGAGGACAGCGGCGGAGTTCTCTGGTCAAGTCAGGTTGATGCAGCGGCCAGGGAGGTCTTGACTCGGCGAGGCAACGGTGGCGCTTCAAGCTCGGGCGTCAATGGCGTCTTGAAGCTCGGGCGGCAGACGGAGGAAGAAGAGGCGAGAAGAAGATAGAACGAAAGGGGACGGCGGTATTTATAAGGGAAGGACATATGTGAAGCGACAGGTGTGGGATTCGAAGGGGCAAAGATCGGATAAAGATCCCTTTGACGCCTCGATCTTCGGGATAACCATTAAATAAAGTTACAATACAGCTCGCAGCGTTAAATGCGGAGATGATGTCACGGTCAGATTCAATGATTCTCGAAGATGACGTCAGAGCCGGTTTACAAAAATGAGAAGACACAGAAGAAAATTATGCAAGACAAGGGAGATTGATATGAACAAGTTCAAATCATTCTGGGGCCTAATGTCAGGGATATGACTAGCAGGTATGAACCGGCTAGTGTAAACCGGCTTAATTATAATATGTTTAGTTGTAATATTTAGTAAAGGCTACGGCCCATGAGATCTTAGGGCCCATGTATAGAATTATGGTTTGTAAACCGCCAAGCGATGTAACTTGAGAGATAAGGAAGACAGAGACCGAGGCGGACACAAGTATGAGCCGGCCTCAGGACTCTGTAAACCGGACCAGGCGTCACCTCTATATAAAGGGACGACCCGGCGACGGTTCAAGGACAAGCAAGAATCAACCCGTCGAGACTACAAGCAAGCGATCTGCTCCCTGTAAACCGACGCCCAAGCAATACCAAACCAACTAGACGTAGGCTTTTACCTTCATCGAAGGGGCCGAACTAGTATAAACTCTCTGTGTCCTTTGTGTGCTATGAACCCCTTCAAGCTAACCCGTGCGATGGTTCCATCATCAAGTCCGCTAAACCGGACATCTCCTGTGCTAATTCCACGACAGCCTCCGTGGTGGACCCCCTCCGGTGGAGCTCCGGAACAGGCTCCAAGATGGGATCTCCACGGGAACAGAAGCTACGGCGGTGAAATTAGGGTTTTCTCTCTGCGTATGGAGTTTCTGGGGTATGTGGATATATATAGGAAGAAGGAGGGCACCGAGGGCCACACGAGGGGGGCTCGAGGCAGGGGGCGCGCCCTGGGAAGGGGGGCGCGCCCCCCACCCTCGAGGGCAGCCCCTCTGTCCCCTGACTTGGTCCTGACGTTTCCCGTGAGTGATTTTCTCCAAAAATATCTCTCGCGAAGGTTTCATTCCGTTTGGAATCCGTTTGATATTTTTTTTCTGAAAAACCCTGAAATAGGCAAGAAACATCAATCTAGACTGGGCCTTTGGGTTAGTAGGTTAGTCGCAAAAATGATATAAAAGTGAATGATAAAGCCCATTAAACATCCAAGACTTTATAAATATTAGCATGGAACAATAAAAAATTATAGATACGTTGGAGACGTATCACACACCGAAAGATCTACTTGTAAAAATGTGCATGCTATTGAAGAGATTAGCGTTTTGAGTGGAAATATGGATGAACTTATGAAATTATTTGGTACTAAGAGTGCTTCTTCTGATCCTAATGATATGCCTTTATCCACGTTGATTGAAAACAATAATGAATCTTTGGATGTGAATTTTGTCGGTAGGAATAATTTTGGTAACAATGCTTATAGAGGAAACTTTAATCCTAGGCCTTTTCCTAGTAATTCCTCTAATAATTATGGTAATTCCTACAATAAATCTTATGAAAAATTTGGTAAGATGCCCTCTGAATTGGAAACTAGTGTTAAAGAGTTTATGAATTCGCAAAAGAATGTCAATGCTTTACTTGAAGCAAAATTGCTTAAGATTGATGAGTTGGCTAGAAACGTGGATAGAATTACTCTTGATGTTGATTCTTTGAAACTTAGATCTATTCCACCTAAGCAAGATACCAATGAGTACTGATAACTAATTAATCAGAATGAGCATGGGTTTGAACTTTTTCCCGATGGCGCACCCACCGCTCCACCCACCCTCTCCGGCGATCTCCACACTCCACCACTGATTGCTTGATTGTCTCCGGTCATTGGCTTCGGCGTCCTCCGGCGATCAACTTAATACCCATCTCTCATGGGTTCTCATGGTGGTTCGACCCTGGGCTTGGATTTCTCCTCGGGTATCAAGTTTGCAGATGGGATCTTCAGATCTACGGGTTGCTCAGTCCACCCTATGAATGGGAGGCGTTCTTTCAAGTTAGTGGTTTCCTTCAGTCATCACATCTTCCGTCTAAATGAAGATTCTGCCGCGGCAGCCATTGAATCAGCGATTGGGGGTTCTACTATTGATTTGCAAGTTTCTCACATCAAAGGAAAGGTATTTGCATTCCACGTCTCTTGTAAGCAAGTTGGGTTTTTTATCATGGATCTTCGTTCCTACTCTTGTTATGATTTCAAGTGTTATTTCAATCTTTGGGGCAATGGGGGACCTAACTGGGAACGAGAGGTCAATATCTGGAGAAAGGAATGTGATGCTGAATGGATCTTTGTTAGCCCTAACAAACGTCGTTCATCTTTAGCATTGCTTGCTATGCATAAGCCCCCAGTTCGTTCTTGCTTTAAGTCTGAGGTTCCGATTCGGAAGAAGCTTTCTTTTGCTACCTTTGAGAAATACACTGCCTGCCGTGGTTATCGTTTTCCGGCGACTGAAGATCACATTCAATCTGTTTTAGAAGGGGGATATGATTTACCACCCCATGAGCGGGTTGTGATCCATCCACCACCCCCTGCTGAACTCCACTGGACGGTGGCGCGACCACCTATTTCTTTTGGTTCAGTCAGGCCCTTCTCCCCGGTGACTAGCCGCCCGGCAAACCCACCGGCCTCTCATCGCATGCAGCCCGAAACTTCTCCCGTAATCAACGCGGATTGCGCGATTGTTGCGGAGGCGCCATGCTCGGCTATTCAAACTGATGGGCCCTCGTTTGTGTTGGCTAAGGATTCGTTTGGGCCAAGCCAAGTGGCTATGGGCTCCATGGAGGCGCTGGCAACGCATGCCTCGGTTTCTACTTTGGATCACACTGGGCTTACTAGGCTTGATGTTATCTCTGGGCCCTCTTCCTCCATTGCCAGACCAGCCCCTCTGCGGGTGTGTTAGATAAGCCCGGATTTACCATCTTCTCAGGAGGCGGCGGCTGATTTTTCCTCTATGGTCGATGACATGGTGGACTGAATCCTCACCTGTACGTTATGCTCCCAGTGGGGCCACCTGTCATCCTCCTGTGGAATCCGAACGGTCTGCTCGGCTTGCTCCCGTGTTGGTCACTAAAGCAGCGTTTGTAATGATTTCGCCCGGCGCAACGGATTGGTTTGGAAACCGATTTTGCAGCGACAGCTCTCTGATTTTTCGGCATTGCCTGCTCCTCTTGGAATTCGCACGTCAGTTATTGTGGACGACCCCAAGGTCTCATCGCCTCTCTGCCCCTCTTCCTCCTCTGCCGGCGATTCCGAAGAAAACCCTACTCCAACGCCACCACCTCCATTGCTCTCACCTCCGCCTGGACCTGTGCCAATGGCGAACTTTGAGCTCGACCCTGAGCGCTTCGTGCCGGCGGGACACCACATCGTCGACCGTGGTGCCTTCCGACTGCCGCGCACCTTCATCACGCCATCTGCTCGTCCGGCCCGCCGCCATGAAGATTACATGGTTGCTGAAGTAATGCCTGCACCTCCGGCAGGTGAAGAAGGCCATGTTCGCGAAGAGGTCATCCTGTTCTTGCAAAATAGAGGTATTCTGGTCCGCTCCGCCCAGCCATGGTTTCATGGGGTTGGGCAAGTTTTTATCTTGGAACAGTGAAGATCCTTACCTTGTCCGATCAATTGTTCATGCCAGTTTCCCTGACACACCCCTCGTGCCGCGGGATGTTGTTTTTGGTGACCATGCTGATTGGGGTGGCGCTCGTGTTTCCTGGACGGCTGCTTGCTATGTTTTGGGAGCAAACTTTGCGGATCAGATGCCAAATGATGAGGATCCCATGCCACTTGATGGAAACCCGCACCCCCTGCCTGGCAATTTGCAGCCGGATAATCTCCCTTTCGTCATGACACAATACCCGCTCCTGGGTTGGAATGAACTGCCGCAACCGGAGCCGGAACATCCAATACCTGAAGGATGGGGCAATGCGGTCTGGGGCGAGGATGAAGAAGTTAACCAACCTGAGATTCCCGCTCAGGTTCAGGTCTCAATTGACATTGATCAACCTGAAGATTCGATCTCCTCCCAGACACAGGAAGTTCATTTCCAGCAGCAGGAGACCCAGCAAGTCCAACCTCTCGCCATAGTGCCTTACCAGCCGCCATTGATTCAGCAGCAACAGATTTTTGTTGGAATGATCAAGATTGTGGCGGGTCCAGTTTTGCCACCTGACATGCTTTGGAGGAGGTCCTTTGAATCCCTCATGGAAGACATTGCTGTGGCTAAAGTGCCACGCCCTCTGCTATTCAAACTCTTGGGCACTGTCATTTATCCTAAGAAGAACTGGTCTATTGTCTTTGACGCGGATGCTGGAACATCTTCTCTTATTCGGCAACAGGAGCAAGTGCCCTCTCTGGTTTCATCTCCGCCGGCAAGGTGTCCGATGGCGCGCGCTCTTTTCCCTACTCTGGGGGAACCTTCACTGTCTCTGGTATTCTCTGCACAAGCTGACGCACCTAGCGCGTCGAAGAAGAAACACAAGGGTGCCCCTGTGGTGGACACTGCTGTCAGAAGGTGCACCAGAAGCTCTGTCAGGCTGAATGGGTACAAGAATGCTGTCTTTGAGCAGCTTGTTTCCCAGCCCAGGAAGAAGCGCCCTCGCTCCAAGCCAATTGCCGACGCTATCAACAAGTCTGAGGTGGATCAGGAGAAGCCCCATGAAGGTGCTCAAGTTCCACCTTATACCCCAATTAAGGTTCTGCAAGCAGCTGGGGCTGAGCTGGAGATGGACCCTTCCCTTCTGACAGTGGAGAAGCTTATGGCTGATCCCCAGGTGGATTCCTCGTCGCCAAAGGATGTTTAATGTTGTTGACACAAACTTATGCTCGCCACTTGCCCTGTAATTGGGCCTATCCTTTTGGTTTCTTCCGTTATGATACAATGTTTTTGGAGGGTGTTCTCCTTTTGGTTTCTTCCGTTATGATACAATGTTTTTGGAGGGTGTTCTTGCGTTGGATACTTTTGAACCTGCCATGGTACTATGTACCATGCATTTATCCTACTGCTTATCTAGTTTATATAATGAGTAATGTCGATACTCGTAGTTGGAATGTTCTGTGTTGGAATGTGAGAGGGCTCAATTCTGAGGCCCGCCAACGTGCAGTCAGAGAAAAGGCGGTCTCTAGCAAATGTGCTGTCATTTGCTTACAGGAAACTAAATTACAGAACGCCGATCGTGCTCTCATAAAAAAGATTTGCCCCCTTGTTTTGACCATTTCATTGAATCACCCTCCAATGGTGCCTCTGGGGGTATCATCACTATTTGGCGGTCTGACATGTTCACGGGCACATTACTGCAAGTTGAACCTTATGGTATTATTGTCAAATTCGCTTCGGTTCATAACAATGAAGCATGGACATTAGTGAATGCTTACGGACACTGTCAGGGTATAATGAGAGATGCTTTTGTAGCTTGGTTATACAACCTTGATATTGACCCTAATGCCAACTGGATACTCATGGGAGATTTTAATTTCATAAGGTCATTGAATAATAGAAACCTTCCTGGAGGCGATATTAATGATATCTTTATTTTCAATGAAATAATTGGCCATCTGGGTCTTCTCGAATTACCTCTTAAAGGTAGAAAGTTCACTTGGTCAAATATGCAGAGCTCACCTATGCTTGAGCAGCTTGATTGGGTTTTCACCTCTGCCAACTGGATCCTTCAGTACCCAATGACACAGGTCACTCCACTTGCCAAAACCACTTCAGATCATGTGCCTTGCCTCATTGCTATTAGCACAAATATCCCCATGGCACATATTTTCAGATTTGAAAACTTTTGGGTTGAACAACCTGGTTTCATGGAGTGTGTTAAGTTTGGCATAGGAAATCAACAAAGTCACATATTTCTGCAATAATAGTTGACAAGTTGAAATCCTTGAGATATGCCCTCAAGAAGTGGCAGAAAGGGCTCTCACATATTAAGAACTTGCTCATGAAGACAAATTGGGTCATTCTATGGTTTGATGATCTTGAGGAGATCAGACCCCTCTCAGTGCTTGAGAGAAACTTTAGAAAGTTGGTCAAGTTGCATCATGAGCACCTTCTGCATCTCCAATTCTTATATTGGAAGAAAAGGTGCACTATCAGATACATAAAGGTGGGAGAGGACAACACAAAATTCTTTCAAGCTATGGCAACTGAGAGGCACAGGAAAAATGCAATAGCAAATCTAGTGTTACCAGATGGGAGATACATGGCTAATCATGATGACATGGCAGCTGAATTCTTGCAGGTGTTCAAAAACAGAATGGGAACAGTCAAACCCATAGTGTTGGGTGAGGAAATCTTGTCTCTCATTCAGCATGTTCCTGGCCTAGAGGTTTTGTCTAAACCTTTCACTTCCATTGAGATTGAAAAGGTTATCAAAGAAATGCCCATTGATAAGGCGCCTGGACCTGATGGTTTCAATGGCCTATTCCTCAAGCGCTGTTGGCCAATTATCTCTCAGGATTTCATCACTTTGGTTCATGAATTCCATGCAGGAATAGTCAGGCTGGAGAATCTCAATGATGCATTCATCACACTAGTTCCCAAGAAGAACTCTCCTGAGACTACAAGTGACTTTAGGCCTATTTCTCTCACTAGTGTAGGCCTAAAATTCTTAACCAAATTGGTTGCTAACAGGTTTCAGGAAATGATTATGGGCTGCATCCACACGAACCAATATGGCTTTATAAAATCTAGAACAATCCAGGATTGTTTGGCCTGGACTTTTGAATACATTCACCAATGTAATCAGTCTAGGAGGTCCATTATTCTGCTCAAATTGGACTTTGAAAAGGCTTTTGACTCAATACAACATGAGGCAATAATCGGAATCCTGCAGGCTAAAGGTTTCACTCCAAAATGGATTGATTGGGTTAAGGAGCTCTTATCTTCTGGCACATCCACAGTCCTACTTAATGGAGTGCCAGGTAAGCACTTCAAATGCAAGTGTGGGCTTAAGCAAGGTGATCCAATGTCCCCATTGCTCTTTGTTATAGCTGCTGACCTTCTGCAAACAATGATTAATAATCTTCTGTGCCAAGGAGACATCAATCTGCCCATTCCAACTCAGGACCCTCATTTCCCATAGTGCAATATGCTGATGACACACTGCTATTTATTGCAGCAGAGGAATCCCAATTGCTTGCACTAAGAAGGGTTTTGGACTCCTTTGCCATAGCTACTGGCCTGCAGATCAACTACCACAAGTCTTCAATGTACCCTATTAATACTAATGTCAGCACAACATCTGCTTTGGCAAATTTGCTTGGTTGTAAGTTAGGATCAATGCCATTTACATACCTAGGCCTACCAGTAGGCACCACCAGGCCTAAGATAGTTGACTTCATGCCTCTGGTTGATTGCACGGAAAGAAGGCTCACTGCTAGCTCCTGGTTCTTACCACAAGGTAGCAGGTTACAACTGGTTAACTCTGTTATCTCCTCTTTGCCAATATATTTCCTATGCAGCCTCTCATTACCCGCTGGCATTCTAAAGCAACTGGAGAGAATACAGAGGCAATGCCTATGGAGAAAGTATGGCCACGAGAAGGGCCCTTCTCTGGCTGCTTGGCCCCTAGTTTGTAGGCCCAAATCCAAGGGGGGACTTGGTATCCTAAATCTTGGTTTGCAGAATGAAGCCCTACTTATGAAACACCTCACCAAATTTTACAATAAAGCAGATGTACCCTGGGTAAACTTGATCTGGGACTCTTATTACTTTCACAGGATCCCACATGACACTACTCTATGTGGATCCTTTTGGTGGAAGGATGTGTCCAAGTTAATGGACAAGTTCAGAGCAGTAACAATGATAAAGGTGAGCTCAGGAGACACTGCCCTGTTCTGGTATGATAAATGGGAATTAGATAACAAGGTTTTACCTTTGAGGGATAGATTTCCAAGACTGCACTCTTACTGCTCCAATAAATATCTTTCAGTCAGGGATTACTTTATGACTGAGGACATCCAGGAATTGTTCTCCCTTCCTCTTTCTTGGGTGACCCACAATGAAATGCTGGCTCTTTCATCACTGTTATCCACTATGCACTTGAACCAGGAGATTCCTGATACATGGCTCTGGAAGCATGATAAGCCCTCTAAGTACACAGCCAAGAAGTTCTACCTTCATGTGCATCAACCTATGGTGGCTAACCCTCTCCTGGGTTGGATTTGGAAGAGCTCTTGTACCATGTCTATAAAGATATTTGCTTGGTTGGTCATCATGGACAGGATCAATACCAAAGACATGTTACAGCGCAGGCACTGGAAGATCAATGATGGGCCACAATGTGTGCTTTGCCCTACAGCAGCACTCGAGGATAGGAATCACCTCTTCTTCCAATGCAACTTTAGTGTGAGAGTTTGGAACTACTTGCAGATTGAATGGTCTGACAGTTCAGATATGTATCAAATTGCTAAGCAAGCTAGAAGAGGTTTCGGTCAGAGTTTCTTCGCAGAGGTAGTCTTCTTGGCATGGTGGAATATCTGGAAAGTCAGAAATGATAAAGCTTTCAGACACATTCCCCCAACCTTCAGACAGTGGAGAACTGGCTTCATCCATGACATCACCTTGGTTTCTCATAGGATCAAAGCCAAATTCAGGGATGTACTCCTCAAATGGATAGACTTCCTTCCCCCTTGAGCTTTATTCTGGTCTTTAGATATGTAAGTAGTAAGTTTGTTTCTCTTTGCTTATAGTTTAGCCCTTACACCCCCCCTTTCTTTGTAAATTGTATTTATTTGCACCTTTTCTTTTCAATAAAATGATGTGAGGTGTAAGCCTTGCAGTCTTCATGGTCAAAAAAAGATATCAATGAGTCTCTCAAAGCCATGAGAATTTCCATTGATGAGTGCAAAGAAATAATCGCTAGGATGCGTGCTAAAAGAGATTGCTTTATGAAAGCTTGTTCTTCTAGTTATCATGAGAATAAAGATGAAGATCTAAAAGTGATTGATGTGTCTCCTATTAAATCCTTGTTTTCTAGTATGAATCTTGATAAATATGGGACTGGAGATGAGTCTACATTAGTTAAAAGGCGTCCCAATGATTCAGAGTTTTTAGATCTTGATTCTAAAATTAAAAGTGGGATTGAAGAGATCACAACTTTGCATAGCGATGAACCCACTATCTTGGATTTCAAGGGATTTAATTATGATAATTGATCTTTAATAGATTGTATCTCCTTTTTGCAATCCGTGCTAAATTCTCCACATGCTTATAGTCAAAATAAGGCTTTTACCAAACATATAGTTGATGCTTTAATGCAGTCTTATGAAGAAAAACTTGAATTAGAAGTTTCTATCCCTAGAAATCATTATGATTTGTGGGAGCCTACTATAAAAATTAAAATTTAATATCATGAATGCTTTGATTTGTGTGATATGGGTGCAAGTGTCTCCACAATTCCAAAAGTTTTGTGTGATATGTTAGGATTCCATGAACTTGATGATTGTTCTTTAAATTTGCATCTTGCGGATTCCACCATTAAGAAACCTATGGGAAGGATTAATGATGTTCTTATTGTTGCAAATAGGAACCCGTAGATTTCGTTGTTCTTGATATAGATTGCAATCCTTCATGTCATATTATTCTTGGTAGACCTTTCCTTAGAACGATTGGTGCAATTATTGATATGAAGAAAGGAAATATTAGATTCCAATTTCCGTTAAGGAAAGGCATGGAACAGTTTCCTAGAAATAAAATCAAATTACCTTATGAATCTATTATGAGAGCCACTTATGGATTGCCTACCAAAGATGGCAATACCTAGATCTATTCTTGTATCGTGCCTAGCTAGGGGCGTTAAACAATAGCGCTTGTTGGGAGGCAACCCAATTTTATTTTCTTTGTTTTTGCTTCTGTTTAGGAATAAATATTGCATCTAGCTGCTGTTTAGATGTGGTTTTGTGTTTTAATTAGTGTTTGTGCCAAGTAGAACCTTTGGGAAGGCTTGTGTGAAGTTTATGCGATCATGCTATAAAAAACAGAAACTTTAGCGCTCACGAGATTGGCTGTCATTTTTTTTACTGGGGAGTGCTTTTTAGTTGATTATTTTTGTAGATGATTAATAGACAAATTCCTCACGTTCACCAATTTATTTCAAAAAAATTAGAGTTACAGAAGTATTCGAAAGTTATAGATTACTACAGACTGTTCTGTTTTTGACAGATTCTGTTTTTCGTGTGTTGTTTGCTTATTTTGATGAATCTATGAGTAGTATCAGGGGGTATGAGTCATAGAGAAGTTGGAATACAGTAGGTTTAACACCAATATAAACAAAGAATGAGTTCATTGCAGTACCTTTGAGTGGTAGTTTGTTTTCTTATACTAATGGAGCTCACGAGATTTTTGGCTATGTTTTGTGTTGTGAAGTTTTCAAGTTTTGAGTATGTGTTTGATGGACTAAGGAACAAAGAGTGAAAAAATCCTAATATTGTGGATTCCCAAGGCACCCCAAGGTAAAATTCAAGGACAACAAAAATCCTAAGCTTGGGGATGCCCCGGGAAGGCATCGCCTCTTTCGTCTTCGTCTATGGGTAACTTTACTTGAGACTATATTTGTATTCACCACATGATATGTGTTTTGCTTGGAGCATCATGTATGAATTGAGTCTTTGCTTTTTATTTTGCCACAATCATCCTTGCTGGACACACCTTTTCAGAGAGATAAATATAATTTAGAATCTATTAGAACACTCTATGTGCTTCACTTATATATTTTGAGCTAGATAGTTTTGCTCTAGTGCTTCACTTATATCTTTTAGAGCACGGTGGTGGTTTATTTTGTAGAAATTATTGATCTCTCATGCTTCACTTATATCTATTTGAGAGTCTTTTAGAACAGCGTGGTAATGTAATTTGGTTATAAAATTAGTCCTAATATGATAGGCATCCAAGATGAGTATAGTAAAAACTTTCACATAAAGTGCATTGAATCCTATGAGAAGTTGGATACTTAATTATTGTTTTGAGATATGAGGATGGTGATATTAGAGTCATGCTAGTAGAGTAGTTGTGAATTTGAGAAATACTTGTGTTGAGGTTTGCAAGTCCCGTAGCATGCACGTATGGTAACCGTTGTGTGACGAATTTGAAGCATGGAGTATTTCATTGAGTGTCATCCTTTGTGCGGAGGTCGGGATCACGCGATGGTTAACTCCTACCAACCCTTCCCCTAGGAGCATGCGTGTAGTACTTTGTTTTGATGACTTGTCGATTTTTTGAATAAGTATGTGAGTTCTTTATGACTAATGTTGAGTCCATGGATTATACGCACTCTCACCCTTCCACCATTGCTAGCCTCGCTTGTACCGCGCAACTCTCGCCTGTACCATACACCCACGATGTACCTTCCTCAAAACAGCCACCATACCTACCTATCATGGCATTTCCATAGCCATTCCGAGATATATTGCCATGCAACTTTCCACCGTTCTATTTGCTATGACACACTTCATCATTGTTGATGACCCACGAGTGTAGGGGATCTATCGTAGTCCTTTGTATAAGTAAGAGTGTCGAACCCAACGAGGAGCAGAAGGAAATGATAGGCAGTTTTCAGTAAGGTATTTTCTGCAAGCACTGAAATTATAGGTAACATATAGTTTTGTGATAAGGTAATTGGTAGCAAGTGACAAAAGATAAAAGTAAATAAGGTGCAGCAAAGTGGCCCAATCCTTTTTGTAGCAAAGGACAAGCCTGGACAAACTTTTATATAAAGGAAAGCGTTCCCGAGGACACATGGGAATTATCGTCAAGCTAGTTTTCATCACGATCATCTGATTCGCGTTCGGTACTTTGATAATTTGGTATGTGGGTGGACCGGTGCTTGGGTGCTGTCCTTACTTGCACAAGCCTCCCACTTATGATTAACCTCTAATGCAAGCATCCGCAACTACAAAAGAAATATTAAGGTAAACCTAACCATAGCCTGAAACATATGGATCCAAATCAGCCCCTTACGAAGCAACACATAAAGTAGGGTTTAAGCTTCTGTCACTCTAGCAACCCATCATCTACTTATTACTTCCCAATGTCTTCCTCTAGGACCAAATAATGGTGAAGTGTCATGTAGTCGACGTTCACATGACACAACTAGAGGAGATACAATATACATCTCATCAAAATATCGAACGAGGACCAAACTCACATGACTACTAATAGCAAGACTTCTCCCATGTCCCCAGGAACAAAAGTAACTACTCATAAGACATAATATTGTTCATGATCCACTCATAAGACATAATATTGTTCATGATCAGAGGGGTATTAATATGCATAATGGATCTGCCAATATGATCTTCCACCAAATAATCCAACTAGCATCAACTACAAGGAGCAATCAACACTGCTAGCAACCCACGGGTACCAATCTGAGGTTTGGGTACAAAGATTGGATACAAGAGATGAACTAGGGTTTGAGAGGAGATGGTGCTGGTGAAGATGTTGATGAAGATAGCCCTCCCCAAGATGGGAGAGTTGTTGGTGATGACGGTGGTGACGATTTCCCCCTCCCGGAGGGAAGTATCCCCGGCAGAACAGCTCTGCCAGAGCCCTAGATTGGTTTCTGCCTCGGTTCCGCCTCGAGACGGCGGCGTCTGGTCCCGAAAGCCTCCTCTTGATTTTTTTTCCAGGTCAAAACACCTCACATAGGAGAAGATGGGCATCGGGGGCCTTCCGGCTGGCCCACGAGACAGGGGGCGCGCCCTGGGAAGGGAGGCGCGCCCCCACCCTCGTGGACAGCCGGTGGCCCCCCTCGTGAACTTCTTTCGCCAGATATTTTTTATATTTTCTGAAATGGCATTCTGTTGAGTTTCGGGGCTTTTGGAGTTGTGCAGAATAGGTTTCCAGAGTTTGCTCCTTTTCCAGCTCAGAATTCCAGCTGTCGGCATTCTCCCTCTTCTTGTAAACCTTGTAAAATAAGAGAGAAAAGGCATAAGTATTGTGACCAAACATGTAATAACAGCCCATAATGCAATAAATATCAACATATAAGCATGATGCAAAATGGACGTATCAACTCCCCCAATCTTAGACCTCGCTTATCCTCAAGCGAAAGTCGATATCGAAAAATATGTCCACATGTTTAGACATAGAGGTGTCGATAAAAAAAATTACGGACATGAGGGCATCATGATTATTTTCATAATAGCAACTTATATAAATATAGTCATATGATTCTTTTGCCAAAGTAACAATTCATCCACAATATCAAGTATGAATCATAAACTTCATTGAAAACTAACAAACTTTGATCTCGGTCATTGAAGCAATTGCAATTTATCGTAACATCGGAAAGAGCCAATATAAGAGCTTTTCAGCAAGCCTACATACTCAACTATCATATAGTCTTTCACAATTTCTCTCACTCACGCAATACTTATGGTTATGGAGTTTTAATCAGACACAAAGAAAGATAGGGGATTATGGTGTTGCCTCCCAACCTTTTACCTCAAGGGTAATGTCAACAGTAATAGATCATGAAAACTTACATCCAAGTGGGTATATATGTCAGGATCTTTCCAACACAATGTGCTTGCCAAAGGATAAAATGTAAAAAGGAAAGGTGTGATTCACCTTGAATCTTATAAGGCAAGAACAATAGATAGGCCCTTCGTAGAGGGAAGCAGAGGTTGTCATGTGTTTTTATGGTTGGATGCACAAAGTCTTAGCATAGAAGAATGTTACTTTATATTGCCACTTGTGATAAGGACCTTTATTATGCAGTCCGTTGCTTTTATTACTTCCATATCACAAGATCATATAAAGCTAATTTCTCCCACACTAATAAATCATACATATTTTAGCGAGTCTGCAACATGATAACTTACTTGGAAGGATCTTTCTCGATCCATAGGTAGGTATGGTGGACTCTCATGGCAAAACTAGGTTTAAGGATATATGGAAGCACAAGTAGTATCTCTACTTAGTGCGAGGAGTTTTGGCTAGCATGAGGGGGAAAGGCAAGCTCAACATGTTGGACGATCCATGACAATATACTTTATTTCGGATATAAGAAGACATAACTCATTATGTTGTCTTCCTTGTCCAACATCAACTCTTTAGCATGCCATACTTTAATGAGTGCTCACAATCATAAAATATGTCCAAGATAGTATATTTGTATGTGAAGCCTCTCTTCTTTTATTACTTCCTATTAATTGCAACGATGACCAAAACTATGTTTGTCAACTCCGAACAACTTTTATTTATCATACTCTTATATGTGAAGTCATTACTTCCCACAAGATCAATATGATCTCTTTGGTACTTTTCATATTTTCTTTTCTTTTTATCATGACCCAAATGAGGAAATCAAGCCCTTGACTCAACACTAATCTTTATTATATAGCTCACGGACTCGATTACAAAGGGTAAAGATCATAAGGCAAAAGCTCACAACTAGATCATGCTAATTTTATTCTACTAGATCAAAATACTACCAAAAGGATCGAACTAAGATAAACGGCAAAGATAGGAGTGATGGTGATACGATACCGAGGTCACTCCCCCAAGCTTGGCAGTTGCCAAGGGGAGTGCCCATACCCATATGATCATGTCTCCTTCTTCGGGGGTGGTGATGATGGAGTTGTTGATGATGTAGGCTTGTTGTCCACCTTCCAAGGCATGGGTTCACCATCGTGGAAGGATGATCGAGTCTCCGAGATAGTCAAATCTGCAGCCAAACTCATCTTCTTGAATCTATATTCATAATCACAATTTTGGTTTTGCAGGTCATAGATTTGGGCGTGGAGGTGTTCGATCTTCTCTTGAAGATTGGAGATAGCTTCCCCAAAGATCCTTGAGTCCAGATTGAGTTTGTTGGCAAGCTCCGAGATCATCATGTGGTTGGCATTGAGTCCTCGTTCCACCATACCTTGGCACTTGAAAACTTGTTGCTCCATTGCTTTGAGTCTTGTCTCCACGCTTCCGGTCCTCCTCGTCCCCTCAACATCACGGATGTGCAGCACCCCCTCCTGCGACTCCATGGTTTTAGGGTGGTGCAGCACCTCCGCAAGGTAGGGGTTGATGACCTTCTCGAAGAACTTGTCCTTGGGGATGTTGGAGGATGCCATGATGATCTAGATCTGTCAAAAACAACAGCTCTAAACGAAAATAGAGGATTTTTGCGTGATACAGAGGTCAAAACCTTCGGGAGTATATATAATGAATTTTTACCGACCAAAAGGAGTAAGCCACAAGAAATTGGAGTCCGGGAAGCACACGAGCTGCCCACGAGGCAGGGGGCGCACCCTGGGAAGGGGGCGCGCCCTCCACCCTCATGGACGGCTTGTGTCTCTTCCGGACTACAGTTTATTTTTCTATTTTTCTAAATATTCCAAAACAGAGAAAAATTGCCTTTAGAACTATTTTCGAATCGGTTTACTTACCGTATCACATACCTCTTCCTTTTCGGAGGCTGAATTGTTCTGGAAAGTGTCCCTTATGCATTACTCCGGGGTTACGGTTCCAATAATATTGGTTTCAACATTTATAGGATTACCTGAGATATAATGTTTGATTCTTTGACCGTTCACCACCTTCCGATTTGTGCCTTCGAAGTTGTTGATTTTTATGACACTGGAACGATAGACCTCCTCGATAACGTAAGGTCCTTCCCACTTGGAAAGAAGTTTTCCTGGAAAACATCTTAAACGAGAGCTGTATAGCAAGACATAATCACCTAAGTTAAACTCGCGCTTTTGTATCCTTTTATCATGCTATCTTTTAACTTTTTCTTTAATCAATTTGGCATTCTCATAAGCCTGGGTTCTCCATTCATCAAGGCAGCTAATGTCAAATAACCTCTTTTCACCGCAAGTTTGAAATCATAATTGAGCTCTTTAATAGCCCAGTATGCCTTATGTTCTAGCTCAAGAGGTAAGTGACAAGCTTTTCCATAAACCATCTTATATGGAGACATACCCATATGATTTTTGTATGCAGTTCTATAGGCCCATAATGCATCATCAAGTTTCTTGGACCAATTCTTCCTAGACCTATTAATTGTCTTTTGCAAGATTAGTTTCAACTCCCTATTACTTAGTTCTACTTGACCACTAGTCTGTGGGTGGTAGGGGGATACAATTCTATGGTTGACATCATATTTAGCAAGCATCTTACAGAAAGCACCATGAATAAAGTGTGAACCACCATCAGTCATTAGATATCTAGGGACTCCAAACCTCGAAAAAATAACTTCTTTAAGCATCTTAATAGAGGTGTTATGATTAGCACTACTAGTTGGAATAGCTTCTACCCAGTTAGTAACGTAATCAACAACAACTAAAATATGTGTGTATCCATTAGAGGCATGAAACGGTCCCATATAATCAAAGTCCCAAACATCAAAAGGTTCAATAACAAGTGAATAATTCATAGGCATTTCTTGACGTCTACTGATATTACCAATTCTTTGACATTCATCACAAGATAAGACAAACTTACGGGCATCCTTGAAGAGAGTAGGCCAATAAAACCGGATTGCAATACCTTGTGTGCACTTCTATCTCCCGCATGGTGTCCTCGATAAGCTTCGGAGTGGCACTTGCGTAGGATCTGTTCCTGTTCATGCTCAGGTACACAACGTCTAATAATACCATCTACTCCTTCTTTATAAAGATGTGGGTCATCCGAGAAGTAATGTCTCAAATCATAGAAGAACTTTTTCTTTTACTGCTATGTGAAGCTAGGAGGCATAAACTTAGCAACAATATAATTAGCATAATCAGCATACCATGGAGCAGTATGAGAAGTATTTATGACAGCTAGTTGTTCATCAGGGAAGCTATCATCAATAGGTTGTGGGTCATCAAGTATATTCTCTAACCTAGACAAGTTGTCTGCAATGGGGTTCTCAGCTCCCTTTCTATCAATAATATGCAAGTCAAATTCTTGCAGCAAGAGAACCCATCTAATAAGTCTAGGTTTAGCATATTTCTTTTCCATAAGGTATTTGATAGCAACATGATCAGTGTGAATAGTTACTTTAGAATCAACAATATAGGGTCTAAACTTATCACAAGCAAATACAACTGCTAAAAATTCTTTCTCAGTAGTAGCATAATTTCTTTGGGCACTGTCTAGAGTTTTACTAGCATACTGGATAACATTCAATTTCTTATCAACTCTTTGCCCTAGAACAGCTCCTACAGCATAATCACTAGCATCGCACATAATCTCAAAAGGTAAATTCCAGTCAGGAGGCTGGACAATAGGTGCAGAGATCAATGCTTTCTTAAGTATTTCAAATGCTTCTAGACAATCATCATCAAAGACAAAAGCAATATCTTTTTGTAAGAGATTAGTCAGAGGCCTAGAGATTTTGGAGAAGTCCTTAATGAACCTCCTATAAAACCTAGCGTGACCAAGGAAACTTCGTATATCTTTGATGTCCTTAAGGCATGGCATCTTTTCAATAGCATCCACTTTAGCTTTGTCAACTTCAATACCTCTTTCACAAATTTTATGTCCCAAGACAATGCCTTTATTAACCATAAAGTGGCACTTCTCCCAATTCAAGACAAGGTTAGTGTCTTCACATCTCTGCAAAACTCGATCAAGGTTGCTCAAGCAATCATCAAAAGAAGTTCCGTAAATGGAGAAATCATCCATGAAAACCTCAACAATCTTTTCACAAAAATCAGAGAATATAGCCATCATGCATCTTTGAAAGGTAGCAGGTGCATTACATAAACCAAAAGGCATACGTCTATAAGCAAAGGTACCGAAAGGACAAGTAAAAGTGGTCTTTTCTTGATCCCCTTTTGACACAGGTATTTGAGAGAAACTGGAATAACCATCTAAAAAGCAAAAATGAGTATGTTTGGATAACCTTTCTAGCATTTGATCAATAAATGGCAAGGGCTAATGATCTTTCTTAGTAGCTTTATTTAACTTACGAAAATCAATTACCATCCTATAACCTGTAACTATTCTTTGCGGGATCAATTCATCTTTATCATTAGGAACGATAGTCATACCTCCTTTCTTAGGGATACAATGGACATGACTTACCCACTGGCTATCAGCAACAGGATAGATAATATCTGCCTCTAGAAGCTTTAGTATTTCCTTCCTTACTACTTCTTTCATCTTAGGATTCAACCGTCACTGGTGATCAATAACCGGTTTAGCATTTTCTTCCAAATTTATCTTGTGTTGGCATATGGTGGGACTAATGCCCTTAAGATCATCCAGAGTATATCCAATAGCAGCACGGTGCTTCTTCAGAGTTTTCAATAGTTTTTCTTCTTCCTGCTCTGAAAGGTTAGCACTAATAATAACATGATATATCTTCTTTTCATCAAGATAAACATACTTAAGATTGTCAGGTAAATGTTTAAAGTTCAAACATGGGATCACCCTTGGGTGGAGGAGGATCCCCTAGGATTTCAACAGGCAAGTTGTTTTTCAATACAGGTCCCTGTTTAAGGAATATTTTATCTATTTCCCTTCTCTCATTCATATGCATATCATTTTCATGGTCTAGCAAGTATTGTTCTAAAGGATCATTAGGAGGCACGGCAATAGAAGCAAGACCAATAATTTCATCCTTACTGGGTGGTTCCTTTTCAAGGGGTTGTCTACGAAATTTAGCAAAGTTAAAATCATGAGACATATCCCCTAATCCAACAGTAACAATATCTTTCACGCAGTCTATCTTAGCGTTAACAATATTCAAGAGGTGTCTACCAAATATAATGGGACAAAATTCATCTTGTGGGGAGCTAAGAACAAGAAAACCAGCAAGGTATTTAACCTTCCCACACAAGACTTCAATATCTCTAACAATCCCAACTGGTGAAATAGTGTCTCTATTAGCAAGCTTAATAGTAACATCAATCCCTTCTAACTCAACACGTGCAATATCATGCATAATTTCTCGATATAAATCAAGAGGGATAATACTCGCACTAGCACCTACGTCACAGAAACCATGATAGCAATGATCTCCTATCTTAACAAATATAACAGGCAAGCCTACAATAGGTCTATGTTTGTTCCTAGCATTGGGTTTGGCTATTCTAGAAGACTCTTCTTGGAGGTAAATAACCTGTCCATCTAAATCTTCTACCAAGAGATCTTTAAGCATAGCAACACTAGGTTCAACTTTAATTTGCTCAGCGGGTGTAGGTATTCTAGTATTACTTTTACGAACTACAGTTGAAGCTTGAGCATGATCCTTTATCCTAACAGGGAAAGGTGGTTTCTCGATATAAGCAGTGGGAATAACAGGATCAACATTATAAGTGATAGTCTTTTCTTCAATTTTAACAGGTTCAACTACATTTACTTCAATAGGGGGGGGTGATATTTAAACCACTTCTCCTTGGGGAGATCAACATGAGTAGCAAAAGATTCACAGAAAGAAGCAACTATCTCGGAGTCAAGTCATTTTTAGTGCTAAACTCACGGAAAACATCGGCATCCATAAAAGCTTCAACACAATCAAACTTAGGGGTCATACTTGACTCCTTACCTTCGTCGAGATCTCAATCTTCAGAGTTGCATTTAATTCTTTCCAATAAATCCCATTTGAATTCAATAGTCTTCATCATAAAAGAACCAGAACAAGAAGTATCGAGCATGGAGCAATTATTAAGAGAAAGCCGAGCATAAAATTTTTGAATGATAATTTTTCTTGAGAGCTCATGATTGGGGCATGAATATAACATTGACTTAAGCCTCCCCCAAGCTTGAGCGATGCTTTCTCCTTCGCGAGGCCATAAATTATAAATATAATTACGATCACGATGAACTTGGTGCATAGGGTAGAACTTCTGATGAAATTCCAACTTTAGACGATTATAGTTCCATGATTCCATATCATCGCATAGCCTAAACCATGTCAATGCATCTCCCTTAAAAGATAAAGGGAAGACCTTCTTATCGATAACATCCTTGGGCATACCTGCAAGCTTAAATAATCCACAAACTTCATCCACATAGATTAGATGTAAATCGGGATGCAGTGTTCCGTCTCCTGTAAAAGGGTTTTCAAGCAGTTTCTCTATCATACACGAAGGAATCTCAAAGCAAACATTTTCGGTAGGTGCAGTAGGTTGAGGAGAAACTCTTTGCTCTTCTGATCGGGGTGAAGATACCCCGAACAAGCCCCTCAAAGGATTTTGAGCCATAGTAACAAGTGACAATAAATTTCAGCACACTATATAAATTTTTCCTTACCAAATTCCACTCACCAAAGGCACTTCACTCCCTGGCAATGGCACCAGAAAAGAGTCTTGATGACCCACAAGTGTAGGGGATCTATAATAGTCCTTTCGATAAGTAAGAGTGTCGAACCCAACGAGGAGCAGAAGGAAATGATAGGCAGTTTTCAGTAAGGTATTTTCTGCAAGCACTGAAATTATAGGTAACAGATAGTTTTGTGATAAGGTAATTGGTAGCAAGTGACAAAAGATAAAAGTAAATAAGGTGCAGCAAAGTGGCCCAATCCTTTTTATAGCAAAGGACAAGCCTGGACAAACTCTTATATAAGGGAAAGCGCTCCCGAGGACACATGTGAATTATCGTCAAGCTAGTTTTCATCACGATCATCTGATTCGCGTTCGGTACTTTGATAATTTGGTTTGTGGGTGGACCGGTGCTTGGGTGCTGTCCTTACTTGGACAAGCCTCCCACTTATGATTAACCTCTAATGCAAGCATCTGCAACTACAAAAGAAGTATTAAGGTAAACCTAACCATAGCCTGAAACATATGGATCAAAATCAGCCCCTTACGAAACAACGCATAAAGTAGGGTTTAAGCTTTTGTCACTGTAGCAACCCACCATCTACTTATTACTTCCCAATGTCTTCCTCTAGGCCCAAATAATGGTGAAGTGTCATGTAGTCGATGTTCAAATGACACCACTAGAGGAGAGACAACATACATCTCATCAAAATATCGAACGAAGACCAAACTCACATGACTACTAATAGCAAGACTTCTCCCATGTCCTCAGGAACAAAAGTAACTACTCACAAGACATAATATTGTTCATGATCAGAGGGGTATTAATATGCATAATGGATCTGAACATATGATCTTCCACCAAATAAACCAACTAGCATCAACTACAAGGAGTAATCAACACTACTAGCAACCCACGGGTACCAATCTGAGTTTTGGGTACAAAGATTGGATACAAGAGATGAACTAGGGTTTGAGAGGAGATGGTGATGGTGAAGATGTTGATGAAGATAGCCCTCCCCAAGATGGGAGAGTTGTTGGTGATGACGGCGCTGACGATTTCCCCCTCCCGGGGGCAAGTATCCCCGACAGAACAGCTCTGCCGGAGCCCTAGATTGGTTTCCGCCTCGGTTCTGCCTCGAGACGGCAGCGTCTGGTCCCGAAAGCCTCCTCCTGATTTTTTCCAAGTCAAAACACCTCATATAGGAGAAGATGAGCATCGGGGGCCTTCCGGTTGGCCCACGAGACAGGGGGGTACACCCTGGGAAGGGGGGCGCGCCCCCACCCTCGTGGACAGCCGGTGGCCCCCCTCGTGAACTTCTTTCGCCAGACATTTTTTATACTTTCTGAAACGGCGTTCTCTTGAGTTTCGGGGCTTTTGGAGTTGTGCAGAATAAGTTTCCAGAGTTTGCTCCTTTTCCAGCCCAGAATTCCAGCTGCCGTTATTCTCCCTCTTCTTGTAAACCTTGTAAAATAAGAGAGAAAAGGTATAAGTATTGTGACCAAACATGTAATAACAGCCCATAATGCAATAAATATCAATATGTAAGCATGATGCAAAATGGACGTATCAATTGTCATATTGCCATGCATGATCATGTAGTTGACATCGTATTTGTGGCTAGGCCACCATGCATAATTTTTCATACATGTCACTCTTGATTCATCGCACATCCCGGTACACCGTCGAAGGCACTCATATAGAGTCATACTTTGTTCTAGTATCAAGTTTTAAATCAATAGAAGTGTGATGATCATCATTATTAGAGCATTGTTCCAAAGAAAAAAAAGGAAAGGCCAAAGAAAAAAAGAACGGCCCAAAAAAAGAAAAAAAGAAAAAGAAAAAGGAAAAAAGGGACAATGCTACTATCTTTTTCCACACTTGTGCTTCAAAGTAGCACCATGCTCTTCATGATAGAGAGTCTCTTGTTTTGTCACTTTCATATACTAGTGTGAATTTTCATTATAGAACATGGCCTGTATATTCCAACGATGGGCTTCCTCAAATGCCCTAGGTCTTCGTGAGCAAGCAAGTTGGGTGCACACCTACTTAGTTTATTTTGTTGAGCTTTCATACATTTATAGTTCTAGTGCATCCGTTGCATGGCAATCCCTACTCACTCACATTGATATCTATTGATGGGCATCTCCATAGCCCAATGATACGTCTAGTTGATGTGAGTCCATCTTCCTCTTTCTGTTCTCCACAACCACCACTCTATTCCACATAGTGCTATGTTCATGGCTCACGCTCATGTATTGCGTGAAAGTTGAAAAAGTTTGAAAAAATTTAAGTATGAAACAAGTGCTTGGCTGAAACCGGGGTTGTGAATGATTTGAGTATTTTGTGTGACGAAGATGGAGCATAGCCTAACTATATGATTTTGTAGGGATGAACTTTCTTTGGCCATGTTATTTTGAGAAGACATGATTGCTTTGTTAGTATGCTCGAAGCATTATTATTCTTATGTCAATATAGACTTTTGTCTTGAATCTTTCAGATATGAACATTCATGCCACAATAAAGAGAATTACATTAAGAATTATGTTGGTTAGAATTCCACATCAAAAATTCTGTTTTTATCATTTACCTACTCGAGGACGAGCAGGAATTAAGCTTGGGGATGCTTGATACGTCTCCAACGTATCTATAATTTTTGATTGTTCCATGCTATTATATATTCTGCTTTGGATGTTTGGGCTTTATTATAAACTTTTATATTATTTTTGGGACTAACCTACTAACCCAAGGACCAGTGCAAATTTATGTTTTTTTGCCTATTTCAGTGTTTCGCAGAAAAGGAATATCAAACGGAGTCCAAACGGAATGAAACCTTCGGGAGAGTTATTTTTGGAACGATATCTTCACGAGAGACTTGGACTACAAGTCAGAGAAGAAACGAGGTGCCCACGAGGGGGCAGGGCGCGCCCAGGGGGGTAGGCGTGCCCCCACCCTCGTGGGCCCCACGTTGCTCCACCGACGTACTTTTTCCTCCTATATATAGCCATATACCCTGAAAACATCTTGGAGCACGAAAATACCCTAATTCCACCGCCGTAACCTTCTATTCCCGTGATCCCATCTTGGGGCCTATTCCGCAGCTCCGCCGGAGGGGGCATCGATCACGGAGGGCTTCTACATCAACACCATAGCCTCTCCGATGAGTTGTGAGGAGTTTACCACAGACCTTCGGGTCCATAGTTATTAGCTAGATGTCTTCTTATCTCTCTTTTGATCTCAATACAAAGTTCTCCTCGATATTCGAGGAGATCTATTCGATGTAATCTTTTTGCGTGTGTTTGTCGAGATCCGATGAATTGTGGGTTTATGATCAAGATTATCTATGAACAATATTGGGTTATTTTATGAATTTTTTTATGTATGATTGTAATATCCTTGCAAGTCTCTTCGAATTATTGGTTTGGTTTGGCCTACTAGATCTATAGTTCTTGCAATGGGAGAAGTGCTTGGCTTTGGGTTCAATCTTGCGGTGTCCTTTCCCAGTGACAGCAGGGGCAGCAAGGCACGTATAGTATTGTTGCCATCGAGGATAAAAAGATGGGGCTTATACCATATTGCTTGAGTTTATCCCTCTACATCATGTCATCTTGCTTAAGGCGTTACTCTGTTCTTATGAACTTAATACTCTAGATGCATGCTGGATAGCGGTCGATGTGTGGAGTAATAGTAGTAGATGCATAATCGTTTCGGTCTACTTGTCATAGACGTGATGCCTATATACAATTATCATGCCTAGATATTCTCATAACTATGCGCTTTTCTATCAATTGCTCGACAGTAATTTGTTCACCCACCGTTGAATTCTGCTATCATGACAGAAGCCACTAGTGAAACCTATGGCCCCCGGGTCTATTCTCATCATATTAATCTTCCATCTACTTTACTTTTCTTTATTTACTTTCTGTTTCTATACCAAAAATATCAAAAATATTATCTTATCCTATCTATCAGATCTCACTCTCGTAAGTGATAGTGAAGGGATTGACAACCCGTTATCGCGTTGGTTGCGAGGTTCTTATTTGTTTGTGCAGGTGCAAGGGACTCGCACGTGGTCTCCTACTGGATTGATACCTTGGTTCTCAAAAACTGAGGGAAATACTTACGCTACTATGCTGCATCATCCTTTCCTCTTCGAGGGAATACAACACAAGCTCGAGAAGTAGCACTAGCCAATATGAGTTTAATTCCGAAATTCACTAATGTCAAGGGCTCCAAGTGCCAAGTGTGTGTGCAAGCTAAGCAACATCATAAGTCCCATAAGACTGCAGAGTCTAGAGACTTGGCTCCACTAGAGCTTATACATTCTGATCTCTTTGAGATGAATGGCATGTTGGAAAAAGGTGGAAAGAAATACTTCATGACGTTGATTGATGACTCCACTAGATATTGTCATGTGTATCTTTTGAAATCAAAAGACGAGGATTTAAATTTCTTTAAAATCTATAAAGTTGAAGCAAAGAACCAACTTGATCAAAAAATTAAGCGTCTTAGGTCTAATCATGGTGGAGAATATTTTTCCAATGAGTTTGATTTGTTTTGTGCGGAACGTCGGGTCTCTCCAAGGCATGGTGGGGGAGGCGCTAATGATTGCATGTCATGTCCTAAACCGAGTTCACACAAAGTATAAGACCACGAATCCATTTGAAGAATGGGAAAGAAAAAGATTGAAACTCTCCTACCTACATACTTGGGGTTGTTTGGCCAAAGTCAATATACCAATTTCCAAGAAG
Organism: Secale cereale; assembly: GCA_902687465.1. Lineage (NCBI taxonomy): Eukaryota > Viridiplantae > Streptophyta > Magnoliopsida > Poales > Poaceae > Secale > Secale cereale. Next base: position 780,988,512 of record LR738711.1, read on the forward strand.
TGCAAGCTTGTACCAAAAACCGTGGATTGTGTTCTTCTGGGCTATGCTTTTCATAGCATTGGCTATAGATTTTTGATAATAAAATCTGAGGTATCCGACATGCATGTTGGTACAATTATGGAGTCGTATGATGCGACTTTCTTTGAGGACATATTTCCTATGAAGAGTATGTCGAGTTCATCAAATCAGGAGATACCAACTCCATCTAGTGAGGAATTTCCTGTAATTCATGAACCCACCATTGCGATGGAACACGTTGAGAATCCTGTTGAGGATGACAATGAAAATCCCGTAAGAAGTAAGAGACAGAGGACCACAAAGTCCTCTTGTGATGATTTCTTACATTAAATAGTAATATAACATAACTCCCTGAATGAAACTTGTTTGTTCAAGCAAAATGACCGGATTGCCTGGTTTCCGAACATACTGAGTGTTTACCACATGTATAGTATCCGGAAACACTCCAACCCTTGGGTTCAAGAGGTTGAAGCCGAAGGCCTACCATGACAATATTTTTACAAGTTCGATCGGATATAAGTTTGATGATAAAGTACATTGTTACATGGAATCAAACGCCTATTCTTTATCTATGCCATCCATAAGACTGTCTAAACTACAGTCTTCTTGCGAACACTTTGCGGCTATCATTACTTGGTCATACACGAAGCTCAAGGGAATTTTGTTTCTGTCCTATCCCCGAGGTCCAACTCGGGCCATATGATTCGAGTCAAGCCCAGTATAGCGCGTCTTCACCATGGCCCAGGCCTCCTGTGCACCTTCTCGGCATGCTGACGCCTTCCATAGTTCAAAGCGACGCCGAGCTCCTTTGAACAAGTCCGCCAAATCCTCTATAATTTCTGGAGGAGAATCGGATGGCCATAGGGCTTTAGCCATGCTCTTCATGGTTTTCTGAACTCGCTCACGCACTTTGGACAACTCTTGTAGCACGTCGCCTTGAAATCCGAATACTTCTCCTTCGGGCCGCCCAGTTAACAAACATGCAGGAGTAACATTGTGAAGCTCTGCATCATTGGATAAATATGAAGGCTAGTTCAAAGGTCATACTGAACATGCCACCTTTTAACTTTTTATTTTCCTTCAATGCATCCGATAGTTGGGCCCTTAGGTCCTTTAGCTCTTCGGCTTGCTGAATATTTTCATCCAGCAGTTTGTTCTTTTGCTCGATAGTCCGTGTTAATACACGTTGACCAGCTGGTTCTTGCCCTTTGGCATATTTTTTTGTCCTCCTGAGCAGACCTTAGTTTCTCCTTGAGTTGATCTGTCGATTCCGCCACTGAAATTAAAACAATGTATGCTTAAAACACCATTGACGGCGAAAATCGTATTTTCCGGACACTATTCATCCTTACCATTAGATTACTTTTTGGATTTCTTCAGGTCTTCTAGCTCGGTGGTGACGGCATTCAGCTTGATCCGATTTTCTTCAAGCTCCTTGGATAACACTGTTGGGGATCGCCAACAAACACGTCATTTTTTCCTTGAGAACCCGCGGTCATAACGATCCTTAAATCAGTTGGGCCAACTGCTTCAAGTCTTCGGGGCTACTGGCATAGGCTTATTAAATTTACACAAAGTCTTACCCGCATATCCTTTGAAAGTAGTTGAGTGGCTCCGGCAAGCCCGTTTCTACTTCTCGAGCTTGCGTTGCATTCCCTCGAAGAGGAAAGGGTGATGCAGCACAGTAGTGTAAGTATTTCCTTCAGTTTTTGAGAACCAAGGTATCAATCCAGTAGGAGACCACGTGCGAGTCCCTCGCACATGCACAAACAAATAAGAACTTCGCAACCAACGCGATAAGGGGTTGTCAATCCCTTTACGGTCACTTACGAAAGTGAGATCTGATAGATAGGATAGTTTGGTATTTTTGTATTTTTGGATATAAGAACAGAAAGTAAAAACAACAAACTAAAGTAGATTGTAGATTGATATGTAGGTTTCACTAGTGGCCTCTCTCATGATAGCAAAATTCTACGGTGGGTGAACAAATTACTGTCGAGCAATTGATAGAAAAGCGAATAATTATGAGAATATCTAGGCATGATCATTATATATAGGCATCACGTCCGTGACAAGTAGACCGAAACGATTCTGCATCTACTACTATTATTCCACACATCGACCGCTATCCAGCATGCATCTAGAGTATTAAGTTCATAAGAACAGAGTAATGCTTTAAGCAAGATGACATGATGTAGAGGGATAAACTCAAGCAATATGATATAAACCCCATCTTTTTATCATCGATGGCAACAATACAATACGTGCCTTGCTGCCCCTGCTGTCACTGGGAAAGGACACCGCAAGATTAAACCCAAAGCCAAGCACTTCTCCCATTGCAAGAACTACAGATCTAGTAGGCCAAACCAAACCAATAATTCGAAGAGACTTGCAAGGATATTATAATCATACATAAAAGAATCCAGAAAAGAACCAAATATTTCTCATAGATAATCTTGATCATAAACCCACAATTCATTGGATCCCGACAAACACACCGCAAAAAGATTACATTGAATAGATCTCCTCGAAGACTGAGGAGAACCTGGTATTGAGATCCAAAAAGAGAGAAGAAGCCATCTAGGTATTAACTATGGACCCGAAGGTCTGTGGTAAACTACTCACAACTCATGGTGAGGCGATGGTGTTGATGTAGAAGCACTCCATGGATGATGCCCCCTCCGGCGGAGCTCCGTAACAGTCCCCAAGATGGGATCTCACGGGAACAGAAGGTTGCGGCGATGGAATTAGGGTTTTCTTTGTTGCTTCGATGTTTTCAGGGTACATGGGTATATATAGGAGGAAGGAGTATGTCGGTGGAGCAACGTGGGGCCCACGAGGCAGGGGGCGCCCAGGGGGAGGGGCGCTCCCACCCTCGTGGGAACCACGTGTCCCCTCTGCCTTGGTTTTCAAGTCTCCCGCGAAGATATCGTTCCAAAAATAACTCTCCCGAAGGTTTTATTCCGTTTGGACTCCGTTTGATATTCCTTTTTTGCGAAACCCTGGAATAGGCAAAAAACAGCAATCTGGACTGGGCCTTTGGGTTAATAGGTTTGTCCCAAAAATAATATAAAAGTGTATAATAAAGCCCATTAAACATCCAAAACAACATATATAATAGCATGGAACAATAAAAAATTATATATACGTTGGAGACGTATCAAGCATCCCCAAGCTTAATTCCTGCTCGTCCTCGAGTAGGTAAATGATAAAACAGAATTTTTGATCTGGAATGCTAACCAACATAATTTTCAATGTAGTTCTCTTTATTGTGGCATGAATGTTCAGATCCGAAAGATTCAAGACAAAAGTCTCTATTGACATAAGAAATAATAATACTTCAAGCATACTAACAAAGGAATTATGTCTTCTCAAAATAACATGGCCAAAGAAAGGTATCCCTACAAAATCATATAGTTTGGCTATGCTCCCTCTTCATCACAAAAAATATTCATATCATGCACAACCCCGGTTTCAGCCAAGCAATTGTTTTCATACTCAATTTTTTTCAAACCTTTCAATTTTCACGCAATACATGAGCGTGAGCCATGTATATAGCACTATAGGTGGGATAGAGTGGTGGTTGTGGAGAAGACAAAAAGGAGGAAGATAGTCTCACATCAACTAGGCGTATCAATGGGCTATGGAGATGCCCATCAATAGATATCAATGTGAGTGAGTAGGGATTGCCATGCAACGGATGCACTAGAGCTAAAAATGTATGAAAGCTCAACAAAAGAAACTAAGTGGGTGTGCATCCAACTTGCTTGCTCATTAAGACCTAGGGCATTTAAGGAAGCCCATCGTTGGAATATACAAGCCAAGTTCTATAATGAAAATTCCCACTAGTATATGAAAGTGACTACATAAGAGACTCTCTATCATGAAGAACATGGTGCTACTTTGAAGCACAAGTGTGGAAAAGGATAGTAGCATTGTCCCTTCTCTCTTTTCTCTAATTTTTTTGGAGGGCCTTTCTCTTTTTTTTAGCCCCTCTCTATATTTTTTTGGGCCATCTCTTTTTTATTTGGCCTTTCCTCACATGGGACAATGCTCTAATAATGATGATCATCACACTTTTATTGATTTACAACTCGATATTACAACTCGATACTAGAACAAACTATGACTCTATATGAATGCCTCCGGCAGTGTACCGGGATGTGCAATGAATCAAGAGTGACATGTATGAAAAATTATGCATGGTGGCTTTGCCACAAATACGATTTCAACTACATGATCATGCATGGCAATATGACAATATGAAGCATGTCATATGAACGTTACGGTGAAAAGTTGCATGGCAATATATCTCGGAATGACTATGGAAATGCCATGATAGGTAGGTATGGTGGCTGTTTTGAGGAAGGTATATGGTGGGTGTATGGTACCGGCGAAAGTTGCACGGCACAAGAGAGGCTAGCAATGGTGGAAGGGTGAGAGTGCGTATAATCCATGGACTCAACATTAGTCATAAAGAACTCATATACTTATTGCAAAAATTTACGAGTCATCAAAACAAAGTAATCAACGCATGCTCCTAGGGGGGGAGGTTGGTAGGAGTTAACCATCGCGCGCCCCTGACCTCCACACAAAGGATGACACTCTACAAATACCTCATGCTCTAACTTCGTCACACAGCGGTTCACCATATGTCGGGGGAAACTGTCCGCCACGAACACCTATGGGACCGGAGCCCCTTGTCTGTGCGGTACGAGGGCGGAGGGAGCACAAAGAGCAGATCGAAGCAGACGCGCGGGCAGTTTTACCCAGGTTCGGGCCGCACGGATGCGTAAAACCCTACTCCTGCTTGGTTGTGTATTGAGTGGGGCGCTCGGGAGCTTGAAGAAGCAGCTACACCGTGCGTGAGAGTAATCTAGGTTTCGAACCCCCTCCACGTTGTGCATGGGCCTCCTTTTATAGTGCAAGGGGTCACCCACAGGTGTCAACGTAGGAGAAAGGGGTAAAAATGTAAAAGAGGTGGTGGTTGTAACAGTGCGGGAACAGTGGAGCTACAGTGCAGAACAGTGGTCTATACCTACTTTAACAGTGGGGGACAAGGGCATTTAATGCCCGTCGCCGTCGACCCCAAAAGCTCCCGCCTTAGCGTCTCCGTCCGCCACGGCGACGGATTTATCGCCGTGGTGTGCCACCGTGTACCCCAGGCTGCACAGCCATCCGCCACGCGTCCCTGGTTAGGCCCCAGGGCGACGCGTGGGCCGATGAGCTGGAGCGCGGGCACACAGCGTAGCCTTCCCGGCAAGCGCTTTGCCGGGGCCTTGATCTTGCCGGGCCCGGGAACTTGCCGCTCCCCGGGCCCCTTGCCGGGGCGCGCATAGCGCCGAGGCGATATCTTCCAGTCTTCCTGGCAAGCTCCTCTCGCCAGGGGCTTGTGTTGGTGAAACAGTCTTGAGCCTGGAACGGCCTTCCCGGCAAGCTCCTCTTGCCGGGGTCTCGGTCTTCTGTCTTGTATACTTTGTTTTTGAATGGTTTAATAGGAGGCAGGAAGGTCTCCGGCGAGCACGCAGTAAACCTTGCCGCGGGAAGCTGTAACTGCCCGTGCACAAGTTGGGGTACTGGGGTACCCCTACCTTAGTACACCGACAGGAGCCCCCGGGCCTGGGCCACACACGGTGCCGAACGCTGTTGGGCCAGGCCCAAAACAGTGCACGGGCACCCGCGGCCCGCGGCGCGCCGAATCCACTTCCATATCCGCCGCACCCCACGGTAACGGCACGCGTCGATTGCGGCGCCGTGGGATGGGACGTGCCCACGATCTCTTAATGGAAAGGGGGAAACGCCCCCCCACTCCCCCATAAAAGCAGAGGCAGCGGGCGCGGTTCCCCTCCCTGTGCTCTCATTACGTCGTCTTCTACTTGCAAAAAGATTCCTTCTTGCGCTCCGCTTCCACAGCTCCGCCGCCGCCGAGCTCTTCGTCCCCTTCCTTCCGCCGCGTCCGCCATGGCCCCAAAGACCGACAAGGCGAAAGCGGAGAAGTCCAAGAAGGAGAAATCCGAGCAAGCAGCCAAGCTCATTGCTTACCGGAAGCGGCACGTCGTCTTCTCACCGAGGCTCGGCGTGCAAGAACTCTGGAACAAGTATTACTTGTTCTGGTCCAAGGGCACCGATGCGCATCCCCGCACCCGAGCATACCCGGCCGCCGCCAAGGACAACTATCCCGGCGGGTATTATTTCTTTGCTGCCTTTTTCCACTGTGGTCTCTGTCCTCCTTTTTCGAACTTCTTCTGTGATATCATGAATACGTATGGCTTCCATCTGCTTGATTTCACCCCCAACGCCATTCTCACCATGGCCGTTTTCGCACATATGTGCGAAAACTTCATAGGAGTCCACCCCAACGTAGCCCTCTTTAGACACTTTTTCACCCCTAGAGCCGAGGCCGATGCCCCCCTCTCCGGATGTATTTCTTGGGTCTTCCGTCTCGGGAAGAAGGGGTCGTACTTGCCGGGGGAGCTCCGCGGCAAGTGGGAGGAATGGCGAGCGGAGTGGTGCTGGATTGTAGAAGACCAGCCGCAAGCCTTCACTGCGCCGCGCACAACGCCTATCGCGCGCGGCAGAGATTGGAGCGATCTAGACTCCGACGACGTCAAGCTCGACATCGCCCTCGTCCGGATCCTCCGTCTTCGGCTGGCCCGGCTGTCAGTTGCCGAGGTGGGCGCAGATTTCCTCCGCCGGCGCATCGCCCCTCTCCAAGACCGGAAGAGGCCGGCCTGGGAGTACGGCGGCCCGGCAGACATCATGAGGCTGCGCCCCGGGCTTAATTTTAACTTCACCACTCTGGAGCTGCGCGGGATGGTACGAGAGCTCTTCAAGTACGACCCGACGCACCCCGAGTGGTTCAGGACTCCCCGGGAAGTGGTGCCGCTCTGCAACAACGCCGCGAGGGACCGGATCCTTGCCATGATGCCGATGTGCGACTCGCATGGCTTGGACCGCTCGTGGATCGCCCCGAAGCCCATCGACGTCCTCAACTTCTACGACAACCTCGTCGAGGTGGCGAGTAACAAGGAGGACCTCAAGCTGCATACGCGGGACACCACCGAGCAGGAAATCGCCTACATAGCTTCTCGGGCTGAGGAGGCCGCCGCAGCCGCGGCGGCAGGAGTCTTCGGGTTTTCGCCGGAGGAGGCGGAGGCCGAAGAGGCGTCCACCCAGGCGGAAGAGGCGGAGATCCGCCGATTGCTGAACCTCCCACCCGACGCGCTCGCCGGGGTTCCCTCGTTGAGGCACTCCGGGATCCATGGGATCGCGACGGAGGCCGCGGCAAGGGAGGGTACCGCCGGAGGAAGCAGAGGCGCCGCGAGGGGCGGAGGCGCCAAGGGGAAGAGGGCCGCAGCGCTGGATGCTGGGCCCAGCGAGCCGGCCGGGGCAGAGGAGGAGGAGGAGGAGGAGGCCGAAGACTCCGGTGGATCTACGGAGTTATACGCCGACGACCTCTCCTCGCCGGAGAGCTCCCCGCCCCCGGCAAGCCCGAAGGAGTCCCCGGCAAAGCGTCTCCGCAAGGCGGCGACGGGGGAAAGGGCACAGGCGCCCCGGCAACAGCCACCTCGGCGGGCGGCTCCCCGGGGGAGTCAAGCCGCGCCAAGGCCGTCCGGCGCACCAGCCGCAGCAGAGGCGGCCCGTGCGCGGACCACGACGGAGGCGCCCCGCAGGCCGGCAGCGAGCCGGCAGGGGTCTTCTCGGAGCGGAGCAGCGGCTCCGCCCGCCCCCCGGGCGCCGGCAGCCACAGGGGCTGGGTCTTCGCAGCCCCCAGCCCCGGTGAGCACCAAGCGCGCGAGGGAGTCTTCGCCTCCCGCTCCTCGCGTCGACGCGCCCACGGTGGAGTATGACTTCTCCGCCCTGAGCGAGGACGACGAGGAAGACCAGGAGTAAGGATCCGAGATTCTTCATCTTCTTGATTTTTGTCTTGAGCTTCTGTTGATGCTAATTCTGTCTTCTGTTCTGGTTTCAGGACCCTGGCCCATCGCGCAGCGAAGAGGGCCAAGGCGCCCGAGGCCGAAGTCGCGGAGGACTCGGCAGCGGCGGCAACAGAGGGCGCGCCGGAGCCGAGCCTGCCGGACTCTGGCACTGCTCCGATGAGCAGCTCCCAGCGCAGCCCGCAGCGCAGCCCCCAGCGTAAGTCTGGGGTTCTTTCTTTTCGCTTGTCGGGGTACGTCTGAGGCTTTTGATTTTATCTTCATGTTTTGACATCTCTTGTCTTGTTCCGTGCAGAGGAGGAGCCGCAGCGGGAAGAGCGCCCGGAGACCACCGCCGAGGAGCTGCAGGCACCGCCATCCCCGCCGAGGCAGGACTCTCCGGCAAGGGAGAGTGCTCCGTCAAGGGCGGGTACTCCGCCGAGGCAGAGTACCCCGCCAAGGACGAGCAGCCCGGCAAGGGCGGCCACCCCGCCAAGGCCAAGTTCCCCGGCGAGGGCGACTACTCCGACGAGGCCGAGCTCCCCGGCGAGGGAGCCCGCCGCTGAGGACGCCCGCCAAGGTAACCTTTGTAACTTGTCTTCTTGGCTTGTCTCTTTTTTTTGGATATTTGCTTGGGTCTTGAAATCTCTTTGTCTTCTTCTTCTTCCTAGATCTTCCTCCTCCTGTGCCAATGGAGACGGAGGTGATTATCCTCGAGGAGGAGGACGCGCAGGGCGGCGGCGGCGACGCTCCAGTCGTCGAGAAGGTGAGCGAGGCCGCCGAGCCGGCCGCGCAAGAGACTGCTCCGGCTGCGGACGCAGCGGCCGGGGAGGGGGACGGTGGCCGCACCGCCGACCCGGAGGTGGCGGGAGCATCGGATGCTGCGCCGGCCACCGGTCCCTCCGCCGGCGAGGAGCAAAGGTTCTATCTCGAGGCCCCCAATGGCGTCTTCATCCAGATGCCGTGGGGGTCTTCGTCGCGAGCTCCTGCGGAGGGCGAGGCATTCGACGGAGAGGTCCTCGCCTCCGCAGGCCTGAAGATCGTCCAGGCGCCCGTTGGAGGTGAGGGGCCCGAGGAGGAGCGATTGCTTCATCAGCTCCTGGCCCTTTACCGGGCCAGGCAAGCAAAGCTCGCTTCCCGGGAGGCTCTTGCCGCCAAGGCTGCGGCAGAGATGGAGAAGCGTGCGGCGGAGCTCAGCGCCGCCAACCAGGCTGCTCTCCGCCAGGTGGCGGAGGAGCGAGAGCGTCTCGCCGGCGAGTACCAAGAGTGGGTACTTGAGAGGGCCGAAGCCGATGAGCAGCAGCGTCTCGCCGGGGTGGAGATGTCCCGGCGAGAGGGAGAGCTCGCGCAGCGGAAGGTTGAGCTGGATTCTCATGAAGAAGACCTTGCCGCTCGCGAGGCTGCCCTTGGCGGGGAGCTGAAGGAGGCGAAGGCCGCCGCGGTTGCCGCGGAGGACGCCAAGAAGGAGCTCGCCGCCAAGGTCGAACAACTGGAGAAGGCGATGAAGGTGAGCGCCGAGAAGGTTGCCGCGCTCATCCTGGAGCGCGAGAAGGATGCTCACACAAACTCAGAGCTCCAGGTGAGTTTATCCCAGAGGGGCGACGAGCTGAAGGCCGCCAAGGATTCCATTGAAGACTTGGAGCTGAAGGTCACCACCCTGAAGGAATCGCTTGATGCTGCCCGGGCCCAGGAGACCAAGTTGAAGGATGAGCTCCGCAAGGAGCGAACCTTGGTGGAGAGCGTCAACAAGGCCTCCGAGCTCTTCCGGCAGACTATCGAGGTGTGGACCGAAGAGCTGGTTTCTTCTGCGTCCAATATTGACCAGGAGTTGCTGGCGCTGAAGGTCGAACATCTTATCTACTCGCCGGATCCAGATCTCCCGCACAGCGCCAAGCTCAGCCTCTTCTTCAGAGGCGTCGCTCCGGCTCTTGCAGGTCTCCGGAACCGCATCCCCGCGCAGCTGGCTGAGGAGTCGCGCCGGCTCTGCGCGGGAACTCTGGAGCGGGTCTTGACGAAGATCGTGTACCGCAACCCGGGGATCAATCTCACGAACGTTCTTCGCACCCTGCCGGCAGATGCAGACACGGAGGCCCTGAAGGAGCAGGTCGGCCACATCATCGCCAAGGTGGCAAAGCTTGGCAGGAAGGAAGGCGACCGCGTAGACTAGGGCCCCATTTATCTTTATCTTTTTATTGCTGCACATTATGTTATGAACTCATTAGTCCATTGCGACAAGTTATCCTTGTAAGATATTCGCTTTACTTCAATCAATCAGTGCAATGTTATCTTCCTTGTTCCAATCTTTGACCTTGTATGTTTTTCACCCTACGCTCCCGGGGAGCTTGCCGGCAAGGGGCCCTTGTCGCGAGCGCTGAGTGCTGGACTCTGAGCAGCCTGCTGGCCAAGGTCCTCGCCGGCAAGCAACCTTGCCGCAGCCGGTCGCAACGCACTTAGCTTGCTGAGCGTACTCGGAAACGAGGCAAGGGCGCGACACTTGTCGCAGCTCACTTAAATCGTTGAGTGGACTCGAAAACAAGATAAGGGTGCGGCAAGCTACGGGTAGGTTCCTCTGCGCACAGGTTTTCCATACAAAGTGTGATCGTTCAAGGAAGACAACCAAAATTTAAAATTTGAACTGGTCAAATTCTAACAACTTATCTTTCATATGCTGCTTGCTCATGTTGCTTGCTTTTCGGTAAGGCTCTTCTTACTTGAACAGCACTTAGTCCCTCCTCCATCTCCTTCCCCCCCGGCAAACTTGTGCGCGAGGAACGTTCCTTCTGCCTAAGAGAAAAGGAAAGGGAGAGGGAAAAAGCATATTGCCTTTCGGCGTAATAGTGCTTACCGTATGTCTGAGTGTTGCATCAAATGCCAAACAGAACATGCAAACAGCAAAGAGAAGCATGCAAAAGGCAATCGATGCGAAAAACACGAAAACTTTACTGATGCACGGGGTCTGCGCCCGGCTTTGTACAAAGGGTTACATGCAACAGCGGCAAGGCTTGTACAAAAGGTGGTTGCCGGAGCGGATCACGGCAACCGCGCCTTAGGGGTGAAACTTGCGAAGATGCTCTATGTTCCAGGAGTTGCTCACCGGTAAGCCTTCTTCGGTCTCGAGGCGGACAGCGCCGGGCCTCGTAACTTGTCTCACCCGATAAGGGCCTTCCCACTTCGGCGTCAACTTGTTGGAATTCTTGGCGGACTGAACACGCCGAAGAACAAGGTCGCCTTCCTCGAGACTCCTGGCCTTGACTTTGCGGCTATGGTAGCGGCGCAAAGCTTGCTGGTATCGAGCAGCTCGTACAGCAGCCTGGAGACGTCCCTCCTCAAGGAGCAATGCGTCATCTTGCCGCAATTGCTCTTGCTCGAGCTCATCATAAGCGAGTACTCGAGGAGATCCGTATACGAGTTCCGTGGGGAGAACTGCCTCTGCTCCATAGACTAGAGCAAAAGGTGTCTGCCCGGTGGCTCGACTTGGTGTCGTTCTGATTGACCAAAGAGCCGCCGGGAGCTCCTCTATCCAATTCCTTCCGCACTTGCGCAGCCTGTCAAAGGTCCTTGTCTTGAGTCCGCGCAGCACTTCAGCATTTGCCCTCTCCGCTTGGCCGTTGCTCCTCGGGTGAGCAACAGAAGCGAAACAGACCTTGGCGCCAAGGTCTTGGACGTATTGCATGAAGGTGCGACTAGTGAATTGTGTACCATTGTCGGTGATGATCCTGTTAGGGATCCCGAAACGGCAAACAATCGACCTGAAGAACCTGACTGCTGACTGTGCTGTCACCTTTCTCACTGGCTCCACTTCCGGCCACTTTGTGAACTTGTCGATTGCAACGTACAAGTACTCAAAGCCCCCGACAGCGCGAGGGAAAGGGCCGAGGATATCGAGCCCCCAGACCGAGAAGGGCCATGACAAAGGGATTGTTTGGAGAGCTTGAGCTGGCTGATGGATTTGCTTTGCATGGAACTGGCACGCTTCACACTTGGTTACTAGTGCAGTTGCATCTTGGAGGGCTTCTTGCCAAAAGAACCCTTGCCGGAAAGCTTTCCCGGCAAGTGCCCTTGCGCCAATGTGGTGGCCGCATATGCCTCCATGTATTTCTGCCAACAGCTTCTGTCCATCTTCTCTGGAGATGCATTTCAACCTGACACCGTTGAGTCTTCTTCTGTACAGCTCGTTATCCACAAACTGATACATACTTGACTGCCTGGTTATCTTCTCTATCTCTTGAGGGTCGTCGGGAAGTTCTCCAGTTTGCAGAAAACGGACGATCTGCTGCGCCCATGCTGGAGCTCGAGGCTCGACGGCAAGGACTAAAGGCTCGAGGGCCGCTGCGGGAACCCCAGCTTCTACGGCAAAGACCTCTGGTCCTGTCGGAGCTGACGGTCCCCCGGCAAGCTCGCCGGAGCGAGGCTTGTCGGGAACACTTGCTTCAACTGCACAAGCCCGAGGGCTTGCAGGAGCAAACTGTTCCTCAGCGTTGTTGTTGTTGATCTTGGGAACTTTGGCGGCGGGTTCAGGAAGATCCGCCGGCAAGTAGTCGCCGGAGACCAACTTTCTCTTCTTGGACTGCCCAATTGACGGTGTAACTGATGGCTGAGTCAGCTTGAGCAAAAAGGTCCCTGGTTCCACAGGTAACTTCATCGCGGCGCACTTTGAAAGGCCATCTGCAACCTCATTTTGAGCTCTTGGGACGTGCTCCATCTGCAGACCTTCAAAGTGCTCTTCAAGCTTCCTCACTTCATCGACATATGCTTCCATCAAAGGGCTCTGGTAGCTCTTGTTAACTTGCCGGACCACCAACTGAGAATCGCCCCGCACAATCAGCTTTCTGATCCCAAGTTCGGCCGCAATCCTGAGGCCGGCAAGCAAGCCTTCATATTCTGCAGTGTTGTTTGTCGCTTGCTCCCTGGGAAAGTGCATCTGGATAACATATTTGAGGTGCTCTCCGGTGGGCGCGATGAGTACCACGCCGGCACCGGCGCCTTGCAGCGAGAAGGCACCGTCAAAATACATTACCCATTCACTTGTCGCTTCTTGCACGGGTACACTTGTTTCTTGAACTTCATCTTCTGGTGTTGGGGTCCACTCAGCAATGAATTCTGCCAAGGCTCGGCTCTGTATGGTTGAAGTACTTTCAAACTTGAGTCCAAAGCTTGACAGCTCCAGTGCCCACTCGACGATCCTGCCTGTTGCTTCTGGATTGTGCAATATCCTCTTCAACGGAAAGCGAGTGACCACTGTTATCTCATGGGCTTGGAAGTAGTGGCGCAGCTTCCTCGAGGCCATGAGGAGGCCGAAAAGCAATTTTTGCACACCAGAGTACCTTGATCTAGCTCCCTGGAGAAGGGAACTTACAAAATACACTGGGCGCTGCACCATCTTCTTTCGCACCTCTCCTTGTTCCTGCGCAGAGTCTTCCTTGTCGGGGCCAGAGCTTGTCGGGATAGTCCCCTGCTTGTCGCTAGATTCGCTTGCCGGTGACGCTGACTCCTCGTCGGACTCCCTCTCCGCTACTAACGCAGCACTAACCACCTGGTTGGTTGCCGCTAAGTATAGCAACAACTTTTCCTGTGGTTTAGGTGCGACAAGTATAGGAGTGGAGGACAGGTACCGTTTCAAATCCTGCAACGCCGCCTCCGCTTCCGGAGTCCACTTCATGGGACCTGCCTTCTTCAAGATTTTGAAGAAAGGTAGGGCGCGTTCTGCGGATTTTGAAATGAACCTACTGAGGGCAGCAACGCAACCTGCAAGCCTTCTGACATCCTTGACACGCTTCGGGGCTTCTATCTGCTCGATGGCTTTGATCTTGTCGGGGTTGGCCTCAATCCCCCTCTGTGATACAAAGAACCCGAGAAGCTTGCCGGAGGGAACTCCAAAGACGCACTTCTCGGGGTTCAACTTGAGCTGTATCCTGCGCAAGTTCTGAAACGTTTCTTCCAAGTCTTGAATCAGTGTTTCTTTGCTCTTGCTCTTCACCACGATGTCATCCATGTAGGCTTCTACATTCCTGTGGATCTGTGGCTCAAAAGCAGTGTACACTACCCTTGCAAAAGTTGAGCCTGCATTCTTCAATCCAAATGGCATGCGGATAAAGCAATAGGTGCCACATGGAGTGATAAATGCAGTCTTCTCTTCATCTTCCTTGGCCATGAAAATCTGGTGATAGCCTGAGTATGCATCAAGAAAACAGAGTAGCTCACATCCGGCAGTGGAGTCAACGATCTGGTCAATGCGCGGCATAGGGAAGGGATCCTTGGGACATGCTTTATTGACATCAGTGAAGTCTATACACAGTCTCCACTTCCCGTTGGCCTTGCGCACGACGACTGGGTTTGCCAGCCACGTCGGATGGATCACACCTCTAACTAGGCCTGCTGCCTCTAGTTTCTTGATCTCCTCATTGATGAACTCTTGGCGCTCCACGGCTTGCTTCCTCACTTTCTGCTTGATGGGCCGCGCATGAGGACAGACAGCAAGCTTGTGCTCAATCACCTTCCTGGGAACACCGGGGATGTCAGATGGTTGCCAAGCAAACACATCGACATTCGCCCGCAGGAAGGCGACGAGCGCGCTTTCCTATTTGCTGTCAAGGGCGGCACTGATGGTGAAGGTACCACCAGTGCCATCCTCCTTTGCGGACACTTTCTTGGTTGCCGGAGGAGCAGCCATTCCTTTCTTGCTCTTGCCGGTGGAGCTCGATGGAACGTCCTCGACGGCAGCGCAGCACTCCGAAGAGGTGTGGTTGCCGGAGTGGGTCCCAGAGCACTTGCCGGACTTGGTCTTCGTCTTCTTCCCCCCGGGAGCTTCAGCGGCAAGAGTGTCCTTCTCGGCCGCAGCTGCCGCATCCCGGTAAATCTTGTCGGCGCAAATAAGCGCATCTTTCTTGTCGCTGTGGACAGTGATGACGCTTATCGGCCCCGGCATCTTCAGCACGTTGTAGGCATAGTGGGAAGCTGCCATGAACCTGGCGAGGGCGGGACGGCCGAGTATTCCATTGTAGGGCAATGGAATATCAGCGACGTCAAAGGTGATGCGCTCAGTCCTGAAGTTGAGCTCCCCGCCAAAGGTCACCGGCAGAGTAATCTTTCCCTTGGGCTTGCTCCTTCCCGGGTTGATTCCTTGGAATGAACCGGTCTCTTCGAGCTCGCCGTCTTGAATCTGGAGCTTCTTGATCACAGCAGAGGAGATCAAGTTCAGCCCGGCCCCGCCGTCAACCAACATTTTGGTGACCTTGAGGTTGCGGATGGTGGGAGAAACCAGCATCGGCAAGCACCCGACCGCCGTGGTGCGGTCAGGGTGATCCTCAAGGTCAAAAACGATGGGCGTGCTGGACCATTTGAGGAGCCTGCGTGACTCCACGGGCGGCTCCGCTGCATTCACCTCACGCACCCACTGTTTCAGCTGGCGGTGGGAGGTGTGCAGGGAGGCGCCACCATCGACGCACAGGACCTCCGTGGCCTTCTGGAACTCCTGCTCGCTGTTCTCGTCGTCCTCCATGTCTTCATCGTCGTCTTCGTCGTTGTCGCGGCCCCGGGGAGGTCGATCTCCTTGCCGCTGCTTGGCCTTGCCGCGGCGTCCTCCCCGGCCATTGAACGGCCGCTTCTTGCTGGGCTCTTCCCCGCCACCTTGGGCCTTCTCCTTGTCGCGCCTCTCGTACTCAGCTTTTTGCTGCTCGACGAGGTACTCGACGCGCTTGCAGTTGGAAAGATCGTGACCCTTGGTGCGGTGAATCTTACAGTATTGCTTGTCGGAGCTACCCGGCTTGTCGGCCGCCGCCGCAGGGACAGGCTCCTTGCCGGAGCCGCCTGCCTGCGCTTGCTTGGCGGGGGCCTCCTTGCCGGACTTCTCGACGGCAAGCACTTCCTTCTTGCCCTTCTTCCTGTTGTTCCGCCGCCGGCTCTTCTTTGCCGGGGCGGCGTCGTCGCTGTCGCTTCCCCCTGCGCCAGCATCCTCCCCGGGGAGTTTCCTCCCCTCTTCCGCGCGGGCGCACTTGTCAGCAAGAGCGTAGAGCTCGCTGACGTCCCTGATCTTGGTCATCGCCATCTCCTCACGCATGCGGCGGTTACGCACGTTCTGATGGAACGCGCTGATAACTGCGGCAGGGTGAACGTCTGGGATGTTGTGCTGCACCCGGCTGAAGCGTTGGATATACTTGCGCAGGGGCTCGCCTTCCTTCTGGGCCAAGATGTGGAGATCGCTCTCCTGGCCATGGGGTTTGTGGCCGCCGGTGAAGGCGCCAACAAACTGATGGCAGAGGTCGGCCCAAGAAGAGATAGAGCCTTCCGGCAAGTGCATGAGCCACGAACGGACGTTCGGTTTCAGCACGAGCGGGAAGTAGTTGGCTAGGATCTTCTCGTCGCGCCCCCCGGCAGCTTGCACCGCGATAGTGTAGACGCTGAGAAACTCCGAGGGGTGCGTCTTGCCGTCGTACTTCTCCGGTACGTCGGGCTTAAAGTTCTTCATGCTGGGCCACTGGACGCGCCGCAGCTCGCGGGTGAACGCAGGGCAGCCTGCCGCGTACGGCAAGTCGCCTGGTTCACCGGGCGCGGGTGCGTCGACAGTGTTCCCAGCTCTCTTGTCGGATTGTCGCCGAGCTTCTCGGCGGCGCTCGATCGTGGTCCGAGCGTCTTCATCTCGCCGGTCGTCGAGGACCTGGCGCTGATCCCGACGGGCCCGCGGGTCCGACGAGGCTGTGGAGCCGTCGTCGGGGTTGTTCCGGCGGGGCGGCGTCTTCTGCTTCTGCGGCGGGGAGTGCACGCTTGTCGCACCCCCGGCAGTCTTGTCGCCGATAGCCTTCGTCTTCTCAGCCTGCCGCGGCCGCGAGGCCGACGGCTGCTGCGGAGAGCCGTTGTTGGCGAAGTCTATCAGGCTCCGGATAGTGGCCCTCCATTCTTCGGCCTTGTCGGCCGCCGGAGGAAAATCGAGAAGCAGCTGCGCCCTTGCGAGCGCTTCTGCCGGAGTAGTGGGGAACGCGGGCGAGCGGTGCGAGGAGCGGGATACGCTCGGACTTCTAACGACGTTAGAAGGAGCGGGGTCCCGCGCCGGCGCCTTCGCTTTGCTTGTGCCCGGACGGGGGTCCGGGGCGTCCCGCGAACCTCCAGTTTGGCCTTGTCCCAGCAAGCGGATACCACCTCCCGTGGTATGGCGCTGCGGGGTCGTCGTGTGCTGTGATGGACGAGGCGCGTCCACGGAGACCGAGGTCCGGTCGTCCGTCTTGTTCTTGGATCTGGTGGCACCGTGAGTGTCCTCGCCGGCAACCACCCTTCCGACGGCGTCTCCCCCGCCCACCGTTGGCTCTGGTGGCGGCGGATGAGACGCAGACGGGCCTCCGACCTCCGAAGGCTTCTTCTTCGGGGCCATGGAATTGTCGCTGGTGAAGTCGCTGATGAAACTGGAGAGGTTGATGAAGAATGCGCCCGCGCGAGCGCCGGATCAGGTTCGCACAACCTCGACGCCCCCTACCTGGCGCGCCAAAGATGTCGGGGGAAACTGTCCGCCACGAACACCTATGGGACCGGAGCCCCTTGTCTGTGCGGTACGAGGGCGGAGGGAGCACAAAGAGCAGATCGAAGCAGACGCGCGGGCAGTTTTACCCAGGTTCGGGCCGCACGGATGCGTAAAACCCTACTCCTGCTTGGTTGTGTATTGAGTGGGGCGCTCGGGAGCTTGAAGAAGCAGCTACACCGTGCGTGAGAGTAATCTAGGTTTTGAACCCCCTCCACGTTGTGCATGGGCCTCCTTTTATAGTGCAAGGGGTCACCCACAGGTGTCAACGTAGGAGAAAGGGGTAAAAATGTAAAAGAGGTGGTGGTTGTAACAGTGCGGGAACAGTGGAGCTACAGTGCAGAACAGTGGTCTATACCTACTTTAACAGTGGGGGACAAGGGCATTTAATGCCCGTCGCCGTCGACCCCAAAAGCTCCCGCCTTAGCGTCTCCGTCCGCCACGGCGACGGATTTATCGCCGTGGTGTGCCACCGTGTACCCCAGGCTGCACAGCCATCCGCCACGCGTCCCTGGTTAGGCCCCAGGGCGACGCGTGGGCCGATGAGCTGGAGCGCGGGCACACAGCGTAGCCTTCCCGGCAAGCGCTTTGCCGGGGCCTTGATCTTGCCGGGCCCGGGAACTTGCCGCTCCCCGGGCCCCTTGCCGGGGCGCGCATAGCGCCGAGGCGATATCTTCCAGTCTTCCTGGCAAGCTCCTCTCGCCAGGGGCTTGTGTTGGTGAAACAGTCTTGAGCCTGGAACGGCCTTCCCGGCAAGCTCCTCTTGCCGGGGTCTCGGTCTTCTGTCTTGTATACTTTGTTTTTGAATGGTTTAATAGGAGGCAGGAAGGTCTCCGGCGAGCACGCAGTAAACCTTGCCGCGGGAAGCTGTAACTGCCCGTGCACAAGTTGGGGTACTGGGGTACCCCTACCTTAGTACACCGACACCATACGTGCATGCTACGGGAATTACAAACTTTAACACAAGTATTTTTCAAATTCATAATAACTCCACTAGCATGACTCTAATATCACTATCCCCATATCTCAAGACAATTATCTAGTATCAAACTTCTCATCATATTCAATGCACTTTGTATGAAAGTTTTTACTATATTCATCTTGGATGCCTATCATATTTGGACTAGTTTTATAACCAAAGCACATTACCATGCTGTTCTAAAAGACTCTCAAAAGGATATAAGTGAAGCATGAGAGATCAACAATTTCTTCAAAATAAAATCACCACCGTGCTCTAAAAGATATAAGTGAAGCACTAGAGCAAAACTATCTAGCTCAAAAGATATAAGTGAAGCACATAGAGTGTTCTAACTATTGGAAATATGCCCTAGAGGAAATAATAAATTGGTTATTATCATATTTCCTTGTTCATGATAATTGTTTATTATCCATGCTAGAATTGTATTGATAGGAAACTTAGATACATGTGTGGATACATAGACAAACACCATGTCCCTAGTGAGCCTCTAGTTGACTGGCTCGTTGATCAATAGATGGTTGCGGTTTCCTGACCATGGACATTGGATGTCGTTGATAACGGGATCACATCATTAGGAGAATGATGTGATGGACAAGACCCAATCCTAAGCCTAGCACAAGATCGTGTAGTTCATATGCTAAAGCTTTTCTAAATGTCAAGTATCTTTTCCTTAGACCATGAGATTGTGCAACTCCAGGATACCGTAGGAATGCTTTGGGTGTACCAAACGTCACAACATAACTGGGTGGCTATAAAGGTGCACTACAGGTATCTCCGAAAGTGTCTGTTGGGTTGGCACGAATCGAGACTGGGATTTGTCACTCCGTGTGACGGAGAGGTATCTCTGGGCCCACTCGGTAGGACATCATCATAATGGGCACAATGTGATCAAGGAGTTGATCACGGGATGAAGTGTTATAGAACGAGTAAAGAGACTTGCCGATAACGAGATTGAACAAGGTATCGGGATACCGACGATCGAATCTCGGGCAAGTACTATACCAGTAGACAAAGGGAATTGTATACGGGATTGATTGAATCATTGACATCGTGGTTCATCCAATGAGATCATCGTGGAACATGTGGGAACCAACATGGGTATCCAGATCCCGCTATTGGTTATTGGCCGGAGAGCTGTCTCGGTCATGTCTGCATGGTTCCCGAACCCGTAGGTTCTACACGCTTAAGGTTTGATGACGCTAGGGTTGTAGGGAATGTAGTACGTGGTTACCGAATGTTTTTCGGAGTCTTGGATGAGATCCCGGACGTCACGAGGAGTTTCGGAATGGTCCGGAGGTAAAGTTTTATATATGGGAAGTCCCGTTTTGGTCACCGGAATTATTTCGGGGGTCACCGGTATTGTACCGGGGCCACCTGAAGGTGTCCGGGGGTCCACCGGGTGGGCCACCTGCTCGGTGGGCCAAGTGGACCAAGTGAAGGGGGGGGACCAGCCCCTGGTGGGCTGGTGCGCCCCCCAAGGGCCCAAGGCGCCTAGGGTTTGGGGGAAACCTTAAGGGGGCGCCCCCTTGCCTTGGGGGCAAGGCAACCCCCCTGGCCGCATCCCCCTCCTCAGATTGGATCTGAGGGGTCCGGCCCCCCTCTCCCTGGCCCCTATATATACGTGGGGAGTGGGAGGGCAGCCGCACCCCAATTTCGGGCGCAGCCCTTCCCCTCTCCCAAGTCCTCCTCCTCTCCCGCGGTGCTTGGCAAAGCCCTGCAGGTTTGCCAAGCTCCTCGATCACCACCATGCCGTCGTGCTTCTGCTGGACGGAGTCTTCCCCAACCTCTCCCTCTCTCCTTGCTGGATCAAGGCGTGTGAGACGTCACCGGGCTGCACGTGTGCTGAACACGGAGGCGCCATTGTTCGGCGCTTAGATCGGAATCAACCGTGATCTGAATCGCTACGAGTACGACTCCTTCATCCGCGTTCTTGTAACGCTTCCGCTTAGCGATCTACAAGGGTATGTAGATGCATTCCCCTCTCCCTCGTTTCTAGATTACTCCATTGATTGATCTTGGTGATGCACAGAAATTTTTGATTTCTGCTACGATGCCCAACAGTGGCATCATGAGCTAGGTCTATGTGTAGTTTCTTGCACGAGTAGAACACAAAGTAGTTGTGGGCGTGGATTTGTCAATTTACTTGCCGTTACTAGTCTTATCTTGATTCGACGGCATCGTGGGATGAAGCGGCATGGACCGAACTTACACGTACACTTACGTGAGACAGGTTCCAGCGACTGACATGCACTAGTTGCATAAGGTGGCTAGCGGGTGTCTGTCTCTCCCACTTTAGTCAGATCGGATTCGATGAAAAGGGTCATTATGAAGGGTAAATAGAAATTGGCATATCACGTTGTGGTTTTGGTGTAGGTAAGAAACGTTCTTGCTAGAAACCTATAACAGCCACGTTAAAACTTGCAACAACAATTAGAGGACGTCTAACTTGTTCTTGCAGTATGTGCTGTGTGATGTGATATGGCCAAAAGGATGTGATGAATGATATATATGTGATGTATGAGATTGATCATGTTCTTGTAATAGGAATCACGACTTGCATGTCAATGAATGTGACAACCGGCAGGAGCCATAGGAGTTGTCTTATTTTATTGTATGACTTGCATGTCATTGAAAACGCCATGTAATTACTTTACTTTATTGGTAACCGTTAGCCATAGTAGTAGAAGTAATGTTTGGCGAGACAACTTCATGAAGACACGATGATGGAGATCATGATGATGTAGATCATGGTGTCACGCCGGTGACGATGATGGTCATGGAGCCTCGAATATGAAGATCAAAAAGAGCAAAATGATATTGGCCATATCATGTCACTATTTGATTGCATGTGATGTTTATCATGTTTTACATCTTATTTGCTTAGAACGACGGTAGTAAATAAGATGATCTCTCACTAAAATTTCAAGAATTGTGTTCCACCTAACTGTGCACCGTTGCTAAGGTTCGTTGTTCCGAAGCACCACGTGATGATCGGGTGTGATAGGCTCTAACGTTCGCATACAACGGGTGTAAGCCAGATTTACACACGCAATACACTTAGGGTTCACTTGACGAGCCTAGCATGTACAGACATGGCCTCGGAACACCGAAGACCGAAAGGTCGAACATGAGTCGTATAGAAGATACGATCAACATAAAGATGTTCACCATTGATGACTAGTCCGTCTCACGTGATGATTGGACACGGCCTAGTCGATTCGGATCATGTATCACTTGGATGACTAGAGAGATGTCTATCTGAGTGGGAGTTCATTAAATTTGTTTAGATGAACTTAATTGTCATGAACAATAGTCTAAGTTGTCTTCGCAAATTATGTTGTAGACCAATAGCTTGCATTATATCTCCCTATTTAATACGATCCTAGAGAAAGACTAAGTTGAAAGATATTGTAAGCAATGATACGGACTGGGTCCGTAGTCCGAGGAGTGTCCTCACCGCTACACAGAAGGCTTACGTCTTTGATGCACCGCTCAATGTACAAACCCCTACAACGTCATCTGTGGATGTTGTGAACACGTGACAGACATGTCCTGATGACTACTTGATAGTTTAGTGCACCATACTTTACGGCTTAGAATCGGGATTCAAATGACGTTTTGAACGCCATAAGACATATGAGATGTTCCAAGAGCTGAAATTGGGATTTCAGGCTCATGCCCGTGTTGAGAGGTATGAGACCTCTGACATGTTCTTTTGCCAACAAGATGGAGGAGAATAGCTCAACTAGTGAGCATGTGCTCAGAATGTCTGGGTGCTAAAATCACTTGAACCAAGTGGGAGTTAATCTTCCAGATGAGATAGTGGTTGACAGAATTCTCTAGACACTATCACCAAGCTACTAGAACTTCATGATGAACTATGACATGCAAAGGATGGAGATGATCCCGGAGCTGTTAGCGGTACTTAAGACCGCAAAAGTAGAAATCAAGAAGGAGCATCAAGTGTTGATGGTTTAACAAGACCACTGGTTTCAAAAGGGCAAGGGCTAGAAGGGAAACTTCATGAATGGCAAACCAGTTGTCGCTCTAATGAACAAACCCAAGGTTGAACCCAAACCTCGAGACTAAGTGCTTCTATTGTAAGGGGAACGGTCACATGGTAGCGGAACTACCCCAAATACATGGTAGATAAGAAAGCTGGCAACTTCAAAAAAGTATATTTGATATACGTGTTATTGATGTGTACCTTACTAGTACTCCTAGTAGTACCTGGGTATTGGATACCGGTTCAGTTACTATTATTAGTGACTTGAAGCAAAAGCTACGAACTGAACGAACACTAGCTAAGGGCGAGGTGGCGATGTGTGTTGGAAGTGTTTCCAAGGTTGATAAGATCACCATCGCACGCTCCCTCTACCTTCCGGACTAGTGTTGAACCTAGATAAATGTTATCAGGTGTCTACGTTGAGCATGAATATGATTAGATCATGTTCATTGCAATACGGTTATTCATTTAAGTTAGAGAATAATGGTTATTCTGTTTACATGAATAATACCTTTATGGTCATGCACCCAATGGTTTATTGAATCTCAATTATAGTAATACACATGATAATAATATTAACGCCAAAAATGTAGAGTTAATAATGATAGTACCACTTTCTTGTGGCACTGCCGCTTAGGTCATTTTGGCATAAAATGCATGAAGAAACTCCATGCTGATGGATGTTTGGAGTCACTTGATTTTGAATCACTTGACACATGCGAGCCATACCTCATGGGCAGGATGACTAAGATTCCGTTTTCAGGTACAATGAAACGGGCAAGTGACTTGTTGGAAATCATACATGCTGATGTGTGTGATCCAATGAGAATTAAGGCGTGTGGTGGGTATCGTTATTTTCTCATCTTCACTGATGATTTGAGTAGATATGGGTATATTTACTTAATGAAGCAAAAGTCTGAAACGTTTGAAAAGATCAAGCAATTTCAGAGTGAAGTTAAGAATCATCATAACAAGAAGATCATGTTCCTACGATCTGATCAAGGGGAGATTTTCTGAGTTATGAGTTTGACAATCACTTAAGACATTGTGGAATTGTTTCGCAGTTGAAGCCACCTGGAACACCACAGTGTAATGGTGTGTCCGGACATCGTAATCGAACCTTATGAGATATGGTGCGATCTATGATGTCTCTTACCGATCTACCGCTATTATTGTGAGGTTATGCATTAGAGAGACCTGCATTCACTTTAGATAGGGCACCATCTAAGTCCGTTGAGACGACGTCGTATGAACTATGGTTTGGCAAGAAACCAAAGTTATTGTTTCTTAATGTTTGGGTCTGCGATGCTTATGGCTTCAGCCGAAAAAAGCTCGAACCCAAAGCGGAAAAATACATCTTCATAGGATACCCAAAGGTAATAATTGGGTATACCTTCTATCTCAGATCCAAGGGCAAAAATGTTTGTCGCTAAGAACGGGTCCTTTCTCGAGAAGGAGTTTCTCTCGAAAGAATTGAGTGGGAGGAAGATAGAACTTGATGAGGTTGTCAAACCCTCACTTCAACTGGAGAGTAGTGCAACACAAAAATATGTTTCTGTGGAACCTACGACTATTGAAGAGGAAACTAATGATAGCGATCATGAAGCTTCAGATCAAGTTGCTATCGAACCTCGTAGGTCGACAAGGATATGTACTACTCCTGAGTGGTACGGTGATCCTGTCTTAGATGTCATGTTGTTGGACAACAATGAACCTACGAACTATGGAGAAGTGATGGTGGGCCCATATTCCGACAAATGGTTAGAAGCCTAGAAATCCGAGATAGGATCCATGTATCAAAAACAAAGTATGGACTTTGGTGGACTTGCCCGATGATTGGCAAGCCATTGATATAAATGGATCTTTAAGAAGAAGACAGACGTGGACGGTAATGTCACCGTCTATGAAGCTTGACTTGTGGTGAAGAGTTTTTCACAAGTTCAAGGAGTTGACTACAATGAGATTTTCTCACCCGTAGCGATGCTTAAGTCCGTCAGAATCATATTAGCATTAGCTGCATTTATGAAATCTGGCAGATGGATGTCAAAACAAGTTTCCTTACCAGTTTTCGTAAGAAATGGTTGTATGTGATACAATCAGAAAGGTTTTGTCGATCCCAAGGATGCTAAAAGGTATGCTAGCTCCAGCGATCCTTCCATGGACTAGAGCAAGCATCTCAGAGTCGGAATATACGCTTTGATGGAGTGATCAACGTTTTTGGGTTTATACAAAGTTTGTTAGAAACTTGTATAAAGTGAGTGGGAGCACTACAACATTTCTGATAAGTACATGTGAATGATATATTGTTGACCCGAAATGATGTAGTATTTCTGGAAAGCATAAAGGGTTGTTTGAAAGGAGTTTTTCAAAGGAAGACCTTGATAAAGCTGCTTACATATTGGACATCAAGATCTATAGAGATAGACCAAGATGCCTGATGATACTTTCAAAAGAACACACACCTTTGACATGATTTTGAAGGAGTTCAAAATAGATCAGTCAAAGAAGGAGTTCTTACCTGAGTTGTAAGGTGTGAAGTTGAGTAAGACTCAAAGCTTGACCACGGCAGAAGAAAGGGAAAGGACGAAGGTCGTCCCCTATGCTTTTGTCATAGGCTCTATACGGTATGCCATGCTGAGTACCGCACCTGATGTGTGCCTTGCCACATGTTTGGCAAGAGGGTACAAAGGTGATCCAGGAGTGGAGCACTAGATAATAGTCAAAATTATCCTTAGAGGAATAAGGAAATGTTTCTCAGTTATGGAGGTGATAAAGTGTTCGACGTAAAGAGTTACGTCGATGCAAGCTTAACACCTATCCGGATAGCTCTGAGTAGAGATACCGGATACGTATAATGGAGCAACAATTTGGAATAGCTCCAAGTGGAACGTGGTAGTAGCATCTACGATACGACATAAAGTTTTGTGAAATACATAGGGATCTGAATGTTGCAGACCCGTTGACTACAACCTCTCTCACAAGCATAACATGATCAAACCCAGAACTCATTGAGTGTTAATCACATAGTGATGTGAACTAGATTATTGACTCTAGTAAACTCGTTGGATGTTAGTCACATGGCGATGTGACCTGTGAGTGTTAATCACATGGCGATGTGAACTAGATTATTGACTCTAGTGCAAGTGGGAGACTGTTCGAAATATGCCCTAGAGGCAATAATAAATTGGTTATTATTATATTTCCTTGTTCATGATAATTGTTTATTATCCATGCTAGAATTGTATCGATAGGAAACTCAGATACATGTGTGGATACATAGACAAACACCATGTCCCTAGTGAGCCTCTAGTTGACTGGCTCGTTGATCAATAGATGGTTGCGGTTTCCTAACCATGGACACTGGATGTCGTTGATAACGGGGTCACATCATTAGGAGAATGATGTGATGGACAAGACCCAATCCTAAGCCTAGCATAAGATCGTGTAGTTCGTATGCTAAAGCTTTTCTAAATGTCAAGTGTCTTTTCCTTAGACCATGAGATTGTGCAACTCCCGGATACCGTAGGAATGCTTTGGGTGTACGAAACGTCACAATGTAACTGGTGGCTATAAAGGTGCACTACGGGTATCTCCGAAAGTGTCTGTTGGGTTGGCACGTATCGAGACTGGGATTTGTCACTCCGTGTGATGGAGAGGTATCTCTGGGCCCACTCGGTAGGACATCATCATAATGTGCACAATGTGATCAAGGAGTTGATCACGGGATGAAGTGTTATAGAACGAGTAAAGAGACTTTTCGGTAACGAGATTGAACAAGGTATCGGGATACCGACGATCGAATCTCGGGCAAGTACTATACCGGTAGACAAAGGGAATTTTATATGGGATTGATTGAATCCTTGACATTGTGGTTCATCCAATGAGATCATTGTGGAACATGTGGGAACCAACATGAGTATCTAGATCCCGCTGTTGGTTATTGGCCGGAGAGCTGTCTCGGTCATGTCTGCATGGTTCCCGAACCTGTAGGGTCTACACGCTTAAGGTTCGATGACGCTAGGGTTGTAGGGAATGTAGTACGTGGTTACTGAATGTTATTCGGAGTCCCGGATGATATCCCAGACGTCACGAGGAGTTCCGGAATGGTCCGGAGGTAAAGTTTTATATATAGGAAGTCTCGTTTTGGTCACCAGAATGATTTCGGGGGTCACCGGTATTGTACCGGGGCCACCGGAAGGTGTCCGGGGGTCCACCGGGTGGGGCCACCTGCTCGGTGGGCCAAGTGGACCAAGTGAAGGGGGGAACCAGCCCCTGGTGGGCTGGTGCTCCCCCCCAAGGGCCCAAGGCGCCTAGGGTTTGGGGGAAACCCTAAGGGGGGCGCCCCCCTTGCCTTGGGGGGCAAGACAACCCCCCTGGCCGCCGCCCCCTCCTTAGATTGGATCTGAGGGGGCCGGCCCCCTCTCCCTGGCACCTATATATACGTGGGGGGGGGTGGGAGGGCAGCCGCACCCCAAGTTCTGGCGCAGCCCTTCCCCTCTCCCAAGTCCCCCTCCTCTCCCGCGGTGCTTGGCGAAGCCCTGCAGGTTTGCCACGCTCCTCCATCACCACCACGCCGTCGTGCTGCTGCTAGACGGAGTCTTCCCCAACCTCTCCCTCTCTCCTTGTTGGATCAAGGCGTGGGATACGTCACCGGGCTGCACCTGTGTTGAACACGGAGGCGCCGTCGTTCGGCGCTTAGATCGGAATCCACCGTGATCTGAATCGCTACAAGTACGACTCCTTCATCCACGTTCTTGTAACGCTTCCGCTTAGCGATCTACAAGGGTATGTAGATGCACTCCCCTCTCCCTCGTTGCTAGATTACTCCATAGATTGATCTTGCTGATGCGTAGAAAATCTTTGATTTCTGCTACGATCCCCAACACTAACAAATTCTAAGCCATATTTATCTCTCTCAAAAAGGAGTGTCCAGCAAGGATGATTGTGGCAAACTAACAAGCAAAGACTCAAATCATACATGACGCTCCAAGTAAAACACATATCATATGGTGAATAAAAATATAGTCCCGAGTATAGTTACCGATAGATGAACCCGAAAGAGGGGATGCCTTCCCGGGGCATCCCCAAGCTTAGGCTTTTGGTTGTCCTTGAATTTTACCTTGGGGTGTCTTGGGCATCCCCAAGCTTAGGCTCTTGCCACTCTTTGTTCCATAGTCCATCAAAGTCATACTCAAAACTCGAAAACTTCACAACACAAAACTTCGCCAAAAATCTCGTGAGCTCCGTTAGTATAAGAAAACAAACCACCACTCAAAGGTACTGTAATGAACTCATTCTTTGTTTATATTGGTGTTAAACCTACTGTATTCCAACTTCTCTATGATTCATATCCTCCAATACTACTCATAGATTCATCAAAATAAGCAAACAACAAACGAAAAACAGAATCTGTCAAAAACAGAATAGTCTGTAGTAATCTGTAACTTTCGCATACTTCTGTAACTCCAAAAAAATTTAAATAAATTGGTAAACGTGAGGAATTTGTCTATTAATCATATGCAGTAAGAATCAACTAAATAGCACTCTTTAGTAAAATCTGGTGACTATTATAGTGAGCGCTAACGTTTCTATTTTTTACAGCAAGATCATATAAACTTCACACAAGTCTTCCCAAAGGGTCTACTTGGCACAAACACTTATTAAAACACAAAACCATATCTGAACAGAAACTAGATGCAATATTTATTCCTAAACATAAGCAAAAACAAAGAAAATAAAATTGGGTTGCCTCCCAACAAGCGCTATCGTTTAACGCCCCTAGCTAGGCACGATACAAGGATAGATCTAGGTATTGCCATCTTTGGAAGGCAATCCATAAGTGGCTCTCATAATAGATTCATATGGTAATTTAATTTTCTATCTAGGAAAGTGTTCCATGCCTTTCCTTAACGGAAATTGGAATCTAACATTTCCTTCCTTCATATGAATAATTGCACCAATCGTTCTAAGGAAAGGTCTACCAAGAATAATTGGACATGAAGGATTCCAATCTATATCAAGAACAATGAAATCTACGGGCACATAATTCCTATCGGCAACAATAAGAACATCATTAATCCTTCCCATAGGTTTCTTAATGGTAGAATCCGCAAGATGCAAATTTAAAGAACAATCATCAAGCTCATGGAAACCTAACAAATCACACAAAGTTTTTGGATAGTGGAAACACTTGCACCCAAATCACACAAATCAACAAAGTTGTTTAGATGGGTAGCGGCATCTTCACTAGGAAGGCCGGAAAATTGATCTTTCATGATAAGATTCAGCATCAGTAATAGGAGCAATCAGAGTGCTAATAAAATCATTATTGTTGGTATTGGAGAAGTCACGCAATTTGGTATTGTTCTGAGCCATAGTGACAAGCAAGCAATCCAACACACAAGCAAACAAGAACCAAGCAAACGGTAAACACATGGCAAAAATAAGGGCAAATAAAAAGGCAAGGGTGAAGTGGGGGAGAGGAAAACGAGAGGCAAATAAATGTAATGCGAAGGATAAGGGTTTGTGATGCGTACTTGGATATGAATTTTGCATAAGCCTCCCGGGCAACGGCGCCATAAATTCTTCTTTCTACTTCTCGAGCTTGCATTATATTCCCTCGAAGAGGAAAGGGTGATGCAGCACAGTAGCGTAAGTATTTCCCTCAGTTTTTGAGAACCAAGTTATCAATCCAGTAGGAGACCATGCGCGAGTCCCTTGCACCTGCACAAACAAATAAGAACTTTGCACCCAACGCGATAAGGGGTTGTCAATCCCTTCACGGTCACTTACGAAAGTGAGATCTGATAGATAGGATAGTTTGATATTTTTTGTATTTTTGGATATAAGGACAGAAAGTAAAAACAGCAAAGTAAAGTAGATTGTAGATTGATATGTTGAGAATAGACCCCGGGGCCATAGGTTTCACTAGTGGCTTCTCTCATGATAGCAGAATTCTACGGTGGGTGAACAAATTACTGTCGAGCAATTGGTAGAAAAGCGAATAGTTATGAGAATATCTAGGCATGATCATTATATATAGGCATCACGTCCGTGACAAGTAGACCGAAACGATTCTGCATCTACTACTATTACTCCACACATCGACCGCTATCCAGCATGCATCTAGAGTATTTAGTTCATAAGAACAGAGTAATGCTTTAAGCAAGATGACATGATGTAGAGGGATAAACTCAAGCAATATGATATAAACCCCATCTTTTTATCCTCGATGGCAACAATACAATATGTGCCTTGTTACCCCTGCTGTCACTGGGAAAGGACACCGCAAGATTGAACCCAAAGCCAAGAACTTCTCCCATTGCAAGAACTATAGATCTAGTAGGCCAAACCAAACCAATAATCCGAAGAGACTTGCAAGGATATTATAAACATACATAAAAGAATTCAGAAAAGAACCAAATATTTCTCATATATAATCTTGATCATAAACCCACAATTCATCGTATCTCGACAAACACACCGCAAAAAGATTACATCGAATAGATCTCCTCGAAGACCGAGGAGAACTTGGTATTGAGATCCAAAAAGAGAGAAGAAGCCATCTAGGTACTAACTATGGACCCAAAGGTCTGTGGGAAACTACTCACAACTCATGGTGAGGCGATGGTGTTGATGTATAAGCACTCCGTGGATAATCCCCCCTCTGGCGGAGGTCCGCAACAGGCCCCAAGATGGGACCTCACGGGAATAGAAGGTTGCGGAGGTGGAATTAGGGTTTTCTCTGTTGCTTCGACGTTTTCAGGGTACCCATGGGTATATATTGGAGGAAGGAGTACATCGGTGGAGCAACGTGGGGCCCACGAAGCAGGGGCGCGCCCGCCACCCTCGTGGGCACCACATGTCCCCACTGCCTTGGTTCTCAAGTCTCTCGCGAATATATCGTTCCAAAAATAACTCTCCCGAAGGTTTTATTCCATTTGGACTCCGTTTGATATTCCTTTTCTGCGAAACCCTGAAATAGGCAAAAAAACAGCAATCTGGGCTGGGCCTTTGGGTTAATAGGTTAGTCCCAAAAATAATATAAAAGTGTATAATAAAGCCCATTAAACATCCAAAACATCATATATAATAGCATGGAACAATAAAAAATTATAGATACGTTGGAGACGTATCACCCATCCCGTGCAGCTCGGATATACTCATCCACACAGCTGAGGGCGTTGAACGCTTCCTCAGTAAAAACTGGGTCACGAAGGGCCTCTTTTCGCCACCGATGATTCATTGCTCTCCACTTCAGAATTTTTGACTGATACATTATCCGAATCCTCCCGTGGATAACAATTCGGTGTTACGCCCGTATCGGCTCTTGTCCTTATGGATGGGCCTGAGCCGGATTGGCCGGTGTTCGGCCAGTAGGGTCCTCGGGCGCAGTTTGGTGTATGCTCCTTCTAGAATAAAACGAAAGGATAAATATGACAATCCGGCCTTGCTACCAGGCACATATTCAACACTGTACCTCTTCGATGAAGGAGGGGGCTCGACGGTGCCCCCCGCTTCCTTTCGCTTCGAAGACTCGCCCTACGTAGGCATCGTCTTCTTAGGTGATGCCCTTGACGCAGTGTGGCGAGACAAGCGCAGCCCCTTTGAAGCATGAGATAGTGCAGTGGGTGAGACGCGAAGGGAGGGCTCTCTTTGAGGGGATGTTTCCTGGGTACTTACATTGGAGGAGGGAAGAAGGCCTGGATAATCGGCTACAATGACGTGTTCTATACCGTCGTGGCTTGCCTGATAGAAAACTCCGTCAATGAGTTCTATGAATATATTCGGGTCCTCTTCAAAACCGAGATCTGTGTCGTGAACATGGTCCTCTGGCTGCAGGGCAGGGCAATAAACCCCCTCGATCGCCTTCCTCCACACCTGTTGAAAAACTGCCGAATTTAGTTCGGATCAGCATATCTCAGTAAAGAGGCTGTATAATGCTACCAATCAAAGAAACTCACCAGGTTGATGGGTTGTACATGGAAAAACCTTCCCGACACTTCAAGCGAACGAAATCTTCTTTCTCCCCCTTATAAAGATCAGCCAAGACGGCGACCAAGGCGGCGGGGGTATCCGGACCCTCGCGTAGGCAGCAAGATGCATCATCCTGCCCATTATAATGCCACATGGGAAACCCTCTGAACTGAAGTGGTTGAACGCATCCCTTTATTGTAATGTCCATTACTTCAATTATCAAAAGTTCAAAGTGGGCGAGTACTCTGATCTTGCTGACTAGCCTCTTAATCTCCGCACTGTCTTCTTCCTTAGGGCTTCGGGGATGCCAGTTGAAGCGTTTCTTCAAAGGGACGCTGGATAAGTCGGGAAAGCCACGCCGAATTCGGTCCGGAAGAACAACATCTTTGATATAAAACCACTCCGAGGGCCACTCTTCGGATCCCTTCTTAGGAGTGTCGGGCAAGTAACCTATTCTTGCTATACGCCACACTTCGGCGCCACCCACCTCGAATATAGATCCCTCCTGGGAGCGAGGGACGAGGCAAAATAATTTCCTCCATAGCTAGAAATGAGCCTCGCGGCCTAAAAATAGCAAAGAGCAATGAAACCCGCAATGTGCAGGATAGAGCCCGGCGTGAGATTATGCAGTTGGAGCCCATAAAACTCTAAGAGACCTAAGAGGATAGGATGGATTGGAAATCCTACACCTCTCAGGAGGAAGGACACGAATCACACCCGCTCCTCTTTAGTGGGGTTGGGGAAATTTTCTGCCAAGGCTTCGCCATCGGTCGAAATTAGTCCAGCCCGAACGGAGACTAGATTCACGAGAGGGAGATACCCCTCTATCTGAAGTCTATTCATATGAGCACGGGATACCGAGCAGCTTCCCCAATCGCCTGCTTGAGGGCCGTGGGGGCGCGAGGAGGAGCCAGGGGCGCTTGCCATGCTTAAAGGGCTTTTTCGTGGCTGGCTCTAAGGGTTTCTGCACGATGCGGAATAGCATCTGAGATCCAATCTCCTTAAAGAGATGCCGTCCTTGCGCAGTCATGGGTTTATTTATAAAAAGTATAGGGACTGTTCGCATTCATCTGACATGTGGAAGTCGAAGCGACAATGGGAAGGAATCACCAAGGCGGGGTATAGAAATCAGAACTGAACTATCATTGTTCCGAAGTATAAACGAAGAACCTGCCTTGCAAGACCGAAGACATGAAGCCGGATACAACCTCGTCATTGAAGGCAAGTTCGGGGGCTAGTGAGGGACTCCTGGATGTGGGGGTCCTCGGATGACCGGACTATTGAAGATGGGCCGGATTAATGGGTCGTGAAGATAGAGGCAGAAGGACATCCCCCGTGCCTAGATAGGACTCCTGTGAATGTAGAAAGGCAAGATAGATGTCCGGATGTAATTATTCCTTCCTCCTCAAGTCACCTCTGTACAACCCTAGGCCCCCTCCAGCGCGTATATAAGCTAGAGGATTTAGTCCATAGAGGCTAAAATCACAATTACCATAGGCTAGACTTCTAGGGTTTTAGCCATTACGATATCGAAGTAGATCAACTCTAGTAACCCTATATTCATCAAGATCAATCAAGTAAGAAGTAGGGTATTACCTCGATAGAGAGAGCCGGAACCTGGGTAAACATCGTGTTCCCAGTCCTTTGTTACCATCGATCCCTAGACGCACAGCTTGGGCACCCCTCCCCGAGATCTGCCGGTTTTGACACCGACACCCACCAAACACTAGAAGACAAGAGAGATGAGAGGAAAAAGAGATGAAGTGGGCAAGAGGCATGAACGTGGGTGGGCTTGTTTCATGCAAGAGAGAGAGAGGAGAGAGGGAGTGGGAGGCTGACAGTGGGCCGGTTGCATGCAAATAGCCCCACGAGTCCCTAGGTTTGGCCCGAGGTCACCAGGGCTAGTTTTGCCCAAATCTAGCGCAAAACAACGTCATGGGGGCGTGGTTGGGACCCTTTTTAATTGCGAGTGCTAAAAAAGGTGCTTGGGGCGTTTTGGGGGGGGCGAGTGGAGATGCTCTTACCCTCACAAGTGCCACGCATCAGGTACGAGCATATGACAACTTTGAATGTTTTTTATGGCTAGTTTAGTTACGCGAGGATGATAACTTTAGTTAGCAAGCATGACAACTTTCGTATTTCAGTTTATTTTTTGATAGAAACTTGTTGTGTGTCACTGGAATTTGTCATCCATGTGTGACTGGAATGCCATCGAAAAACATCAAGGCCGGAGTGGCATGCACCTTACGTGTGTCACTAGAATTTGTCATCCTTGTGTGACTGGAATTGCATCGAAAAACGCTAGGGCCGGAGTGGCATGCACCTTGCATGTAGCACTTACCTTTTTTTCTTTCGTATGTAACTCTCTTGCAAAGTGGATCAAAGAAGACTACGAAGCAAACTAAAGCACAAACAATCGATAACTAAAGCACAAACTAAAGCACTGACTTTGTACTAAAGTTAGTACAAACTTGAGTCACTTATTTTGGGATGGGGGGGTATATGCCAGCTTACCGACCGACTAGCAAAGCCTAGGAGTGGCAGAACCACAACCAGAGGCTTCGAAGAAGCTAACCCAAAGCAAACTCGCGTCACGTACAGAGAAGCATGGGGTTTCATCACAAAGCCCCCACCGAACTACCGCCGAAAAGAGCCCACTTCCCTCTCGCTCAGGATCGTGAAGCGGGAACCATGTGGATGTAGTTTTGACCAGAAAGCTTACAGCCTAAACGGGTCGGCCCGGCCTGGCCCGTGCTAATTGTGCCTAGCACCGTGTGCCGTGCCAGTCCACGTGTGTCGCTCCTTGATACGTCTCCATCTTATCTATAATTTTTTATTGTTCCATGCCAATATTCTACAACTTACATATACTTTTGGCAACCTTTTATACTATTTTTTGGGACTAACATATTGATCCAGTGCCCAGTGCCAGTTCCTGTTTGTTGCATGTTTTTTGTTACGCAGAATATCCATATCAAACGGAGTCCAAACGGAATAAAAATGGTTGGAGATTTTTTGGAATATATGTGAATTTTGGGAAGATGAACCAACATGAGACGATGCCCGAGTGGGCCACAAGGTAGGGGGCGCGCCCACCAGGGGTAAGCGCGCCCTGGGCCCTCGTGGCCACGCCGTAAGGCGGTTGATGCCCTTCTTTCGCCGCAAAAAACCTAATATCCGGATAAAAATCGTGTCAAAAAATCAGCCCAATTGGAGTTACGGATCTCCAGGAATATAAGAAACGGTGAAGGGCCAGAATCTGGGAACGCAGAAACAGAGAGAGACAGAGAGATAGATCCAATCTCGGAGGGGCTCTCGCCCCTCCGCCGCAACCCTAGGGGCGTAGAGGTTGAAGATGGTCTCTCTCAAGCAACCCTGCAACTAAGATACAAGAAGTCTCTTGTGTCCCCAACACACCTAATAC
This sequence comes from Secale cereale, assembly GCA_902687465.1. Classification (NCBI taxonomy): domain Eukaryota; kingdom Viridiplantae; phylum Streptophyta; class Magnoliopsida; order Poales; family Poaceae; genus Secale; species Secale cereale. The sequence goes on from LR738711.1 coordinate 781,023,336, forward strand.
AACTAGGAGTCGTATAGGTGCACTAGTTCGGCGAAGAGATGGTAAAATATGGATGATAGGAGTGGCAAAGCAAAGTAATATGAATCTGTAATAAAAAGTGCAGCAAGCAAACAAGTGGTAAACGTGAGCACAAATGGTATTGCAATGGTGGAAACAAGGCCTAGGGATCATACTTTCACTAGAGGCAACTCCCAACAACATTAACATAATCGAATCACATGATATTTCCCATAAAACATGCAATGGAGACGCACCCGGAGGTCATTCCTTCGTGGTCAAGAGAGGACGAGAATTATGTAGGGCTAGAAAAGCACACCTCAAAGTTCGTAGTTCTCAATCTAAGGATTTCCCAATGTCACCGCGGCCATCCAAAGAGAGTCCCACAATCACCACAACATATCTAAAGGATAGTCAAAGACAAGCACCAAGAGACTCTCAATCTTCAATCAACACACAAGAGAGGAAATCACTCATGAAAATATTTTTCTAATCCATGTCCAATAAACCGCTGTCACCTTGGTCTCGGGGATTATACTAGATAAAGACAAGTGAGTACATCAATCCAATACATAGAGAAAGGAGAAATATCATGGGATCACCCTAGATTAACATAGCCTATGATCACAACGAAGATCTCATCATGGGAGAGAGAGATAACCACATAGCTACACGTACGAGCCCTCAGCCCCGGAGGAAACTACTCACGCATGGTCATGGTGAGGAGGAGGTTGATGATGGTGTTGATGGAGAGGTGCAGCCCCACGAGGAGGAGACGGCCGGCGGCAGCCACGGAGGCGGCGGCGGCGGCCCTTGGGGGCGCGGCGGCGGCGGCAGCCCTAGGGGGCGGCGGCGGCCCTAGGGGCGGCGGCGGCCCTAGGGGGCAGCGGCTCCTTGGCCCCCCCCTTCTTCCTTGTAGATGGTGCTGCAATGGTGCTGGTCCTCCCCTCCAAGACGGCGGCTCGGGAGGAGGAAAATTCGTGGCCCTTGGTGACCTAGGTTTCCTCTCTTTATATAGACTCTCGGATTCCCGTCATCAGATTTTGGGCCTCAGTAAAACGGGCTTTACTCGGTCGTCTGGACTCCGATTTGGACGAAGTTTATATCCAGAAGCATCGCCTCGAAATTCCCCACAACTTTCGCAACTAGACTTTTTCCGTTTGACATCGTCTTCGGGCCGGAATGTGACCATCTTTAAAAAACGTTCTCAGACAGATTTCAGGAAATTCAGAGTCCTACTCCAATACGACTCCTTTTGCGTTTTTGTCAATTTCCAAGTAATTCCTACACAATAAAGTGTAAAACAAGAACATTGTGCACTTTTGCAACCATTAGTAGGTTAGTCCAAATATGATCAAAAGTGTATGGAAGTGCATAAATATCATAGCAATATCACACAAAAAGGGCATGGAGCAAGCAGAAATTATAGATACGTTTTGGACGTATCAACATCCCCAAGCTTAATTCCTGCTCGTCCTCGAGTAGGTAAATGATAACAAGCATAATTTCTGTGGTGACATGCTATTAACCATATAAGAACTTTTCACAGTCACATGACAAGTGCTTACTGAGACAATGAATCTGTAGTAATTAAGTTGCCTCATGAGAAAATCACAAAGAACTGAAAGTTTTACAATATGATACTGAAACACTCAATAGATTTGTAGTGAGCATGGTGTGCAAACATGACAAAGTGATATCTCGCTTGCCCCCTTTAGTGAAGCAAAACATAAATGCAGGGGCACCTCCAAAGTTTAAGTGACGACTAGATACAATGATTTCAGAATAAACGATATCATAATCATGCAAAAGACAATGGTACTTTGGGACAATGCACATTACACTCAGAATGACAATCATGCTCTCAATAGTTGGTGCTTTAAAGAAAGAAGGTGGAGACTCTCGAACCGTGGCTCTTGTTGGCAAGGTTGAAAACCCGTGGTCGGAAACAAAAACTAAACATGTACCAGAGCTCTTGGTTTTTAAAACAAAGGTAATATTTTTTTTTCAGAATATGCATATTTCGTCAACGAATGCTAGCAGATAACTCAATCACTTCTTGAGCTCGACAAGTTTCGAGGAACGACTCCCGCATGAGGATGATCACATCCTCTTAATCTCCTTTGTTTATCACTGCCAAAGTATTCTGATTTCTCATGAACAAAGCGTGAAGGAGGGTTTGTTTGTTGTATAATTTTTAATGAGCCGGGCGCACTCTATGCCAGTTCCTTCTTGTATTATGGGTTTGCACATTAGACATGCAATCCCGGGGTGAAGCTTGTCCAACTTAAAAAGATCATGAATTAACTACTACTTCCTCATGAGCTAAAATAGAGGCACAAAATAGAAATGCTTTTTTGAATAATTTCGAGATGGTACATGAAAGCCTTCGTTAGGAATGGCAGGTAAATACCATGTATAGGAAGGTATGGTGGACTCATATGGCATAACTGGTTTAAAGGATTTTGGATGCACAAGCAGTCAGTCCGCTTAGTACAGGTGAAGGTTAGCAAAAGACTGGGAGCGACCAACTAAAAGAGCAATGACGGTCATAATCATGCAGAGCAACAAAGCAACATTGAATCAGGCATGGAAGTTATATCGCTACTCAGAAATTAAAGATCATCAAGGCTTGATAGACTTTCTTTACAGTCTTAAATATGCGTGAGCATACGCCAAGTCAATCAAAAGAAATTCTTGGAGGAAGATACCACTAAACCATACCACATCATAGGCAAACAAATCATGTTGGTACCTCAATAACACATTAAAAAAAACCCTAGCTGTTTGAGACTAACCATAAGAAAACATGAACTACTAAGCACCATTATGCACATAGCATTTTTATCATAGACATATCAACGAGTGCAACAGAAGCCAACTCTCTTAACAAGATAAGCATGATAATTAAAGAGAGTTCCAGCGACCAACTAAACAAAAGCTCTTTGAAAAGATAAGCATGAAAACTAAGAGCTGAACATGATAGTAGCTATTGAAAGACAAAGAACACACACAGCAAGGATAGACATGAAAATTCTAGGTTATGTTCTAGGTTGAAGTGGAGCGTGTTTCTCTCCCACACACAGAAAGCTGAGTTCCAACTCGTTATGAACAGCAAGCAAAGCTAAAGAAAACTAAAAAGGAAACTAAAAGCAAGACGTTCCAAGCATAGCACATAACACATGAAGTGATAAAAATATAGTGGAACGAAAGACGAACTGATAATTGTTGATGGAGAAGGGGATGCATGGGGGCATCCCCAAGCTTAGACGCTTGAGTCTTCTTGAATATTTCTTGGGGGTGCACGGGGGCATCCCCAAGCTTGAGCGTTTGACACTCCTGAATCTTTTTATCATCTTCCCTCGCACACTTGAAAACTCCCTTCATGCATAACTCATCATAATATGATTAGCGAGGTTAGTACCCTTAATAAAATAATTTTTCCTTGCTGGAAATAAGGATATTCTTGAAGTTCTACTGTTTCTCAAGATTGCCAAAAGGTTTTTGCAAAGAAAAAGCAAGCTCAAGGTTTGCAAAATGAAGGAAAGGCAAAACAGGACAGAATCTGTGAAAAACAGACCAGCAGGTAGTAAATGATTTTATCGGGGCACTTCTGCAACTCAAATCAAAAAACTCAGAACAGACGCCCGAAAGCCAATTGTATAGAGCACGCTATCGAAAAAATTCAGACCAAAAAGATGATCTGGTGATTTTATACGAATTTTTCTGTCCAAGGACAGAATCTGTTTCCTGGACAGCACGTCACAACTTTTGAACTTTTTTGCAATCAGAGGCTACACTTGGCACAAAGCTGAAAAGTAAAGATACAATGATGATGCTACTGTAGTAACAACATCAAGACACAACAAAAGCAAAATAAAATTTTATTCATTGTGGGCTGCCTCCCAAAAGCGCTTTCTTTTATGCCTTTAAGCTACGCATAAGACTTTAATGATGCTCTTGTAGGAATAAGAGTTGAAGAACAAAAGAGAGCATCAAGAAGCAAATACCAAACACATTTAAGCCTAACATGCTTCCTATGCATAGGAATATTGCAATAGAATAATTCATTGAAGCACAAAGCAATAAGCATAGGAAGACAAAACAAGTGCAGCTTCAAAACCTTCAACATAAAGAGAGGGAACTTAATATTATTGAAATATCTATAAGCATATGTTCCCTTCTCATAATAATTTTCAGTGGGATCACGAATAAACTCAACAATATAAACATCACATAAGGCATTGTTACCATGATCCACACGCAAAAAGGTACTCTTACTCTCCACATAAGCATCTTTGGGGAGCCCATGGTTAGGACTTTTTAGCATTAACGTTTTCAGTCTCCCCCAAGCTTGAGCAATGCTTTCTCCGTCACGAGACCTAAAGTTATAGATATAGTTCCTGTCTCGATGAATTTCATGAAGAGGATAAAACTTAGTATAAAAGAGAGACATAAGCTCTTGCCAATCAAGCAAGTGCGAGTTATCGAGAAGCTTATACCAATCTGAAGCTTTATCTATAAGTGATACGGCGAACAATTTCCTCATGACAAACTCCCTTGATACACCTGCAGGCTTAAATAATGAACATGATTGTGACAGATATAGCAAGTGTTCACCGGGATGTCTGTCTCCTGCATAATGATTAGCCAAAACATAATCGATAATACCAGCTGGTATTTTATAGGGCACAATTTCAGTAGGGGGAGGAGCAACCACCACAGGTGTGGGGCGTCTTCCCACAAGCAACGAACTAAGATTGCGGTTTTCCATAAACATAACTAGTGAAATAAAAACAAGAAACAAAAAGATTTAATTGCAAGATCTAAAGATATACCTTCAAGCACTCACTTCCCCGGCAACGGCGCCAGAAATAGCTTGATGTCTACACACGCTTCTACTCTTGTAGACTATGTTGGGCCTTGATGGGCCTCTAACCCCTCGTTGGTTACCCCAAGTGGAAGGTGTAAGATGCAGTGTTGTGGAAGTTTTTCCCTTAGCAAAGATGCCAAGGATCGAATCCCCAGAGACTCCTAGGTTCAACAAGTAGGTGTCAACTGCTAACGGCGCCAGATATTAGCAATCAACGTGGACCTGCACACAGATACAAATAACTTTGCTCCCAACGAGTACAGAGAGGTTGTCAATCCCTCCGGCCTTGTAGTTCACAAAGGATTAAAAGCAATGATAGTAGTGATAGATAATGTTTTGCAATAGTAAATAATAGCGAAAAGTAAATAGCGGATGTGATCAATGATGGTAATATGGACCGGAGTCTCATGATGTTCACTAGTGATGTCTCTCTCCCAAAAGACGATAAAACAGCTATGTGAGGTAAACGAATTACAGCTGGGCAATTGACAGGACCACGAACGCAAACCAATGCTGACTACATTGCAAGAAAGGTTGAGGTTCAAAGCATGGGCGGTACGCCAAAGTAAGTAGACCGAAATCCATCAATATCTACTACTAATCATCCACCTTTAGATATCTATCCAGAACATCTCGCTGGTATTAAGTTGCGAGTCCCACCCATAGTGTAAACTCAAAGCAACAGACAACTGCATTAAAAGAACTTTGCGTAAAGTAAAGAATCCTTGCACCCGCGGGCACAAGCACCGTTGTTTTCCCCCTTGTGGGAACAGCACATCCCCTAGACTCATGTTTCTGTCACTCAAGCTAGTCATCGAGGGGCATGAACCCACAATCGAGCATAACGTTCCCTCTTGGAGTCACTACCTATTACTTGGCCAAAGCAATAAATAACAACGGAGAACATGCAAGAATTACTTATGAACATAAATATAAAAGAGGTAGGTCAAATATATTACTCAAGATCAATCTGAACATAATCTCATAATCCATCGGATCCCAACAAACTCAACATAGCAACAGCATAAGGATTACATATGTGCCTCGATCATGTAGGGTAGCTCACGAGGACTAATTAGTGAAGCACAAGAACGGGAGGAGAACATCACATAGCTACTGGTCATGGACTCATGGTCCAAGGGAGACTACCCACGACTCATTCGGGAGGCGTCCATGGTGGTGGAGAAGATCCCGGTGGTGATCCTCCCCTCCGGCAGGGTGCCGGGAAGAGTTCTCTTGGTGCTCCCGATCTTGGAAGCGGCGGCGGCGGCGGAACAGAGATGGGATCGCAAAAAGAGTTCCTGTTCTGAGGGTTTCGGAGGACGCTTTAAATATATGCCAAAGAGGGGCATCGGGGAAGCTTTGGGGGGCCCAGGCCCCCCCCGGCGCGGCCCAGGGGGGGGCGCCGCCAGGGCGCCTGGAGCCCTGGTGCCCCCCCCCCCCGGCTGTCCTTCAGACGCACGGTAGTTTCCGAAACGCTGATTTTTTATATAATTTTTCTGGATTTTTCCTGGCAGTTCTCGTAACGTGAAAACCTGAAATACAAAAACAGCCGAAAACAGAAACTGGCACTGGGGTGCACTGGATTAGTAAGTTAGTCCAAATATGATCAAAAGTGTATGGAAGTGTATGAATATCATAGCAATATCACCCAAAAGTGACATGGAGCAAGCAGAAATTATAGATACGTTTTAGACGTATCAACATCCCCAAGCTTAATTCCTGCTCGTCCTCGAGTAGGTAAATGATAACAAGAATAATTTCTGTGGTGACATGCTATTAACCATATAGGACTTTTTCATAGTCATATGACAAAAGCTTACTGAGACAATGATTCTATAGTAATTAAGTTGCCTCACGAGAAAATCACAAATGACTGAAAGTTTTACAACATGAAACTGAAACATAAAAAAGATTTGCAATAAACATGATGTGCAAATACGATAAAGTGGTATCTAGCTTGCCCCCTTTAGTGAAGCAAAACATAAATGCAGGGGCACCTTCAAGGTTTAAGTGATGACTAGATACAATGATTTCAAAATAAACGATATCACAATCATGCAAAAGACAATGCTACTTTGGGACAATGCACATTACACTCAGAATGACAATCATGCTCTCAGTAGTTGGTGCTTGAAG
>LR738711.1:781035772-781139133 GCA_902687465.1 Secale cereale
GCGGCCCAGGGGGGCGCGCCGCCAGGGCGCCTGGAGCCCTGGTGCCCCCCCCCCCCCGGTTGTCCTTCGGACGCACGGTAGTTTCCGAAACGCTGATTTTTTATATAATTTTTCTGGATTTTTCCTGGCAGTTCTCGTAACGTGAAAACCTGAAATACAAAAACAGCCGAAAACAGAAACTGGCACTGGGGTGCACTGGATTAGTAAGTTAGTCCAAATATGATCAAAAGTGTATGGAAATGTATGAATATCATAGCAATATCACCCAAAAGTGGCATGGAGCAAGCAGAAATTATAGATACGTTTTGGACGTATCATGCCTCCAAGCGCAGAGGTTTGTAGGACAGCAGCAATTTCCCTCAAGTGGATGACCTAAGGTTTATCGAACTCAGGGAAGTAGAGGTTGAAGATGGTCTCTCTCAAGCAACCCTGCAACTAAGATACAAGAAGTCTCTTGTGTCCCCAACACACCTAATACAACTAAGAGTTGTATAGGTGCACTAGTTCGGCGAAGAGATGGTAAAATATGGATGATAGGAGTGGCAAAGCAAAGTAATATAAATCTGTAATAAAAAGTGCAGCAAGCAAACAAGTGGTAAACGTGAGCACAAATGGTATTGCAATGGTGGAAACAAGGCCTAGGGATCATACTTTCACTAGAGGCAACTCCCAACAACATTAACATAATCGAATCACATGATATTTCCCATAAAACATGCAATGGAGACGCACCCGGAGGTCATTCCTTCGTGGTCAAGAGAGGACGAGAATTATGTAGGGCTACAAAAGCACACCTCAAAGTTCGTAGTTCTCAATCTAAGGATTTCCCAATGTCATCGCGGCCATCCAAAGAGAGTCCCACAATCACCACAACATATCTAAAGGATAGTCAAAGACAAGCACCAAGAGACTCTCAATCTTCAATCAACACACAAGAGAGGAAATCACTCATGAAAATATTTTTCTAATCCATGTCCAATAGACCGCTGTCACCTTGGTCTCGGGGATTATACTAGATAAAGACAAGTGAGTACATCAATCCAATACATAGAGGAAGGGGAAACATCATGGGATCACCCTAGATTAACATAGCCTATGATCACAACGAAGATCACATCATGGGAGAGAGAGATAACCACATAGCTACTGGTAGAAACCTCAGCCCCGAGGAGGAACTACTCCCGCATCATGGAGGGAGGAAGCAACGTCGATGGAGATGAATCCGGGGGCACTTCCCCGTCCCGGGAGGGTGCCGACTGATGTCTACACACGCTTCTACACTTGTAGACTATGTTGGGCCTCCAAGCGCAGAGGTTTGTAGGACAGCAGCAATTTCCCTCAAGTGGATGACCTAAGGTTTATCGAACTCAGGGAAGTAGAGGTTGAAGATGGTCTCTCTCAAGCAACCCTGCAACTAAGATACAAGAAGTCTCTTGTGTCCCCAACACACCTAATACACTTGTTAGATGTATAGGTGCACTAGTTCGGCGAAGAGATGTTAAATGGCAAGTGATATGGATGGCAAAACAAAGTAATATAAATCTGTAATAAAAAGTGCAGCAAGCAAACAAGTGGTAAACGTGAGCACAAAGGGTATTGCAATGGTGGAAACAAGGCCTAGGGATCATACTTTCACTAGAGGCAACTCCCAACAACATTAACATAATCGAATCACTTGATATTTCCCATAAAACATGCAATGGAGATGCACCCGGAGGTCATTCCTTCGTGGTCAAGAGAGGACGAGAATTATGTAGGGCTACAAAAGCACACCTCAAAGTTCGTAGTTCTCAATCTAAGGATTTCCCAATGTCACCGCGGCCATCCAAAGAGAGTCCCACAATCACCACAACATATCTAAAGGATAGTCAAAGACAAGCACCAAGAGACTCTCAATCTTCAATCAACACACAAGAGAGGAAATCACTCATGAAAATATTTTTCTAATCCATGTCCAATAGACCGCTGTCACCTTGGTCTCGGGGATTATACTAGATAAAGACAAGTGAGTACATCAATCCAATACATAGAGGAAGGGGAAACATCATGGGATCACCCTAGATTAACATAGCCTATGATCACAACGAAGATCACATCATGGGAGAGAGAGATAACCACATAGCTACTGGTAGAAACCTCAGCCCCGAGGAGGAACTACTCCCGCATCATGGAGGGAGGAAGCAACGTCGATGGAGATGAATCCGGGGGCACTTCCCCATCCCGGCAGGGTGCCGGCTGATGTCTACACACGCTTCTACACTTGTAGACTATGTTGGGCCTCCAAGCGCAGAGGTTTGTAGGACAGCAGCAATTTCCCTCAAGTGGATGACCTAAGGTTTATCGAACTCAGGGAAGTAGAGGTTGAAGATGGTCTCTCTCAAGCAACCCTGCAACTAAGATACAAGAAGTCTCTTGTGTCCCCAACACACCTAATACACTTGTTAGATGTATAGGTGCACTAGTTCGGCGAAGAGATGTTAAATGGCAAGTGATATGGATGGCAAAACAAAGTAATATAAATCTGTAATAAAAAGTGCAGCAAGCAAACAAGTGGTAAACGTGAGCACAAATGGTATTGCAATGGTGGAAACAAGGCCTAGGGATCATACTTTCACTAGTGGCAACTCCCAACAACATTAACATAATCGAATCACCTGATATTTCCCATAAAACATGCAATGGAGACGCACCCGGAGGTCATTCCTTCGTGGTCAAGAGAGGACGAGAATTATGTAGGGCTACAAAAGCACACCTCAAAGTTCGTAGTTCTCAATCTAAGGATTTCCCAATGTCACCGCGGCCATCCAAAGAGAGTCCCACAATCACCACAACATATCTAAAGGATAGTCAAAGACAAGCACCAAGAGACTCTCAATCTTCAATCAACACACAAGAGAGGAAATCACTCATGAAAATATTTTTCTAATCCATGTCCAATAAACCGCTGTCACCTTGGTCTCGGGGATTATACTAGATAAAGACAAGTGAGTACATCAATCCAATACATAGAGGAAGGGGAAATATCATGGGATCACCCTAGATTAACATAGCCTATGATCACAACGAAGATCACATCATGGGAGAGAGAGAGATAACCACATAGCTACACGTACGAGCCCTCAGCCCCGGAGGAAACTACTCACGCATGGTCATGGTGAGGAGGAGGTTGATGATGGTGTTGATGGAGAGGTGCAGCCCCGCGAGGAGGAGACGGCCTGCGGCAGCCACGGAGGCGGCGGCGGCGGCCCTTGGGGGCGCGGCGGCGGCGGCGGCCCTAGGGGGCGGCGGCGGTCCTCGGGGCGGCGGCGGCCCTAGGGGGCAGCGGCTCCTTGGCCCCCCTTCTTCCTTGTAGATGGTGCTGCAATGGTGCTGGTCCTCCCCTCCAAGACGACGGCTCGGGAGGAGAAAATTCGTGGCCCTTGGTGACCTAGGTTTCCTCTCTTTATATAGATTCTCGGATTCCCGTCATTAGATTTTGGGCCTCAGTAAAATAGGCTTTACTCGGCCGTCCGGACTCCGATTTGGACGAAGTTTATATCCAGAAGCATCGCCTCGAAATTCCCCACAACTTTTGCAACTAGACTTTTTCCGTTTGACGTCATCTTCGGGCCGGAACGTGACCATCTTTAAAAAACGTTCTCAGACAGATTTCAGGAAAGTCAGAGTCCTACTCCAATACGACTCCTTTTGCGTTTTTGTCAATTTCCAAGTAATTCCTACACAATAAAGTGTAAAACAAGAACATTGTGCACTTTTGCAACCATTAGTAGGTTAGTCCAAATATGATCAGAAGTGTATGGAAGTGCATAAATATCATAGCAATATCACACAAAAAGGGCATAGAGCAAGCAGAAATTATAGATACGTTTTGGACGTATCATGTGTTGCCATCCTTTGATGTCTGAGTAGATTATCATTGTCCTATCGGTGATTAGTGAATTGCTATGATTGATTTAAATTGCTTGTGGCTATGTTGATGTCCTTTGGTGCCCATCATATGAACGCGCGCGTGGGTCACACCATAGGGTTAGTTGTATGTTGATAGGACAACGTATTGGAGGGCAAGAGTGACAAAAGCTTTAACCTAGCGTAGAAATTGATGCATACGAGATTGAAGAGGGACCAATATATCTTAATGCCATGGTTGGGTTTTACCTTAATGAACGTTAGTAGTTGTGGATGCATGCTAATAGTTCCAATCATAAGTGCATAGAATTCCAAGTAAGGGATGACATGCTAGCAGTGGCCTCTCCCACATAAAACTTGCTATCGGTCTAGTAACGTAGTCAATTGCTTAGGGGCAATTTCGCAACTCCTACCACCACTTTTCGACACTCGCTATATTAACTTTATTGCTTCTTTATCTTAACAGCCCCTAGTTTATATTTATGTGCTCTTTATATTTTTGCAAACCTATCCCACAAAAACTAAAAAGTACTTCTAGATTCATACATGTTCTAGGTAAAGTAAACGTCAAGCGTGCGTAGAATTGTATCGGTGGTCGATAGAACTTGAGGGAATATTTGTTCTGCCTTTAGCTCCTCGTTGGGTTCGACACTCTTACTTATCGAAAGATGCTACAACTGATCCCCTACACTTGTGGGTTATCAAGACCTTTTTTTGGCGCCGTTGCCGGGGAGCAATAGCGTGGGATGAATATTCTCGTGTGTGCTTGTTTGCTTTATCACTAAGTAGATTTTATTTGCTGTTCTAAGTTGTTTTCTATCTTTAGTTATGGGTAGGAAACGCAAAGTACCAAAAAAAATGGTGGTACCTGCTGAACCAATGGTTGAAGAACCACCCAAAATCTATCACACTACTGAAGCTTATTACTTGGATCATCTTCGATCCCTATGTGCTCGGGCTGAAACCCCAACTAGCTTAGTTGAGGGAAAATCTTTAGATGAGCATGCTTGTTATGTGCGACACCGCATATCTGAAAAAGGGAAACTTTTACGGGATCAAATTCATCGTTTGCAATGCTATGCTTGGAATTTATGTGAAATATATGATTTTATTTGTTGTTCTGAAGACCCTACGAAACACCTTCCCTACCAATGTGAGTTTAGTGATAATGGAATCGTATCTTCATATGCTAAGGGTGTTTATAATTACTATGATGTTCAACAAATTGAAGAATTTGTTGCTTTTAAGGGTGCTTATGAAATTGCTTCTTTGATTGAAAAGTATGATGCTACTCTTTACAAATCTAATTTTTTTGCCATATTTAAATATTGTTATGATAATTATGCTTCTAATGCCTATGTTAAACCATATATTGGGGACTCCTCCGCTGTCCAAGAATAGACTAATATTTTGTAGGAGTCTATGGAAGAAGAAATTAATGACATTGTGAGCTCATTGGATGAAAAAGATGAGGAGGAGAGCGAAGAACAAAAGGAGGAAGAGCGGATTAGCTACCCATGCCCACCTTCTAATGAGAGTAACTCTTCAACTCATACATTGTTTAATTTCCCTTCGTGCTTACCGAAGGATGATTGCTATGATCCCATTGATTCTTTTGAAATATCCCTTTTTGATGATGCTTGCTATGCTTGTGGCCAAGATGCCAATATGAATTATGCTTATGGAGATGAACTTGCTATAGTACCTTATGTTAAACATGAGATTGTTGCTATTGCACCCACGCATGAGAGTCCTATTATATTTTTGAATTCTCCAAACTACACTATATCAGAGAAGTTTGCACTTATTAAGGATTATATTGATGGGTTGCCTTTTTCTGTTACACATGATGATTTTGATGAGTATAATATGCATGTGCTTGCTTCTCCTACTTGCAATTATTATGAGAGAGGAACTACATCTCCGCCTCTCTATGTTTCCAACACGATAAAATTGCAAGAAACTGCTTATACTATGCATTGACCTTTACTTGATGCGCATGAATTGTTCTTGTATGACATGCCGATGCATAGGAAGAGAGTTAGACTTTGTTTTTGCATGACACGTATCACTTTGTGCTCACTACTAAATACCAAATCATTGCTAATTAAAATTGGCTTTGATATACCTTGGGATCCGGGTGGATCCATTACTTGAGCACTATATGCCTAGCTTAATGGCTTTAAAGAAAGCGCTGCCAGGGGGACAACCCGGAAGTTTTAGAGAGTCATTTATTTCTGTTGTGTGCTTTTATAAAGTTTAAAAACAAAAAAATAAAGAGGGGGACCTAAAACTTTTTCAAAAGAAAAGTGAAAGTGAGAAAGACGAGCATTGTTAAAGTGGGAGCTAGCCTTGAACTTTGTTCATGCCCATGGAAACTTTGTGAACCTTGATTATAGAAACTTTTCAATAAAAATAATTATCCCCTTGTACAATTCCATTGTATTATAAAAATAATGTGCCAAGAGTTTTCTTTAGGATGATTAAACTGCTTGTTGGTTTGTGCGGTGCAAAAACAGAAACTTTGGTTGTAGTGTGCGATTTTACATTTTTTGCTGGAACGTCGATAGGATCTGAAACTTTTTGCAAAGTCTTTCTATACAAATTGTTGATTTTTCCTAATTTTTCCATAATTTTTAGGGTTACAGAAGTATGGTTAATGTTCATATTACTACAGATTGTCCTGTTTTCACAGATTGCTGTTATAGCTTCATTATTTGCATATGTTTGAATTCTTGTTGACGCCTCCTTGACTTGGGGCCATAGAATTGTGATAGCATACAATAGGTAATTTTTGTTTATAATTATACAATAATGTTAGAGTAGTACATGATGGGATTTTATTGATCATATGCACTAACCCTGCCACTAAAAGTTCAGTTAAGTTTTGTGTGGATGAAGTGTTCAAAGATCGAGGAGGTCTCGATGTGAGAAGAAGGAGGAGAGGCAAGAGCTCAAGCTTGGGGATGCCCAAGGCACCCCAAGTAAATATTCAAGGAGACTCAAGCGTCTAAGCTTGGGGATGCCCCGGAAGGCATCCCATCTTTCTTCAACAAGTATCGGTATGTTTTTGGATTCGTTTCGTTCACATGATATGCGTAAACTCTTGGAGCGTCATGTGCCTTTTCCTTTTCTTTTAATAAATGCACCATGCTGGTATGAGATAGTCCTTGGTTGATTTATAGAATGCGCTTTGCACTTCACTTATATCTTTTGAGTATGGCTTTATAGAATGCTTCATGTGCTTCACTTATATCATTTGAAGTTTGGATTGCCTGTTTCTCCTCACATAGAAAACTGCGATTTGTAGAATGCTCTTTTTCTTCACTTATATTTGTTAGAGCATGGGCATATCTTTTGTAGAAAGAATTAAAACTATCTTGCTTCACTTATATCTATTTAGAGAGTTGACAGGAATTGGTCATTCACATGGTTAGTCATAAAATCCTACATAAACTTGTAGATCGCTGAATATGATATGTTTGATTCCTTCCAATAGTTTTGCGATATAGAGATGCTAATATGTGGGAGGAACTAGTGAATGATTATGGTTTAGTAAAAATATTGGTGTTAAGGTTTGTGATTCCCGAAGCATGCACGTATGGTCTCCTAACTATGTAACCAAATTGGCGCGCATTGTATTTTGATTGTTTATCTTTGCGTGAAGGTCAGGGGCGCGCGATGGTTAACTCCTACCAACCTCCCCCCTAGGAGCATGCGTCGTAGTATTTTTGCTTCGAGGGCTAATAGATTTTTCGCAATAAGTATGTGAGTTCTTTATGACTAATGTTGAGTCCATGGATTATACGCACTCTCACCCTTCCACCTTGCTAGCCACTCTTGTACCGCGCAATTTTCGCCGGTGCATCAAACCACCATATACCTTCCTCAAAACAGCCACCATACCTACCTATTATGGCATTTCTATAGCCATTCCGAGATATATTGCCATGTAACTCCACCGTTCCGTTTATTATGACACGCACTATCATTGTCATATTGCCTTGCATGATCGTAAGATAGCTAGCATGATGTTTCCATGGCTTGTCCATTTTTTGATGTCATTGCTACGCTAGATCATTGCACATCCCGGTACACCGCCAGAGGCATTCACATAGAGTCATATTTTGTTCTAGCTTCGAGTTGTAATCTTTGAGTTGTAAGTAAATAAAAGTGTGATGATCTTCATTATTAGAGCATTGTCCCATGTGAGGAAAGGCCAAAAAAACGATGGCCTAAAAAATAGAGAGGGGCTAATAAAAAAAAGGGAAAGCCCCTAAAAACAAAAAAAAATGAGAGAAAAGAGAGAAGGGACAATGCTACTATCCTTTTCCACACTTGTGCTTCAAAAGTAGCACCATGATCTTCATAATAGAGTCTCTTGTTTTGTCACTTCCATATACTAGTGGGAATTTTCATTATAGAACTTGGCTTGTATATTCCAACGACGGGCTTCCTCAAATGCCCTAGGTCTTCATGAGCAAGCAAGTTGATGCACACCCACTAGTTTTCTTTTGAGCTTTCATACACTTATAGCTCTAGTGCATCCATTACATGGCAATCCCTACTCACTCACATTGATATCTATTGATGGGCATCTCCATAGCCCATTGATACGCCTAGTCGATGTGAGACTTTCTCCCTACTTTTGTCTACTACCACCTTCTATTCCACCCATAGTGCTATGTTCATGGCTCATGCTCATGTATTGCGTGAAGAGTTGAAAAGGTTCGAAAAAGTAAAGTATGAAAATAATTGCTTGGCTGACACCGGGACACGCATGAGGGGTACCTTGTGTTAAGAAAAGGGAGCATAAAAGACTATAGGATTTTGTAGGGATAACGTTCTTTAGCATTGATATTTTGGAAGACTTGATTGTTTGTTGGGATGCCCGAGTATTAAATTCTTTTATGTAAAATGACAGACTATTGCTTCGAATCACTCGTGTCTTAATATTCATGCCATGATTAGATTACATGATCAAGATTATGCTAGGTAGCATTCCACATCAATTTTTTTTTATCATTTACCTACTCGAGGACGAGCAGGAATTAAGCTTGGAGATGCTGATACGTCTCCGTCGTATCTATAATTTTTGATTGTTCCATGCCAATATTCTACAACTTTCATATACTTTTGGCAACTTTTTATACTATTTTTTGGGACTAACATATTGATCCAGTGCCCAGTGCCAGTTCCTGTTTGTTGCATGTTTTTTGTTTCACAGAATATCCATATCAAATGGAGTCCAAACAGAATAAAAACGAACGGATATTTTTTTTGGAATATATGTGAATTTTGGGAAGCAGAACCAACATGAGACGATGCCCGAGTGGGCCACGAGGCAAGGGGCGCGCCCACCAGGGGCAGGCGCGCCCTGGGCCCTTGTGGCCACACTGTAAGGCGGTTGATGCCCTTCTTTCGCTGCAAGAAAGCTAATATCCGGATAAAAATCATGTCAAAAAATTAGCCCAATGAGAGTTACGGATCTTCCGGAATATAAGAAACGGTGAAGGGCCAGAATCTGGGAACGCAGAAACAGAGAGAGACAGAGAGACAGATCCAATCTCGGAGGGGCTCTCGCCCCTCCGCCGCCGTGGAGGCCATGGACCAGAGGGGAAACCCTTCTCCCACCTAGGGAGAAGGTCAAGGAAGAAGAAGAAGGAGGAGGGGGGCTCTCTCCACCTCGCTTCCGGTGGCACCAGAGTGCCACCAGGGCCATCATTGTGTGACGGCGATCTACACCAACACCTCCATCATCTTCTGTCACACCCAAGATGCGATTCTATCTCGATCACTATATAAAATTTGTGATTGAGGCACAACCGCATTTCAGGCGCTTAGCAAGATGGATATCATTACATCGTACCATTACATACATACATGGGGGATACCACAATTCATACAAGTCACATGAATAGAACACATCAATACAAGACACCCGACTATGGGTGCAAACATGAAAAGCTCAACGACATCCATCTGCGATCCTAGGCTTTCAACCAGGAACCTAACCCAAGACTGACGAGGAAGAAGAAGAAAGAACTCCAACACATAGAACATCGCTCTCACGTCAAGTCATCAGGAACCTGCACCTGCAACTATTGTTGTAGTATCTGTGAGCCATGAGGACTCAGCAATCCCATAACCATGGGTATCAAGGCTAGCAAAGCTTAATGGCTAGGAAGAGGTTAAGTGGTGAGGTTGCAGCAGCGGCTAAGCAAAAATGTATGGTGGCTAACTTACGAGTACAAGAATAAGAAGAGCATCTATGCAAACGGTCGCAAACTAGTAATGATCGCTAAAGATCCTGATCTACCTACGAGTCAAACATAACCCCACCGTGTTCTCTTCTCAAAGTGAAAAGAGACGGTCACGGTTACTCACGCGGTTCGTG
Source organism: Secale cereale (assembly GCA_902687465.1). NCBI lineage: Eukaryota > Viridiplantae > Streptophyta > Magnoliopsida > Poales > Poaceae > Secale > Secale cereale. Next base: position 781,046,076 of record LR738711.1, read on the forward strand.
TACTTTACTTCAGATCCTTTGTTAAGTTTTCTACAACCGGACATTAACAAATTCCAATGTGCCACATAACCGCGGGCACGGCTTTTGAAAGATCATAACCCTGCAGGGGTGTCCCAACTTATCCCATCACACGCTCACGATCTGCGGAGTCGCAACTCCATGTTGGGAAGACTCGACTATTTTCGGAATCCCGTGCTCAAGATATTTCGACAAAGGTAAAACTAATCAAGCAAGACCTCCCGGCGTGCCAACACCCTGATAGTAGCCGCGCGTATCTCGTCTCAGGCCACGGCCGGATGGGACATCCTACGGGAGCCAATCCTCGAGTTTCCCCGTGGTGGCCCCACAGGCTACCCGTTTGGGACCAACACCATCAGCACTGGCCCCCTGTATGTAGAAGAATCCTCGGGTAGCGCTAACTCCCTATGCAATTTAATTAATTAATTAAGTTTTTATTATGTTGCAAAATAAAACCAAAGTTGGGCCTTGCTGGAAAAGCTTTAAGCAGTGCAAATTATCAAGGGGGGGCCATAAACCCCAACCGTGTTAGGAACGCAAAATCAAGGAACATAACGTCGGTTTATCGGTTATTAAGGCGGCATGAGAGGAATAAAACACCAAGCAAAAGGCCAAGCCTTCCACCCATTGCCAAGTATATAGGTGTGTTATTATATGTAAGATATATTGTGATATTCCAACAACAAGTTCCAACATGGAGCAATCTTCATCTTCACCTGCAACTAACAACGCTATAAGAGGGGCTGAGCAAGCGGATAACATAGCCAAACAACGGTTTGCTGGGATGGTGTCAAAGGTTAGAGGTTTCATGGCAACAAGGAGAGGCTGACAAATAGATAGGTAGCGCGACATATAGCGATAGCATCGAGACAACTAGCATGGCAATGATAGAAATGAGATCCAAGGAGACGGTCATCTTGCCTGAGATCCCGCAAGGAAGAAGAACGAGTCCATGAAGAAGACGAAGAAGAAGCCTCGAAGACGAACCAAGTGTAGACGAACGAATCCTGACGATCGCAACGGAATATGAACTAGCGAGAAGAAGCACACAACAAGGTAAACACACCACTGAAGAACATGACAAGATGCTCAACCAAGTATGATACAAGACATTTCTATATGATGCCAAACATGGCAAGGGATGATGCACCGAAAAGAATTAAGCACTTGAGGAAATTTAGATACAAAAGAACAAAGAGATCGCGAACTGACTAAATTATACTTGGATGAAGCATGGGAAGAATGAGAGACGAGCGAAGAGGCATCAAAGAAGAATATTTGGAGGACGAAGTTGAAAACTGAGAACGAACAAATCTTCTGAATGATGGCCTTCGGAGGAACACAATAAAAAGAATTCATGAAAAACTCCGAATGGTTAAAGAAAAGAATTTATGACAAACGGGACAATTTAATAGGATAACATGAAGCTAGAACCACGAATCTTCAAGAGAATGAAAAAGATTTGGAGGTAAACTCTACTCCGGTCTTCAAATGTTGAAAATGACGATGAGAAATGCCACCAAAATTGTTGAGGTACTCCGGAAGAATGAAAAGAAGAAAGGTTGAACCGATGACGAAAAGAAGTAAATGATCTTGGAGAAGGCATATGACTGACGGAATCCATACTTATGTCATCATTGAAAAGAATTTTGGAATACTCCGGGAAATGTTTGAAGAGTCAGGTAAGATCCTGGGAAAAACCTGTGGGTTAGGGCCCACCGAAGAGAAAACTCCGTTGAAATGGAATGAAAAGGAGATGATGCACCAGAACGATTGAAAGACTCGAATGAGGTGACAACCTCGAATTAATTGAATGCAAACACGAATCTCGTGAGATATCTTCGGAACTCTGGAATGATTAAATGGCGAGAAGCGAGCGAGACAGGGGAACACATCTGAATAGAGCGAAAAGAATATGAACAACACCGAGAACAAATTGAATTGGAACCACCGTATAAGAAAAGAGATGAGAATGTCGAACGAGAGGATAATTCCTTAGAGAAGAATGGAGATGAAGGATGACAAACTAGACGAGAATTCACCAGTTGAAAACATTGAGGAAAGAAATCGAAAAACTTCGCTCGAGTAGGATGGATACTCGATTAAGGACTCCGGTCCGAAAGAAAAAGGGTGGGCGGGTGGGAAAAGAAAAGACCACATCGGACGGGGAAAACGACACCGGTCGGAAAGAACTAGGGATTGAACTGGCAGAAGGCAAAGAGGATCGAATCAACTGGACGAGAAATGCACCGAATGAAAAGAACAGACATCGCAACGAACGAAAACTAACCACATGATCCTAACAACATTTGAAGGGGAAGAGGAGTAATTCAAAACACTTACATCAAGATTCCTCACCAGAGCGACGAAGGGGCTGGGGAGTAAAAAGAATTCCTACTCTCCGATATAACTAGACTCCGAAAAAGTTTTCTTCTAGACTCGACAATAGCCAAACTACGATCAATCAAGGGGGCTCCTATGGTCGGTCGAGGCTCTGATACCAACTTGTCACACCCAAGATGCGATTCTATCTCGATCACTAGATAAAACTTGTGATTGAGGCACAACCGCATTTCAGGCGCTTAGGAAGATCGATATCATTACATCATACCATGATACGTCTCCAACGTATCTACTTTTCCAAACCCTTTTGCCCTTGTTTTGGACTCTAACTTGCATGATTTGAATGGAACTAACCCGGACTAACGCTGTTTTCAGCAGAACTGCCATGGTGTTGTTTTTGTGCAGAATAAAAAGTTCTCCGAATCGCCTGAAAATCAACGGAGAATTATTTCAGAAAATATAAAAAATATATGCAAGAATATACTCACCGGGAGGGGCCACGGTCTGTCCTTGAGGGTGGGGGGTTCGCCCCCCTTCCCAGGGCGCACCACCTGCCTCGAGCCCCCCCCCCCCCATGCTCCACCGACGTACCCCCAGATCCTATATCTTCCGTTTCAGGGAGAAAAAAATCAGAGAGATGGAATTGCGTTTTACGAGACGGAGCCGCCGCCAAGCCCTAATCTCTCCTGGGAGGGCTGATCTAGAGTCCGTTCGGGGCTCCGGCGAGTGAAGATCGTCGCCATCATCGTCATCAACCTTCCTCCATCACCAATTCCATGATGCTCACCGCCGCGCGTGAGTAATTCCATCGTAGGCTTGCTGGACGGTGATGGGTTGGATGGGATCTATCATGTAATCGAGTTAGTTTTGTTAGGGTTTGATCCCTAGTATCCACTATGTTCTGAGATTGATGTTGCTATGCTTAATGCTTGTCACTAGGGCACGAGTGCCATGATTTCAGATCCGAACCTATTATGTTTTCATGAATATATGTATGTTCTTGATCCTATCTTGCAAGTCTATAGTCACCTACTATGTGTTATGATCCGGCAACACCGAAGTGATAATAATCGGGACCACTCTCGGTGATGACCATAGTTTGAGGAGTTCATGTACTCACTATGTGTTAATGCTTTGGTCCGGTACTCTATTAAAAGGAGGCCTTAATATCCCTTAGTTTCCAATAGGACCCCGCTGCCACGGGAGGGTAGGACAAAAGATGCCATGCAAGTTCTTTTCCATAAGCACGTATGACTATATTCGGAATACATGCCTACATTACATTGATGAACTGGAGTTAGTTCTGTGTCACCCTAGGTTATAACTTCTACATGATGAATTGCATCCGATGTAATTTCCCATCATCGATCCAATGCCTACGAGCTTTACCTATATTGCTAGTTGCTTATTTACTTTTCCATTGCTTATATCACAAAAACTACAAAAACACTATCATTACTTTTATTGGTACTACCACCACTATCATATTACTTTGCTACTAAACTATCTTGCTGTAGATACTAAGTTTCCAGGTGTGGTTGAATTGACAACTCAGCTGCTAATACTTAAGAGTATTCTTTGGCTCCCCTTGTGTCGAATCAACAAATTTGGGTTTAATAATTTACCCTCGAAAATTGTTGCGATCCCCTACACTTGTGGGTTATCAGGACTATTTTCTGGCGCCGTTGCCGGGGAGCATAGCTCTATTCTTTAAGTCACTTGGGATTTATATCTGCTTATCACTATGAAGAATTTGAAGGACTCAAAAACCAAGATCTTACCCTCAACTAGGAGGGGAGGTAAGGAACTGCCATCTAGCTCTGCACTTGATTCTCCTTCTGTTATGAGTAAACTTGCGACACCTACTCCTGCTATTGAATCTGATTTGTCGTATGTTCTTGATAATGCTACTTCTGCTATGTATGATGAAACTACTCTATGCCTGATACTGTGCCACTAGGTGAATTTCTAGATGAACAAATTGCTAAGGTTAGGGAGAGTGCAAATGTTGATGATATTTATGAATGATGAAACTACTCCCAATAGATATGAATTGCCTGTTGTGCCTGAGGGTTATGTTATGGATGAAGAAACTGCTAGAGACTTTCTTGCTCACAATGATAGATATGATCTTAAGAAGTTATTACCTAAGTTGAAATAAAAGTCCTTGAATGCTAGAATGAAACATGACCCTGCTTTTGCTACTTCACCTATTTGTGTCACTGATAAGGATTATGAATTCTGTGTTGATCCTGAGTTAATTACTTTGGTTGAATCTGATCCTTTCCATGGCTATGAGTCTGAAACTGTTGTGGCACATCTTACTCAGTTGAATGATATAGCCACCATGTTTACCAATGATGAAAAGATTCGCTACTATTATATCCTTAAGCTGTTTCCGTTCTCGTTAAAGGGTGGTGCTAAGACTTGGTTCAATTCTCTTGATCCTGGTTGTGTGTGTAGTCCCCAGGATATGATGTATTACTTCTCTGCTAAATATTTTCCCGCTCATAAGAAACAAGCTGCCTTACGGGAAATATATAAATTTGCTCAAACTGAAGAAGAGAGTCTCCCACAAGCTTGGGGGAGGCTTCTCCAGTTACTTAATGCTTTGCCTGATCATCCTCTTGAGATGCATGATATACTTGATGTCTTTTATAATGGACTAACCGATGCTTCCACAGACCACCTGGATAGTTGTGCTAGTTGTGTTTTTAGGGAAAGGACAGTTGAACAAGCATAATTACTATTGAATAATATGCTAGCCAATGAAAATAATTTGACACTTCCTGAACCAGCCCCTAAGCCAACTCCGAAGAAAAGAGGTGTTCTATTTCTTAGTCCCGAAGACATGCAAGAGGCAAAGAAATCTATGAAAGAAAAAAGTATTAAAGCTAAAGATGCTAAGAATTTACCACCTATTGAAGCAATACATGGTCTTGATAACTTGACACAGGTAGTAAAGGTAAATTCTCTTTATAGATTTGATGAAGGTGATATTCCTCGTTATAAGTCCGCTAGCCAATGCTTAGATGAGTTTGACAATTTCATTGTGAAACAAGAAAACTTCAATGCTTATGTTGGTAGACAATTACAACACAATGCTTATATGATTGAACGGTTGAGTGATTATATGTCTAGTGCTAAAGATGAACTGAAACTTATTAGTATACATGCTTCTATGGTTACCACTCAAGTAGAACAAGTACTTAAGGCTCAGAATGACTTGCTCAATGAATTAAATAGTAAGAATAATGACTATGCTGTTAGAGTTGCTACTAGAGGTGGTAAGATGACTCAAGAACCTCTGTATCTTGAAGGCCACCCTAAGAGAATTGAGCAAGATTCTCAGAGAGCTAATTTAGATGCACCTAGTTCTTCTAAGAAGAAGAAAAAGAAAAATTATAGAACTTTGCATGCTTCTAGTGAACATGTAGCTGCCACACCTGAGAATCCTAATGATATATCTGTTTCTGATGCTGGGACACAAACTGGTAATGAACATGAACCTAGTGATAATATTAATAATGATGTTCATGTCGATGCCCAACCTAGCAATGATAATGATGTAGAAATTGAACCTGCAGTTGATCTTGATAACCCACAATCAAAGAATCAACGTTATGATAAGAGAGACTTTGTTGCTCGGAAGGACGGTAGGGAAAGAGAACCATGGGTTCAGAAACCCATGCCTTTTCCTCCGAAACCATCCAAGAAAAAGGATGATGAGGATTTTGAGCGCTTTGCTGAAATGATTAGACCTATCTTTTTGCGTATGCGTTTGACTGATGTGCTTAAAACAAATCCTTATGCTAGGTATATGAAAGATATTATTACCAACAAAAGAAAGATACCTGAAGTAGAAATTTCCACCATGCTTGCCAATTACACTTTTGAGGGTGGAATACCTAAGAAATTAGGAGATCCGGGAGTACCTACTATACCTTGCTCCATTAAGAGAAACTATGTTGAAACTGCTTTGTGTGATCTTGGAGCCGGTGTTAGTGTTATGCCTCTCTCTTTATATCGTAGACTTGACTTGAGTAAGTCGACACCTACTGAAATATCCTTGCAAATGGCTGATAAATCAACTGCTATACCTGTCGGTATTTGTGAGGATGTGCCTGTTGTAGTTGCAAATGTTACTATTCTAACAGACTTTGCTATACTTGATATTCCCGAGGACGATAGTATGTCTATTATTCTTGGAAGACCTTTTTCGAATACTGCAGGGGCTGTTATTGATTGCAACAAAGGCAGTGTCACTTTTCATGTCAATGGTAATGAGCATACGGTACACTTTCCGAGGAAACAACCTCAGGTCCATAGTATCAATTATATTGGAAAAACTGGAACTATCACTATTGGAGGTTTTGAGTTTCCTATTCCTATTATCAAGAAGGCATATGACATACTTATTGTCGGGGACATACATATCCACATTGAGGTAACATAGTGTTGTTCGAAAATTCTCCGGTTTCATGTTACTCGGAAAGAGTTTATTAACAAGACCTGATCAACCTTGTTAATGGATTCCTTTTGATGAACATGGGATAGATGAATCTAGATGGCACAAACCCTCTGTACCCTCCTTTTACTTTCTATTAATTATGTTAAATAAAAGAAAAATAGCATTATCTGTCTGTTTCCAGACTTATCCGTACAATAAAAAATATCTCGAAAATAAAAGTTCTCCAAATGCCATGAAAATGAAATATGATTTTTTCTAGAATATTTAAGAAAATATGGCACTGAACACACAGCGAGGGGAGCCAGCACGTGGCCTCAGGGTGCGCCCCCTGCCTCGAGGGCCCCACGTGGCCCCCCCTCCACTTATCCTTTCACCCATGCTCTTCTTCTTCCTCCCAAAAAAATCCCCAACCAGCTTAAACTCGAGTTCTAGCTCATTTTGCTGCCATTTTCGATCTCCTTGCTCAAAGCACCATTCACCAAACTGTTTGGGGAGATTGTTCCTTGGTATGTGACTCCTCCATTTGTCCAATTAGTTTTTGTTCTAGTGCTTTATTTGTTGCAAATTTATGCTGCTGTGGTGACCTTGTTCTTGAGCTTGCATGTCAAATTTTCTTAGTCCCAAGTAGTTCTAATGCATGATATAGCCTCTAGGCACTTATAGGAGTTGTTGCTATCAATCATGTTGAGTTTGGTTAACTTTTATTGTGAGTTACTAAAAATTTTAGAAAATTTCGAAAAAATGTCTAGGAGAAACTTCCAAGTGGCCCTTCAAGGAAGCAAGAACCGAGGCTCGCGTTCCATGAGCCGGACGAGGAACCATCGAGGGACGCTGATGTGCGGCCTTGTGAATGGCCGTCAGATGAATTTATGAGTCAAGCGGACATCAAAGATGAATTTTACGCAAATGTGTGTAGCGCTGACCTCGAGAACTTCATGCAAGATAAGTGTCTCCAATACCGTGGCTTAAGTGATAGCTTTGTGAGAAGGATTAAATTTTCATCTTCACATAATTCTCACACTGTCCTGTTTGACCTTTATGATAAATCTTATACCATGGACTTAGAGGATTTTAATGTTGCCTGCAAGCTCTCATAGTGAGGCGGTATGAGTGATCCTCGCAAATCTGAATTTAGAGAATTCCTAGCTAGTATTACAGTGGGGGAATCCAGGGACATTACACAAGCTATCACGGGGAGCATACATTTTCCTGTTATTCATTACTTTGCTCTCTTTATCGGTAGATGCATAAATGGTAAAGATGAGGCTTGTCACATGTGTGTCCCTGATCTTAGCGTTCTCAGGAGTGATGTACTAGGTGATAGGCAATATAATATGGGAGCTATTGTTGCACGTAGACTACACCATAATGGCTTGTATGGAGATTTATTTGGTGGGATCTATGCTACTCGCATAGCCCGCTATCTTGGTGTGTCAGTGCACCCGTATGATGAACCTTTACCTCCTGCTTATTTAGACTATAATGCTATGGCTAGTCATCGGTTTATAGAATGGGATAATCAAACTCTCAAATATCGACTAATCTTTAATAGGCAGCATGCCATCCCTATTGTTCTTCCTACCCCCACTTTTTTTAACTTTCAGGAAAAACGAAGATACACTATAACTATGGAGGAGGCTAATGCTTATTATAACATGACGGAGGCAGCCCGCCTTCGAGCTGCAGCTCAGCATGCAGCATCTACTGCATCTCAGTACGACCCCAACTACAACTTTGGATATCCGTCAGGCCAATACTGGCCATAGACCAACTTAGGCCAAAATCCTAAGCTTGGGGGAGTACGTATTTCTCACCGACTTTACATTCATGTTCACACACTTATTCTAGTTGTCGGTGCTCACACTCTTTCACTGTACCATCCATGCTTAGTTTCAATTTCTTTTTCTTAGTCTTTTTCTTGTGTGCTAGAAAAACCCAGAAAAACAAAAAATATTAGTTGTAGCTTCTAGCCAGTTTACTTTCTTTGCCTGTAGTAGTAACTAAGAATGAAAACCCAAAAATATTTCTCGTTCTTCTTTTGCTTGTTGGGAGCTTTCCCGTGTAAATGGTTTCTTTTCTTTTCTTTAGGGGTTGGGAGTAGAAGACCATGATTAAAATGCTTTGTGGCTCTCATATACTTTGTTGTTGATTTAACCTTGAGTCATATTACCTTGTCTTCTCTCTTGTATCAAATGTCTGCAGATTCCAGCTTAGTCCAATGCACGTGCACTATTATTATTATTCACACCGTTCGGTCGTGCGAGTGAAAGGCAATAAGGATGATATATGATGAACTAACTGAGATAAGAAAAGCTGGTATGAACTCGACCTCTTTTGTTTTTGTAAATATGATTTCTCGTCGTTCTTGATTCAGCTTGTTATGAATGAAACATGCTTGCAATGACAATTAGAGATCATAGCTGCTTATGCCATGCTTAATTAGCTGAGAGTTTATAATGGTCTATCTTCCGTGCCAACATGATATTAAAATGGTTGTGATGTGGTATGATGGGTGGTATCCTCCTTTGAACGAATTAAGTGACTTGACTTGGCACATGTTCGCGCATGTAGTTGAAACAAATTAACATAGCCTTCACGATATTTATGTTCATGGTGATTTACATCCTCCTCATGCTTGCATTCATTGTTGATTAATTTTAATGCATGTTCATGACTGTTGTTGCTCTCTAGCTGGTCGCTTCCCAGTCTCTTTCTAGCCTTCACGTGTACTAAGCGGGAATACTGCTTGTGCATCCACTTCCATAAACCCCAAAGTTGTTCCATATGAGTCCACCATACCTTCCTATATGCGGTATTTACCTGCCGTTCCAAGTAAATTTGTATGTGCCAAATTCTAAACCTTCAAATGAAATTCTGTTTTGTATGCTCGAACAGCTCATGTATCAACTAGGGTTGTCTATATCTTCCATGATAGGTGGGTTATTCTCACGATGAGTGGACTCCGCTCATCATTCATGAGAAAATGGATGGTAATCGGGATGCCCAGTCCCATGCTCAAATCATAATAATTAAACAAAACTTCCCCAGGGTTGTTGCTGGTTTGGACGGTACCCGTTGTTTCGGGCTAGCCGTGGAGTGTGCTTGTTGGTGGTTTGGGGAGTATAAACTTTACCATTCTGCTTGGGAACTGCCTATAATGTGTGTAGCATGGGAGATATCAAGATTCTTAGTTTTTATGTTGACAATGAAAGTATACCGCTCAAAATGTTATTCAATCTCTATTTAAAAATCGAGCTCTGGCACCTCTATAAATCCCTGCTTCCCTCTGCGAAGGGCCTATCTATTTACTTTTATGCAGAGTCATCACCCTCTTATCAAAGAGCACCAGTAGGAGAGCACCTCTGTCGTTGCATGTATTACTATTAATTTGCATTGAGTATGATCATGACTGGATCTCTTTTACCATGAATTACAATGTCTAGTCAGTCCTTGATCTTTAAAGGTGCTCTGCATTTATGTTTTGCGGTCTCAGAAAGGGCTAGCAAGATACCATCTTGTTATATCATATCATGATTGTTTTGAGAAAGTGTTGTCATCCGAGGTTTATTATTATTGCTCGCTAGTTGATTATGCCATTGATGTGAGTAGTCTTGAGACCTGAAAGTTTTTGTGAATGTGGTTAGTTCATGATCTTGTTGAACACCTGAATGCTAGCTTACATATTTACAACAACAAGAGCAAACAGAGTTTGTCAAAGTTTTTCTTTATCACTTTTAGTTTATCAACTGAATTGCTTGAGGACAAGCAAAGGTTTAAGCTTGGGGGAGTTGATACGTCTCCAACGTATCTACTTTTCCAAACCATTTTGCCCTTGTTTTGGACTCTAACTTGCATGATTTGAATGGAACTAACCCGGGCTGACGCTGTTTTTAGCAGAACTGCCATGGTGTTATTTTTTGTGCAGAATAAAAAGTTCTCGGAATCGTCTGAAAATCAACGGAGAATTATTTCAGAAAATATAAAAAATATCTGCAAGAAGATACTCACCGGGGGGCCCACGGCCTGTCCTCGAGGGTGGGGGCGCGCTCCCCTTCCCAGGGCGCGCCCCCCTGCCTCGAGGTCCCCCCGATGCTCCACTGACGTACCCTCGGGTCCTATATCTTCCGTTTCGGGGAGAAAAAATCAGAGAGAACGAATTATCGCGTTTTACGAGACGGAGCCGCCGCAAGCCCTAATCTCTCTCGGGAGGTCTGATCGGGAGTGCATTCGGGGCTCTGGAGAGTGGAGATCGTCGCCATCGTCATCATCAACCTTCCTCCATCACCAATTCCATGATGCTCACCGCCGTGCGTAAGTAATTCCATCGTAGGCTTGCTGGACGGTGATGGGTTGGATGGGATCTATCATGTAATCAAAATAGTTTTGTTAGGGTTTGATCCCTAGTATCCACTATGTTCTGAGATTGATGTTGCTATGACTTTGCTATGCTTAATGCTTGTCACTAGGGCCCGAGTGCCATGATTTCAGATCTGAACCTATTATGTATTCATGAATATATGTGTGTTCTTGATCCTATCTTGCAAGTCTATAGTCACCTACTATGTGTTATGATCCGGCAACCCCGAAGTGACAATAATCGGGACCACTCCAGCTGATGACAATAGTTTGAGGAGTTCATGTATTCACTATGTGTTAATGCTTTGGTCCGGTACTCTATTAAAAGGAGGCCTTAATATCCCTTAGTTTCCAATAGGACGCCACTGCCACGGGAGGGTAGGACAAAAGATGCCATGCAAGTTCTTTTCCATAAGCATGTATGACTATATTCGGAATACATGCCTACATTACATTGATGAACAGGAGCTAGTTCTGTGTCACCCTAGGTTATAACTTCTACATGATGAATTGCATCCGACGTAATTTCCCATCACCGATCCAATGCCTACGAGCTTTACCTATATTGCTAGTTGCTTATTTACTTTTTCGTTGCTTATATCACAAAAACTACAAAAACACTATCATTACTTTTATTGCTGCTACCACCACTATCATATTACTTTGCTACTAAACTATCTTGCTGCAGATACTAAGTTTCTAGGTGTGGTTGAATTGACAACTCAGCTGCTAATACTTAAGAGTATTCTTTGGCTCCCCTTGTGTCGAATCAACAAACTTGGGTTTAATACTTTACCCTCGAAAATTGTTGCGATCCCCTACACTTGTGGGTTATCATACCATTGCATACATACATGGGGGATACAACAATTCATACAAGTCACATGAATACAACACATCAATACAAGACATCTGACTACGGATGCAAACATGAAAAGCTCAACGACATCCATCTGCTATCCCAGGCTGCTGACCAGGAACCTAACCCAAGACTGACGAGGAAGAAGAAGAAAGAACTCCAACACAAAGAACATCGCTCTCACGTCAAGTCATCGGGACCCTGCACCTGCAACTGCTGTTGTAGTATCTGTGAGCCACGAGGACTCAACAATCCCGTAACCATGGGTATCAAGACTAGCAAAGCTTAATGGGTAGGAAGAGGTTAAGTGGTGAGGTTGCAGTAGCAGCTAAGCAAAAATGTATGGTGGCTAAATTACGAGTACAAGAATAAGAAGAGCATCTACGCGAACGGTCACAAACTAGTAATGATCGCTAAAGATCCTGATCTACCTACGAGTCAAACATAACCCCACCGTGTTCTCTTCTCAGAGTGAAAAGAGACGGTCACGGTTACTCACGCGGTTCGTGTATTTTACTTCGGATCCTCTGTCAAATTTCTACAATCGAACATTAACAAATTCCAATCTGCCACATAACAGCAGGCACGGTTTTCGAAAGATCATAACCTTGCATGGGTGTCCCAACTTAGCCCATCACAAGCTCACGGTCTGTGGAGTCGCAACTCCATGTTGGGAAGACCCGTGTATTTTCGGAATCCCGTGCTCAAGATATTTCGACAAAGGTAAAACTAATCCAGCAAGACCTCCCGGCATGCTGACACCCTGATAGTAGACGCCCGTATCTCGTCTCAAGCCATGACCGGATGGGACATCCTGAGCCAATCCTTGAGTTTCCCCGTGGTGGCACCACAGTCTGCCCGTTTGGGACCAACACCATCAGCACTGGCCCCCCTGTATGTAGAAGAATCCTCGGGTAGCGCTAACTCCCTATGAAATTTAATTAATTAATTAAGTTTTTATTATGTTGCAAAATAAAACCAAAGTTGGGCCTTGCTGGAAAAGCTTTAAGCAGTGTGAATTATCAAGGGGGGCCCATAAACCCCAACCATGTTAGGAACGCAAAAAAAGGAACATAACGCTGGTTTATAGGTTCTTAAGGCGGCATGAGTGGAACAAAACACCGAGCAAAAGGCCAAGCCTTCCACCCATTGCCAAGTATATAGGTGTGTTATTATATATAAGATATATTGTGATATTCCAACAACAAGTTCCAACATGGAGCAATCTTCATCTTCACCTGCAACTAACAACGCTACAAGAGGGGCTGAGAAAGCGGGTAACATAGCCAAACAACGGTTTGCTGGGATGGTGTCAAAGGTTAGAGGTTTCGTGGCAACAAGGAGAGGCTGACAAATAGATAGGTAGCGCGACATATAGCGATAGCATCGATACAACTAGCATGGCAATGATAAAAATGAGATCCAAGGAGACGGTCATCTTGCCTGAGATCCCGCAAGGAAGAAGAACGAGTCCATGAAGAAGACGAAGAAGAAGCCTCGAAGACGAACCAAGTGTAGACGAACGAATCCTGACGATCGTAATGGAATATGAACTAGCGAGAAGAAGCACACAACAAGGTAAACACACCACTCAAGAACATGACAAGATGCTCAACCAAGTATGATACAAGACAAGTCTATATGATGCAAAACATGGCAAGGGATGATGCACACAAGAACATCACAACAAGGCAAGTTTAAATGAGGCCGGAAACAACATATGACAATTCCGGTAAGTCCTCATATGCAACTTTCGAAATTGGTCCAGATCTGAACAAACCTTAAGTTAAAGTTGTTAAATAGCAAGTTAACATGCACCATGAGGATCTACTCGAAATTCTAGTGAAGTTACATGTAAAGTTTGTTTAATTCGGAGCTACGACCTAGAAGATATGAGCAAAACAAGATAAGCATGGCAACGATGCAAGATGCATCCAAACATCAAGCAAAGACACTCCAAACAGGTATTCAACATGTTATTATGCATCTACATGCAAAAACACAGAAGTTTCATATGGGACATGCTCAAAACGGAGCAACGGTTCAACACATCCACACGAAACAAGATATAACAACAAGATGTTCAAAAACAGCAGCATGGCACTTAGTTGACATCATAACAACATGATACAATAACATTACATGGCAACAAAGGGCATGGCAAGAATGTACATGTCAAGCACTACAAGCATGATCACTGAGCTACTACCAAACACTACTAGAACATGCTCAAAACATCATGGCAAGATTGCAAAAGATAACAGTTTCACAGACTTGGTGAAATAAACTAAACATGGCAGCAACAACAACAAGTAGGCATGTTCGTAAGCTTGTGCAACTCAACTCAAAGCATATCATGGCATGTGAAGATAACCAACAGCAAGAAGACATGTTTATGAAGCTACTCATGGCAAGAACATGGTCATAGGATGCATAGATCACTAGCAAATCACATGGCAAAATTGAACTTGCTGATAACAGGCTGACAGAAACATTTTATAGCAACTTGAGAGCATGAAAAGAACAAGCTACAGCAGGCCATATATGCAAACAAGTGCATGGATGGATAGATCATAACATGGACAGCAAGACATGATCATTGGACAACCCAAAACATTCATGGATTTGAGTGGGGCATCAAGCAAACATGGCATCAGGTTATAACAGTTTCAGACTTAGCTGTTTTCAACAAGTGTAAGAAATCAGCCAACAGCGAGTAGGTCACTTTGCAAGCTTGTTGCAAACACCACAAGGCATATCATGAAAAGTGGATTGCACCACAGCAAAGATGGCATGATTGTGCTTCTAAAACATATTGACATGTTTCTCAAACAAAAATCACACATAAAGATAGGAAAAAGGCAAACCAGCATCTTATAACAAGTTTCAGCACTTAACAGCCACATGCACTTTTGCAACAGATATAAACATGGCATAATGCACTCCAACATGTATGCAAATGCAACCATCATGTAGAGCACTTCACAATGAACATTTTGACATATCATACACTCCATTTGGACCAACATGCACAAATATGTGACCTCTCAAACATGCTAACATATTGTTGACAGACAACAAGGACTTGACAATAACATCACATAGCACTTTTGCAACAAAGATTAAGGCATCAAGATGAAAATTGACATGCATGCTAATGCAACTAACATGTAGAGCATATCGCAATGAACATTTTGATATATCATACACCATCATAGGGTCAATATGCACAAGGATACGGTCCACACAAGATGCATAGATGATGATGATACTTAGGGACTTAGCAGTTTTAATTGGACTGAAAAGTGAGCGGTGGATAACTATATAGTGCACAGGGCGTTACATAGAGGGTTTTGGGTGCTGGGCTCACCAGACCTCATGGGCCAAGTCAGAGAGGAGGGGGCCGAGCAGAGGGCACGCTGGGTCGGGCCGGTCGCTGGGCCAAGGCGGCTTCGGTCGGCCCACGGGGCACGAGCGGGCAGCGTCGTCCTCCCAGGGGACGAGCACCGCGGCGGCGGCTAATGGCGGCTCCAACGAGCCCGAGGGATGGCGGGGACCGGCCGGACACGCCAGATCCGGAGCGGGAGGGCACAGATCCGGGGCTAGGGGGCCCATTCGCGGCGTCAGCGGTGGCAAAGGGGGCTCCGGCGGTGGTGCGAGCATCTCCGGCGGTGGTTACCTGCGAGAGGAAGGCCGGCGGGGTGAGGGAGAGGTGAGAGGAGGTAGAGAAGGAGGGCATGGCGCAGAGGCCGGCGACCTGGGGCGGAGGCGGCGCTCGCCGGCGAGGCGGAGATGGCGGCGGGGCGCTCCGGCGAGGGCGTGCTGCTGCGGCGGTGTGGCAGATTGGGAGGGAGCAGGGAGCCACGCGCGGGCGGGCGCGGGCCGTGGCGGCGGTGGTCGGGCCTGGCGGGCCAGCCTCGGGGCCGGGCGGGCCTGCGGTGGAGGAGGCACGCTGAAGGCTGTGCGGGGACAGGTGGCTGGCCAGGAGTGGCTGCGGGCGGTGGCTAGTGGCGGCACAGCCAGTGGGGAGGCGCCAAGTGGCGGCGGTGTGGTGGCTATCGCCGGAAAACGAGGAAGGGGAGGGGTTTTCGGTGGTTGCTGATTGGATCTACGTGGAAATTGAGGAGGGAGGAAGGAGAAAGCCAAAAATGGACTAGGGGAGTCCATTTATAGTAGGAGGGCTAGGGTTAGGTGTTTGGGGGTGTTTTGGACCCTCCGATCTCGATCGGACGGTCCGGGTCGAGAGAGGGGGGTAAGCTCGGCCTAGTGGGCTATGTTGAGAGGTGACTGGGCTGAGAAGAGAGAAGAGAGAGAGGCCCGCGGGAGTTTTTGGAGACCAAAAACGTCCGACGAATTAACCGGCGATAGTGCCGCTATAGTAATCCATTAGGCTATCAAACGAACTCCGAATGCAACGAAATTTGACAGGCGGTCTATGTTGGGTTACGTAGTATTTCAAAAAAATTCCTACGATCACGCAACATCTATCTACTAGAAGCATAGCAACGAGCGGGGAGAGTGTGTCTACGTACCCTCGTAGACCGGAAGTGAAAGCGTCTAGTGACGCGGTTGATGTAGTCGAACTTCTTCGCGATCCAACCGATCAAGCACCGAACGTATGGAACCTCCGCGTTCAGCACACGTTCAGCTTGATGATGTACCACGAGCTCTTGATCCAGTAGAACCTCGCGAGAGAGTTTCGTCAGCACAACGGCGTGGTGACGGAGATGATGAAGCTACCGGCGCAGGTCTTCGCCTAAGCACTGCAACGATATGAACGAGGTGTGTTTCTGTGGAGAGGGGCACCGCACACGGTTGGGAGAGATCAACTGATCAACTTGTGTGTCTATGGGTGCCTCTACCCCCGTATATAAAGGAGGAGGGGAGGGGAGGGGCCGGCGCTCTCTATGGTGCGCCCTAGGGAGTCCTACTCCCACCGGGAGTAGGACTCCCCCCTTTTCCTAGCAGAATTAGGAGAAGAAGGAAGGAGAGGGAGAAGAAGGAAAGGGGGGCCGGGCCCCCTCCCAACTCATTATTCATATGCTTGCAAGGCTTATTATGATGTGTATTACCGAGAGGGCCCAGAGATACCTCTCCGACGTTTGGAGTGACAAATCCTATTCTTGATCTATGCCAACACCGCGAATACCTTCGGAGACACCTGTAGAGCATCTTTATAATCACCCAGTTACGTTGTGACGTTTGATAGCACACAAGGTGTTCCTCCGGTATTAGGGAGTTGCATAATCTCATAGTCATAGGAACATGTATAAGTCATGGAGAAAGCAATAGCAGCAAAATTAAACGATCATAGTGCTAAGCTAACGGATGGGTCTTGTCCATCACATCATTCTCCTAATGATGTGATCTCGGTGATCAAATGACAACTCATGTCTATGGTCAGGAAACATAACCATCTTTAATCAATGAGCTAGTCTAGTAGAGGCATACTAGGGACATATTGTTTTGTCTATGTATTCACACATGTACTAAGTTTCCGGTTAATACAATTCTAGCATGAATAAAAGACATTTATCATGATATAAGGAAATACAAATAACATCTTTATTATTGCCTCTAGGGCATATTTCCTTCAGTCTCCCACTTGAACTAGAGTCAAAAAATCTAGATTACAAAGTAATGATCCTAACACCCATGGAGTCTTGGTGCTGATCATGTTTTGCGTGTGGAAGAGGCTTAGTCAACGGGTCTGCAACATTCAGATCCGTATGTATCTTGCAAATTTCTATGTCTCCCTCCTTGACTAGATCGCGGATGGAATTGAAGTGTCTTTTGATGTGCTTTGTTCTCTTGTGAAACCTGGATTCCTTCGCCAAGGCTATTTCTCCAGTGTTGTCACAAAAGATTTTCATTGGAGCCGATGCACTAGGTATCACACCTAGATCGGATATGAACTCCTTCATTTAGACTCCTTCATTTGCTGCTTCCGAAGCAGCTATGTATTCCGATTCACACGTAGATCCCGCCACAACGCTTTGCTTGGAACTGCACCAACTGACAGCTCCACCGTTCAATAAAAATACATATCCAGTTTGTGACTTTGAGTCATCCAGATCAGTGTCAAAGCTTGCATCGACATAACCGTTTACAACGAGCTCTTGGTCACCTCCATATACGAGAAACATATCCTTTGTCTTCTTTAGGTACTCCAGGATGTTCTTGACCCCTGTCCAGTGATCCACTCCTGGATTACTTTGGTACCTCCCTGCTAAACTTATAGCAAGGCACACATCAGGTCTGGTACACAGCATTGCATACATGATAGATCCTATGGTTGAGGCATAGGGAATGACTTTCATTTTCTCTCTATCTTCTGCAGTGGTCGGGCATTGAGTCTTACTCAACTTCACTCCTTGTAACACACGCAAGAACCCTTTCTTTGACTGATCCATTTTGAACTTCTTCAAAACTTTATCAAGGTATGTGCTTTGTGAAAGTCCAATTAAGCATCTTGATCTATCTCTATAGATCTTGATGCCTAATATGTAAGCAGCTTCACCGAGGTCTTTCATTGAAAAATTCTTATTCAAGTATCCTTTTATGCTATCCAGAAATTCTATATCATTTCCAATCAACAATATGTCATCCACATATAATATCAGAAATGCTACAGAGCTCCCACTCACTTTCTTGTAAATACAGGCTTCTCCAAAAGTCTGTATAAAACCATATGCTTTGATCACCTCATCAAAGCGTATATTCCAACTCCGAGATGCTTGCACCAGTCCATAGATGGATCGCTGGTGCTTGCACACTTTGTTAGCACCTTTAGGATCGACAAAACCTTCTGGTTGCATCATATACAACTCTTCTTTGAGATATCCATTCAGGAATGCAGTTTTGACATCCATTTGCCAGATTTCATAATCATAAAATGCGGCAATTGCTAACATGATTCAGACAGACTTAAGCATCGCTACGGGTGAGAAAGTCTCATCGTAGTCTACTCCTTGAACTTGTCGAAACCCTTTCGCAACAAGTCGAGCTTTGTAAACAGTAACATTACCGTCTGCATCGGTCTTCCTCTTGAAGATCCATTTATTTTCGATGGCTTGTCGATCATCAGGCAACTCAACCAAAGTCCACACTTTGTTCTCATACATGGATCCCATCTTAGATTTCATGGCCTCAAGCCATTTTGCGGAATCTGGGCTCATCACCGCTTCCTCATAGTTCGTAGGTTCATCATGGTCTAGTAACATGACTTCCAGAACTGGGTTGTTGTACCACTCTGGTGCGGAACGTACTCTGGTTGATCTACGAAGTTAAGCAGAAACTTGATCTGAAGTTTCATGATCATCATCATTAGCTTCCTCACTAATTGGTGTAGAAATCACTGGAACTAGTTTCTGTGATGTACTACTTTCCAATTCGGGAGAAGGTACAATTACCTCATCAAGTTCTACTTTCCTCCCACTCACTTCTTTCGAGAGAAACTCCTTCTCTAGAAAGGATCCATTCTTAGCAACGAATATCTTGCCTTCGGATCTGTGAAAGAAGGTGTACCCAATAGTCTCTTTTGGGTATCCTATGAAGACACATTTCTCCGACTTCGGTTCGAGCTTATCAGGTTGAAGTTTTTTCACAAAAGTATCACAGCCCCAAACTTTAAGAAACGACAACTTTGGTTTCTTGCCAAACCATAGTTCATAAGGCGTCGTCTCAACAGATTTAGATGGTGCCCTATTTAACGTGAATGCAGCTGTCTCTAAAGCATAACCCCAAAACGATAGTGGTAAATCGGTAAGAGACATCATAGACCGCACCATATCTAATAAAGTATGGTTACAACGTTCTGACACACCATTACGCTGTGGTGTTCTGGGTGGCGTGAGTTGTGAAACTATTCCACATTGTTTCAAATGAAGACCAAACTCGAAACTCAAATATTCACCTCCACGATCAGATCGTAAAAACTTTATTTTCTTGTTACGATGATTCTCTACTTCACTCTGAAATTCTTTGAACTTTTCAAATGTTTCAGACTTGTGCTTCATCAAGTAGATATACCCATATCTGCTCAAATCATCAGTGAAGGTCAGAAAATAACGTTACCCGCCGCGAGGTTCAACACTCATCGGTCCACATACATCAGTAAGTATGATTTCCAACAAATCTGTTGCTCGCTCCATTGTTCCGGAGAACAGAGTTTTAGTCATCTTGCCCATGAGGCATGGTTCGCAAGCACCAAGTGATTCATAATCAAGTGATTTTAAAAGTCCATCACTATGGAGTTTCTTCATGCGCTTTACACCAATATGACCTAAACGGCAATGCCACAAATAAGTTGCACTATCATTATTAACTTTGCATCTTTTGGCTTCAATATTATTAATATGTGTATCACTACGATCGAGATCCAACAAGAACAGACCACACTTCAAGGGTGCATGACCATAAAAGATATTACTCATATAAATAGAACAACCATTATTCTTAGATTTAAATGAATAACCATCTCGCAATAAACAAGATCCAGATATAATGTTCATGCTTAACGCTGGCACCAAATAACAATTATTCAGGTCTAAAACTAATCTCGAAGGTAGATGTAGAGGTAGCATGCCGACGGCGATCACATTGACTTTGGAACCATTTCCCACGTGCATCATCACCTCGTCCTTAGCCGAGTTACAAATATTAGCAACCGAACCGGTATCAAATACCCAGGTACTACTACGAGCATTAGTAAGGTACACATCAATAACATGTATATCACATATACCTTTGTTCACCTTACCATCCTTCTTATCCGCCAAATATTTGTGGTAGTTCCACTTCCAGTGTCCAGTCCCTTTGCAGTAGAAGCACTCAGTTTCAAGCTTGGCTCCAGACTTGGGTTTCTTCGTGGGAGTAGCAACTGTCTTGCTATTCTTCTTAAAGTTCCCCTTCTTTCCCTTGCCCTTTTTCTTGAAACTAGTGGTCTTGTTAACCATCAACACTTGATGCTCCTTTTTGATTTCTACCTCCGCAGCCTTGAGCATAGCGAAGAGCTTGGGAATTGTCTTTTGCATCCCTTGCATATTATAGTTCATCACAAAGCCATTATAGCTTGGTGGCAGTGATTGAAGAACTCTATCAATAACACTATCCTCATCAACTTTGCAACCAAGTTGAGTCATATGATTGTAGTACCCAGACATTCTGAGCAAGTGTTCACTGATAGAACTATTCTCCTCCATCTTGCAGCTATAGAACTTATTGGAAATCTCATATTTCTCAATCCGGGCATTTGCTTGAAATATTAACTTCAACTCCTAGAACATCTCATATGCTCCATGACGTTCAAAACATCGTTGAAGTCCCGGTTCTAAGCCGTAAAGCATGGCACACTGAACTATCATGTAGTCATCAGACCGCATCTGCCAGACGTTCAAAGTGTCTACATTAGCGGGAGGGGGCTTGTCACCTAGCGGTGCTTCAAGGACATAATTCTTCTGTGCAGCAATGAGGATAATCCTCAAGTTACGGACCCAGTCTGTGTAATTGCTACCATCATCTTTCAACTTAGCTTTCTCTAGGAATGCATTAAAATTCAAAGGAATGTAGCACGGGCCATAGATCTACAACAACATAGATATGCAAAAAACTATCAGGACTAAGTTCATGATAAATTAAAGTTCAATTAGTCAAATTACTAAAGAACTCCCACTTAGATAGACATCCCTCCAGTCATCTAAATGATCACGTGATCCAAATCAACTAAACCATGTCCGATCATCACGTGCGATGGAGTAGTTTTCAATGGTGAACATCTTATGTTGATCATATCTACTATATGATTCATGATCGACCTTTTGGTCTTTAGTGTTCTGAGGCCATATCTGCATATGCTAGGCTCGTCAAGTTTAACCCGAGTATTCTGCGTGTGCAAAACTGGCTTACACCCGTTGTATGTGAATGTAGAGCTTATCACACCCGATCATAACGTGGTGTCTTGGCACGACGAACTTTCGCAACGGTGCATACTCAGGGAGAACACTTATACCTTGAAATTTTGTGAGAGATCATCTTATAATGCTATCGTCGATCTAAGCAAAATAATATGCATAAAAGATAAACATCACATGCAATCAATATAAGTGATATGATATGGCCATCATCATCTTGTGCCTTTGATCTCCATCTCCAAAGCACCGTCATGATCACCATCGTCACCGGCGCGACACCTTGATCTCCATCGTAGCATCGTTGTCGTCTCGCTAACTATTGCTTCCACGACTATCGCTACCGCTTAGTGATAAAGTAAAGCAATTACATGGCGATTGCATTTCATACAATAAAGCGACAACCATATGGCTCCTGCCAGTTGCCGATAACTTTACAAAACATGATCAGCTCATACAACAACATAACACTCATCATGTCTTGACCATATCACATCACAGCATGCCCTGCAAAAACAAGTTAGACGTCCTCTACTTTGTTGTTGCAAGTTTTACGTGGCTGCTACGGGCTTAGCAAGAACCGTTCTTACCTACGCATACAAAACCACAACGATATTTCCTCAAGTATGTGATGTTTTAACCTTCATAAGGACCGGGCATAGCCACACTTGATTCAACTAAAGTTGGAGAAACTGACACCCGCCAACCACCTGTGTGCGAAGCATGTCGGTAGAACTAGTCTCGCGTAAGCGTACGCGTAATGTCTGTCCGGGCCGCTTCATCCAACAATATCGCCGAATCAAAGTATGCATGCTGGTAAGCAGTATGACTAGTATCGTCCACAACTCACTTGTTTTCTACTCGTGCATATCATCTACGCATAGACCTGGCTCATGATGCCACTATTGGGTTATGTAGTATTTCAAAAAAAATCCTACGATCACGCAAGATCTATCTACCAGAAGCATAGCAACGAGCGGGGAGAGTGTGTCTACGTACCCTCATAGACCGTAAGCGGAAGCGTCTTGTCAGGGATATTACTACTAGGTATAAACCACCCAGGAGGGGGCGGTTTATACTTATGGAGATCATTACTACTGAAGCCCAGCCGAACATGGAACAAGGCGCTTTAGTCCGAGAAGCTTAAAGCTCAAGGGGCATTAGGGCCCATGATTTGTAAACCGCCATATGATATGTAACTTGTGATGTAATATAGGAAGAATAGAGACCGAGCCAGATACGTTTATAAGACGGCCTCGGGACTCTGTAAACCGGACTGGGTGTCACCTTTTATATAAAGGGACGACCCGGCGACGGTTCAGGGCAGAGAACAACAACTCAAGACATAGGCAAAGCGGATTCGCTCCCTGGTCATCGAAACCCTAGCAATATTACACCAAACTAGACGTAGGCTTTTACCTTCATCGAAGGGGCCGAACTAGTATAAAATCCCTGTGTCCTTGTCCGCTTTAAGCCCTTTAAGCTAACCCGTAGCGATGGCCTCACGACTAAGTCCTTTTGCTAGGACATCTGCCGTGACAAAACCACGATAGTTGGCGCCCACCGTGGGGCTATCGCACGATGGTTTCGAGTTCTTGAAGGGTAGCTTTGAAGGACTCAAGGGCTACACAGTGGGCCAGATGATACGTCCAAAACGTATCTATAATTTCTGCTTGCTCCATGCCTCTTTTGTGTGATATTGCTATGATATTTATGCACTTCCATACACTTTTTGATCATATTTGGACAAACCTACTAATGGTTGCAAAAGTGCACAATGTTCTTGTTTTACACTTTATTGTGTAGGAATTACTTGGAAATTGACAAAAACGCAAAAGGAGTCGTATTGGAGTAGAACTCTGACTTTCCTGAAATCTGTCTGAGAACGTTTTTTAAATATGGTCACGTTCCCGCCGAAAACGACGTCAAACGGAAAAAGTCTAGTTGCGAAAGTTGTGGGGAATTTTGAGGCGATGCTTCTGGATATAAAATTCGTCCAAATCGGAGTCCGGACGGCCGAGTAAAGCCCGTTTTACTGAGGCCCAAAATCTGATGACGGGAATCCGAGAGTCTATATAAAGAGAGGAAACCTAGGTCACCAAGGACCACGAATTTTCCTCCTCCCAAGCCGCCGTCTTGGAGGGGAGGACCAGCACCATTGCAGCACCATCCACAAGGAAGAAGGGGGCCAAGGAGCCGCTGCCCCCTAGGGCCGCCGCCGCCCCCTAGGGCCGCCGCCGCCGCCTCCGTGGCTGCCGCCGGCCGTCTCCTCCTCGCGGGGCTGCACCTCTCCATCAACACCATCATCAACCTCCTCCTCACCATGTCCATGTGCGAGTAGTCTTCTCCGGGGCCGAGGGCTCGTATGTGTAGCTATGTGGTTATCTCTCTCTCCCATGATGTGATCTTCGTTGTGATCATAGGCTATGTTAATCTAGGGTGATCCCATGATATTTCCCCTTCCTCTATGTATTGGATTGATGTACTCACTTGTCCTTATCTAGTATAATCCCCGAGACCAAAGTGACAGCGGTCTATTGGACATGGATTAGAAAAATATTTTCATGAGTGATTTCCTCTCTTGTGTGTTGATTGAAGATTGAGAGTCTCTTGGTGCTTGTCTTTGACTATCCTTTAGATATGTTGTGGTGATTGTGGGCCTCTCTTTGGATGGCCGCGGTGACATTGGGAAATCCTTAGATTGAGAACTACTAACTTTGAGGTGTGCTTTTGTAGCCCTATATAATTCTCGTCCTCTCTTGACCACGAAGGAATGACCTCCGGGTGCGTCTCCATTGCATGTTTTATGGGAAATATCATGTGATTCGATTATGTTAATGTTGTTGGGAGTTGCCTCTAGTGAAAGTATGATCCCTAGGCCTTGTTTCCACCATTGCAATACCATTTGTGCTCACGTTTACCACTTGTTTGCTTGCTACACTTTTTATTACAGATTTATATTACTTTGCTTTGCCACTCCTATCATCCATATTTTACCATCTCTTCACCGAACTAGTGCACCTATACAACTCCTAGTTGTAGTAGGTGTGTTGGGGACACAAGAGACTTCTGGTATCTTAGTTGCAGGGTTGCTTTAGAGAGACCATCTTCAACCTCTACTTCCCTGAATTCGATAAACCTTAGGTCATCCACTTGAGGGAAATTGTTGCTGTCCTACAAACCTCTGCGCTTGGAGGCCCAACATAGTCTACAAGAGTAGAAGCGTGTGTAGACATCAAGCTATTTCTGGCGCCGTTGCCGGGGAAGTGAGTGCTTGAAGGTATATCTTTAGATCTTGCAATTAAATCTTTTTGTTTCTTGTTTTTATTTCACTAGTTATGTTTATGGAAAACCGCAATCTTAGTTCGCTGCTTGTGGGAAGACGCCCCACACCTGTGGTGGTTGCTCCTCCCCCTACTGAAATTGTGCCCTATAAAATACCAGCTGGTATTATCGATTATGTTTTGGCTAATCGTTATGCAGGAGACAGACATCCCGGTGAACACTTGCTATATCTGTCACAACTATGTTCATTATTTAAGCTTGCAGGTGTATCAAGGGAGTTTGTCATGAGGAAATTGTTCGCCGTATCACTTATAGATAAAGCTTCAGATTGGTATAAGCTTCTCGATAACTCGCACTTGCTTGATTGGCAACAGCTTATGTCTCTCTTTTATACTAAGTTTTATCCTCTTCATGAAATTCATCGAGACAGGAACTATATCTATAACTTTAGGTCTCGTGACGGAGAGAGCGTAGCTCAAGCTTGGGGGAGACTGAAAACGTTAATGCTAAAATGTCCTAACCATGGGTCCTCAAAGATGCTTATGTGGAGAGTAAGAGTACCTTTTTGCATGTGGATCATGGTAACAATGCTTTATGTGATGCTTATATTGTTGAGTTTATTCGTGATCCCACTGAAAATTATTATGAGAAGGGAACATATGCTTATAGATATTTCAATAATATCAAGTTCCCTCTCTTTATGTTGAAGGTTTTGAAGCTGCACTTGTTTTGTCTTCCTATGCTTATTGCTTTGTGCTTCAATGAATTATTCTATTGCAATATTCCTATGCATAGGAAGCATGTTAGGCTTAAATGTATTTGGTATTTGCTTCTTGATGCTCTCTTTTGTTCTTCAACTCTTATTCCTATGAGAGCATCATTAAAGTCTTAAGCCTATCTTTATGGCTATAAAGAAAGAGCTCTAGGGAGACAACCCTTGTTATCTTTGCTTTCAGTTTGTTCTTTCAGTTTTTAGTGGTCTTGATGTTTGTTACTACAGTAGCATCATCATTGTATCTTTACTTTTCAGCTTTGTGCCAAGTGTAGCCTCTGATTGCAAGAAAGTTTAAAAGTTGTGACGTGCTGTCCAGGAAACAGATTTTGTCCTTGGATAGAAAAATTCGTATAAAATCACCAGATCATCTTTTTGGTCTGAATTTTTTCGACAGTGTGCTCTATACAATTGGCTTTCGGGCGTATGTTCTGTGTTTTTTGATTTGAGTTGCAGAAGTGCCCCGAAAAATTTATTTACTATCTGCTGGTCTGTTTTTCACAGATTCTGTCATGTTTTGCCTTTCCTTCGTTTTGCAAACCTTGAGCTTGCTTTTTCTTTGCAAAAACCTTTTGGCAATCTTGAGAAACAATATACCTTCAAGAATATCCTTATTTCCAGCAAGGAAAAATTATTTTATTAAGGGTACTAACCTCGCTAATCAGATTATGATGAGTTATGTATGAAGGGAGTTTTCAAGTGTGCGAGGGAAGATGATAAAAAGATTCAGGAGTGTCAAACGCTCAAGCTTGGGGATTCCCCCGTGCACCCCCAAGACATATTCAAGAAGACTCAAGCGTCTAAGCTTGGGGATGCCCCCGTGCATCCCCTTCTCCATCAACAATTATCAGTTCGTCTTTCGTTCCACTATATTTTTATCACTTCATGTGTTATGTGCTATGCTTGGAGCGTCTTGCTTTTAGTTTCCTTTTTAGTTTTCTTTAGCTTTGCTTGCTGTTCATAACGAGTTGGAACACAGCTTTCTTTGTGTGGGAGAGAGACCCGCTCCACTTCAACCTAGAACATAACATAGAATTTTCATGTCTATCTTTACTGTGTGTGTTCTTTGTCTTTCAATAGCTACTATCATGTTCAGCTTTTAGTTTTCATGCTTATCTTTTTAAAGAGCTTTTGTTTAGTTGGTCGCTGGAACTCTCTTTATTTATCATGCTTATCTTGTTAAGAGAGTTGGCTTTTGTTGCACTGGTTGATATGTCTATGATAAAAATGCTATGTGCATAATGGTGCTTAGTAGTTCATGTTTTCTTATGGTTAGTCTCAAATAGCTGGGGGGTTCTCAATGTGTTACTGGAGTACCAACATGATTTGTTTGCCTATGATGTGGTATGGTTTAGTGGTATCTTCCCCCAAAAATTTATTTTGATTGACTTGGCGTATGCTCACGCATATTTAAGACTGTAAAGAAAGTCTATCAAGCCTTGATGATCTTTAATTTCTGAGTAGCGATATAACTTCCATGCCTGATTCAATGTTGTTTTGTCGCTCTGCATGATTATGACCGTCATTGCTCTCTTAGTTGATCGCTCCCAGTCTTTTGCTAACCTTCGCCTGTACTAAGCGGACTGACTGCTTGTGCATCCAAAATCCTTTAAACCAGTTATGCCATATGAGTCCACCATATCTTCCTATACATGGTATTTACCTGCCATTCCTAACGAAGACTTTCATGTACCATCTCGAAATTATTCAAAAAAAGCATTTCTCTTTTGTGCCTCTGTTTTAGCTCATGAGGAAGTAGTAGTTAATTCATGATCTTTTTAAGTTGGACAAGCTTCACCCCGGGATTGCATGTCTAATGTGCAAACCCATAATACGAGAAGGAACTAGCATAGAGTGCGCCCGGCTCATTAAAAAATTATACAACAAACAAACCCTCCTTCACGCTTTGTTCATGAGAAATCAGAAAACTTTGGCAGTGATAAACAAAGGAGATTAAGAGGATGTGATCGTCCTCATTTGGGAGCCGTTCCTCGAAACTTGTCCAGCTCGAAAAGTAATTGAGTTATCTGCTAGCATTCGTTGACGAAATATGCATCTCTAAAAATAAATTTACTTATGTTTTAAAAACCAAGAGCTCTGGTACATGTTTAGTTTTTGTTTCCGACCACGGGTTTTCAACCTTGCCATCAAAAGCCAAGGTTCGAGAGTCTCCACCTTCTTTAAAGCACCAACTATTGAGAGCATGATTGTCATTCTGAGTGTAATGTGCATTGTCCCAAAGTACCATTGTCTTTTGCATGATTATGATATCGTTTATTCTGAAATCATTGTATCTAGTCGTCACTTAAACCTCGGAGGTGCCCCTGCATTTATGTTTTGCTTCACTAAAGGGGGCAAGCGAGGTACCACTTTATCATATTTGCACACCATGCTCACTACAAATCAATTTGATGTTTCAGTATCATATTGTAAAACTTTCAGTTCTTTGTGATTTTCTCATGAGGCAACTTAATTACTACAGATTCATTGTCTCAGTAAGCTTTTGTCATGTGACTGTGAAAAGTCCTTATATGGTTAATAGCATGTCACCACAGAAATTATGCTTGTTATCATTTACCTACTCGAGGACGAGCAGGAATCAAGCTTGGGGATGTTGATACGTCCAAAACGTATCTATAATTTCTGCTTGCTCCATGCCTCTTTTGTGTGATATTGCTATGATATTTATGCACTTCCATACACTTTTTGATCATATTTGGACTAACCTACTAATGGTTGCAAAAGTGCATGATGTTCTTGTTTTACACTTTATTGTGTAGGAATTACTTGGAAATTGACAAAAACGCAAAAGGAGTCGTATTGGAGTAGGACTCTGACTTTCCTGAAATCTGTCTGAGAACGTTTTTTAAATATGGTCACGTTCCCGCCGGAAGACGATGTCAAACGGAAAAAGTCTAGTGGCAAAAGTTGTGGGGAATTTCGAGGCGATGCTTCTGGATATAAAATTCGTCCAAATCGGAGTCCGGACGGCCGAGTAAAGCCCGTTTTACTGAGGCCCAAAATCTGATGACGGGAATCCGAGAGTCTATATAAAGAGAGGAAACCTAGGTCACCAAGGACCACGAATTTTCCTCCTCCCAAGCCGTCGTCTTGGAGGGGAGGACCAGCACCATTGCAGCACCATCCACAAGGAAGAAGGGGGCCCAAGGAGCCGCTGCCCCCTAGGGCCGCCGTCGCCCCGAGGGCCGCCGCCGCCCCCTAGGGCCGCCGCCGCCGCCTCCGTGGCTGCCGCCGACCGTCTCCTCCTCGCGGGGCTGCACCTCTCCATCAACACCATCATCAAACTCCTCCTCACCATGTCCATGTGTGAGTAGTCTTATCCGGGGCCGAGGGCTCATATGTGTAGCTATGTGGTTATCTCTCTCTCCCATGATGTGATCTTCGTTGTGATCATAGGCTATGTTAATCTAGGGTGATCCCATGATATTTCCCCTTCCTCTATGTATTGGATTGATGTACTCACTTGTCTTTATCTAGTATAATCCCCGAGACCAAGGTGACAGCGGTCTATTGGACATGGATTAGAAAAATATTTTCATGAGTGATTTCCTCTCTTGTGTGTTGATTGAAGATTGAGAGTCTCTTGGTGCTTGTCTTTGACTATCCTTTAGATATGTTGTGGTGATTGTGGGACTCTCTTTGGATGGCCGCGGTGACATTGGGAAATCCTTAGATTGAGAACTACGAACTTTGAGGTGTGCTTTTGTAGCCCTACATAATTCTCGTCCTCTCTTGACCACGAAGGAATGACCTCCGGGTGCGTCTCCATTGCATGTTTTATGGGAAATATCATGTGATTCGATTATGTTAATGTTGTTGGGAGTTGCCTCTAGTGAAAGTATGATCCCTAGGCCTTGTTTCCACCATTGCAATACCATTTGTGCTCACGTTTACCACTTGTTTGCTTGCTGCACTTTTTATTACAGATTTATATTACTTTGCTTTGCCACTCCTATCATCCATATTTTACCATCTCTTCGCCGAACTAGTGCACCTATACAACTCCTAGTTGTATTAGGTGTGTTGCGGACACAAGAGACTTCTTGTATCTTAGTTGCAGGGTTGCTTGAGAGAGACCATCTTCAACCTCTACTTCCCTGAATTCGATAAACCTTAGGTCATCCACTTGAGGGAAATTGCTGCTGTCCTACAAACCTCTGTGCTTGGAGGCCCAACATAGTCTACAAGAGTAGAAGCGTGTGTAGACATCACCAGATGACTAAGAGTCATCGTGGCAAGATCTACATCGACGATGCAGGATGGGGCCCCGAGGCCGATTCAATCGAATACGGGTACCGGGTCCCCTTCGGCAGCATCCACGTCTTCATCGGAAGATCGGTGAACCGGGCCCTGAGCCGGACATCTTCCCCAACATCGTCGAGTCGGCTCAGCGTGCGAGACCTTCCCGGATTCAGCCTGCCATGAAGCACGTCTTCATTGGAGCTGTGCATGGAGTGCAAACCGAGGACGGATCGGACTCTGGCGGTGAGACTGTTGTCTATTCCGACGACGAATCGTGCTCCGAAGAGACAGAATCTTTATATCTATTGCAAGACAGCCGATCTGTGGGCTGTTCCGATGGTGACAGTATTCCAGACCCCCTCGATCCGCCAAACCGGGTTGCCGTCTTTATGGCCGGATCACAACCTATGCAGCAGTCATCAACTACAACGGCGTTAACATCAGACACGGTGGGAGCTAGGGCTGGAGGTCCTGATCCGTCGCCGGCTGAAACTTTATCTGTATTGGTCGATACTTTGACAGCGCTGTTAACAGCAGAGGTAGCCCAGGCCAATAAAGAGCAGCATGATGCAGAAGTCGCTCAGGTGAAAAGCCGGATATATCAAGCAAAGTTGGACCTAGCTGTTGAGAAAACCAGGATGGCTGCAAAGCAGGCTGAGCTCGATGCTCAAGCTTATCGACTTATGTTGGATTAGACCGCTTCACACGAGGTAATGATGAGAAGGCAACGATCTCGCCTGCCACCGGTTTATGAGGCAAGGAACCTCTTTAGCACGCCAGGAGCAGGAACCAGTAACCAGCCCGAGATAAACCGGGGAGGAGCACTGGGCACAGGGGTGTCAGTTCAGCCGCCGGCCGCGGAGCCAACCCGCCAGGTTGTGCCATCACAGCATGTGCCCACCCCTCCCGGTCATTACTCTAATCCATTAGATAACATAGTCGCCGCCGCTTCACGATTGGCCGCCCTTCCCATTGAAGGAACATCCCCTGTAGCGGTGAAGGCACGACGGGCCAGGGAGTTTTTGGAAACGGCGCTAACTCAACAGCAAGCTTATTCTCACAGCCGTGAGAGGATTCATTCAACCCCTCGCCCAAGCTGGAGTTACACTAGGCGTCTGGATGAACCGGCCGTATCAAGCAGCGCGCGGAGACGTAATCCGCCACGGCGGGATGATCCGGTAGGAGGAGACGCGAACGCCCAGAACGTGGTGGATCAGGGCAGGCAGCGCCGGGAGGCCGAGTTAGCAGCACAGCACGAAGCCCGTCAGGCAACGCCGGTTCGTCCTTCTACCTCAGTTGAACCGGGGGTTATGTCTAGCTCCGTGAGAGTGCCTTGTATTACTCCCGCTTTGCGCAATGTGAAACTGCCCAAGGATTTCAAAGGACCGCGCAAGGTGCCCAACTACACGGCGGATCTATCCCCGGAGACATGGGTTGAAAGTTATGAGATGGCAATGGAGATGTTGGATGTGGATAATGCAGCGTGCGCTAAGTATTTAACAATGATGTTAGAGGGAACAGCTCGCACTTGGCTGAAGGGCTTGCCACCCAATTCCGTCGGATCATGGGCCGAATTGCGCCGTCGGCTTATCAATAACTTCAAAGACACGTGCAATAGCCAATGTCTATCGTCGATTTAGCTGCCTGCGTTCAAGGAGAGCATGAGTCAACAAGTAGTTGGGTGCGTCGAGTATCAGAGATCCTGCATTCCTCCAATAGCATCAACCCAAGCACAGCAGTGGTAACCTTGGAAGGCAATTGCCGGTTTGAACCTTTGAAGTTGAAGTTGGGACGGCTTAAGCGTAATTGTGACAACATGGGGACACTCATGGGTGCTTTAGTGAAATATGCGGACTCAGATAGTACCAAATACCCAGACTCCGATAATGACAAGTCAGGGAAGGTAAACAAGAATGGTAAGGCACCACAGCCCAACCCGGCGAATCAAGGATACAACGATAAGCGTAAAGCGGATAGCAACTCAGATTTTGTGGCCAACACCAATGCTCAGGAGGACGGACAACGCCGCAAGGTTAGATCACCCCCACGAAATGGGAGGCCGCCTATTAATCTGGAATGCCACATGAACATACCTTGCCCAAGGCATGGTACAGTAGAAAAGCCAGCTACACACCTCTGGAAGGACTGTTTTATTATGCAGGAAATCATGAACCGGTCTCGATATGATCATGGACCATCCGGCGGATCAGGTCCCGGTTTTCACGGGCCGGGTTATCAAGGTGGTGGATCCGGTTCAGGGCACCAAGGCAATAACAGCAACCACAACGGGCACAATCAGCATAACCAACAACACGACCAGGGCGGTTATAACAATCAGGGAAATCAACAGCGCCAACAGCAGCGGCAATCCGGATATCAGAATAATTCGAAGGAGCTGAGCAGTGGGCAGTATCATGTCTTCAACACGAGCTTATGTAAACGTGATCAGAAGGTTTACAAGAGGGCAGTGCATTCTGTTGAACCGGCGGTGCCGCGTTACCTGCGTTGGTCAGAACAGCCCATTGTGTGGAGCCGAGAGGATCATCCGCCTCGGGTTGATAATCCGGGTCAGCTGGCTCTAGTTGTGGCACCTCAGGTAGGTGGCTACAAGTTCACTAAGATGCTTATGGATGGAGGCAGTAGCATTAACATTCTATACTATGAGACTTTCCGGCGTATGGGGCTGACAGATAAGAGGCTTCGACAGTCCAACACAGTTTTCCATGGCGTGGTACCTGGTAAATCGGCATATCCAGTTGGTAAGATAGACTTGTTTTGGAGATGGGTAGGATTCCAGGTCTGAGACTTTGACCTTTGAAGTGGTAAAAATCAAGAGCCCATATCACGCCCTGTTCGGGCGGCCGGTTTACGCTAAGTTCATGGCAAGGCCGTGTTATGTTTATCTACAGCTCAAGATGCCGGGCCACAAGGGAACCATTACGGTCCATGGGAGTCGCAAGATTGCGTTAGAGTACGAGGAAGGTGATGCAGCTTATGCTGAGGCGGTTTGTGCAACTGAGGAGCTGAAGTTTTATAAAGATAATGTTGATCCGGCAGATATGTCTCTGTTGAAAAAGCCAACCACGGAGCATGATCTGGCTTTGAAGTTCAAATCAGCTGAAGAGACCAAACAGGTTGACTTTGTTCCTGGCGATTCATCCAAGCAATTCACCATCAGTGCTAACCTAGATCCAAAATAGGAAAGCGCGCTCATCGAGTTCATCTGTGAGAATCGGGACATTTTTGCATGGAAACCTTCTGACATGCCAGGTGTACCGAGGGAACTCGCTGAGCACACTCTCAACATTGATCCTAAGTTTAAACCGGTTAAGCAATTTCTGCGCTGCTTCAATGAAGAAAGGCGCAAGGCTATTGGTGAAGAAGTGGCTAGGCTCTTAGCAGCAGGCTTTATAATTGAGGTGTTTTATCCAGAGTGGTTGGCTAATCCGGTGCTAGTGCTTAAGAAAAATGGCACTTGGCGAATGTGTGTTGATTACACAGATCTGAACAAAGCTTGCCCAACTGGTCCCTTTTCCCTCCCCCGTATTGACCAGATCATTGATGTTATGGCAGGTTGTGAACGACTAAGTTTTTTGGATGCATATTCAGGTTATCACCAGATCAAGATGGCAGTTAAGGACCAGGAGAAGACGGCCTTTATAACTCCCTTTGGAGCCTTCTACTATGTATCTATGCCATTTGGGCTTAAGAGTGCCCAGGCGACCTATCAGCGTTGTGTGCAGAACTGCCTTCATGGATAGATTGGGCGGAATGTTCATGCATACGTGGATGACATTGTGGTGAAATCCAGGAAGGAGGAGATGTTAATAACAGACTTGAAAGAAACCTTCGATAATCTTCGGATTTACAAAATGATGCTTAATCCGGATAAGTGTGTTTTTGGTGTTCCGGTAGGTGATGTCTACACACGCTTCTATTCTTGTACACTATGTTGGGCCTCCAAGCGCAGAGGTTTGTAGGACAGCAACAATTTCCCTCAAGTGGATGACCTAAGGTTTATCGAACTTAGGGAAGTAGAGGTTGAAGATGGTCTCTCTCAAGCAACCCTAAAACTAAGATACAAGAAGTCTCTTGTGTCCCCAACACACCTAATACAACTAGGAGTTGTATAGGTGCACTAGTTCGGCGAAGAGATGGTAAAATATGGATGATAGGAGTGGCAAAGCAAAGTAATATAAATCTGTAATAAAAAGTGCAGCAAGCAAACAAGTGGTAAACGTGAGCACAAATGGTATTGCAATGGTGGAAACAAGGCCTAGGCTTCATACTTTCACTAGTGGCAACTCCCAACAACATTAACATAGTCTAATCACATGATATTTCCCATAAAACATGCAATGGAGACGCACCCGGAGGTCATTCCTTTGTGGTCAAGAGAGGACGAGAATTATGTAGGGCTACAAAAGCACACCTCAAAGTTCGTAGTTCTCAATCTATGGATTTCCCAATGTCACCGCGGCCATCCAAAGAGAGTACCACAATCACCACAACATATCTCAAGGATAGTCAAAGACAAGCACCAAGAGACTCTCAATCTTCAATCAACACACAAAAGAGGAAATCACCCATGAAAATATTCTTCTAATCCATGTCCAATAGACCGCTGTCACCTTGGTCTCGGGGATTATACTAGATAAAGACAAGTGAGTACATCAATCCAATACATAGAGGAAGGGGAAATATCATGGGATCACCCTAGATTAACATAGCCTATGATCACAACGAAGATCACATCATGGGAGAGAGAATTGACCACATAGCTACTGGTAGAAACCTCAGCCCCGAGGAGGAACTACTCCCGCTTCATGGAGGGAGGAAGCAACGTTGATGGATATGAATCCGGGGGTACTTCCCCGTCCCGGCAGGATGCCGGCACAGGAATTCTGGTCCCCCGAAACTTGGTGGCGATGGCGGCGGAGATCGGAATTTCTTCTGGAGAAAAGGGTTCTGGAATCAGGGTTTCCGCGACGGGAGAATAAATAGGAGGCCAAGTAGGGCACCAGAGGAGGTGGGAGCCCCCCAGGCGGCCCCCCGGCGCGGCCAGGGGTGGGGCCGCGCCATCAGGGCGCCTGGGGCCCCTCTGGCCCCCCCTCTGGCCCCACTTCTGGCACATGGAAGCTTCTGGAGCGCTGATTTTTTATATATTTTTCCCGGAATTTTTCTGGCAATTTAAGTAATGGGAAAACCTGAAATACAAAAATAGCAGAAAACAGAAACTGGCACTGGGGTGCACTGAGTTAATAGGTTAGTCCAAATATGATCAAAAGTGTATGAAAGTGTATCAAAAGCATAGCAATATCACCCAAAACATGCATGGAGCAAGCAGAAATTATAGATACGTTTGGGACGTATCAACGTCCCCAAGCTTAATTCCTGCTCGTCCTCGAGTAGGTAAATGATAACAAGCACAATTTCGATGGTGACATTCTACCAATGAGTCTTTCACAATCACATGACAAATGCTTATTGAGATAATGAATCTTTAGTAATTAAGTTACCTCATGAGAATATCACAAAGAACTGAAAGTTTACAATATGATACTGAAACACCCAATAGATTTGTAGTGAGCATGGTGTGCAAACATGACAAAGTGATACCTCGCTTGCCCCCTTTAGTGAAGCAAAACATAAATGCAGGAGCACGTCCGAAGTTTAAGTGACGACTAGATACAATGATTTCAGAATAAGCGATATCACAATCATGCAGAAGACAATGGTACTTTGGAACAATGCACATTACACTCAGAATGACAATCATGCTCTCAATAGTTGGTGCTTTGAAGAAAGAAGGTGGAGACTCTCGAACCGTGGATTTTGATGGCAAGGTTGAAAACCCGTGGCTGGAAGCAAAGACTAAACAAGTACCAGAGCTCGTGGTTTTAAAAACAGAGATAAAAAGCTTTTGGGAGGTGCATAATTCGTCAACGAATGCTAGTAGATAACCCAATTACTTCTTATGCTGGACAAGTTTCGAGGAACGGCTCCCACGCGGGGACGATCACATCCCCTTAATCTCCTTTGTTTATCACTGCCAGAGTTTTCTGATTTCTCATGAACAAAGCGTGAAGGAGGGTTTGTTTGTTGCTATTATCTTTTGTGAGTTGGGCGCACTCATGCCAGTCCCTCCTCGTATTAGGGGTTTGCAGATTAGACATGCAATCCCGGGGTAAAATTTGTCCAACATAAGAAGATCATGAATTACCTACTACTTCCTCATGAGCTAAAACAGAGGCACAAAAGAGAAATGCTTTTGAATAATTTTGAGATGGTACAAGAAAGTCTTCGTTAGGAATGGCAAGTAAATACCATATATAGGAAGGTATGGTGGACTCATATGGCATAACTGGTTTCAAGGATTTTGGATGCACAAGCAGTCAGACCGCTTAGTACAGGTGAAGGCTAGCAAAAGACTGGGAGCGACCAACTAAGAGAGCAATGACGGCCATAATCATGCAGAGCGACAAAGCAACATTGAATCGGGCATGGAAGTTATATCACTACTCAGAAATTAAAGATCATCAAGGCTTGATAGACTTTCTTTACAGTCTTAAATATGCGTGAGCATATGCCAAGTCAATCAAAATAAATTCTTGGAGGAAGATATCACTAAACCATACCACATCATAGGCAAACAAATCATGTTGGTACTTCAATAACACATTAAGAACCCCCAGCTATTTGAGACTAACCATAAGAAAACATGAACTACTAAGCACCATTATGCACATAGCATTTTTATCATAGACATATCAACCAGTGCCATAGAAGCCAACTCTCTTAACAAGATAAGCATGATAACTCAAGAGAGTTCCAGAAGCAACAACCTAAACAAAAGCTCTCAAAAAGATAAGCATGAAAACTAAGAGCTAAGCATGACAGCAGCTATGAAAAGATAAAGAACACACACAAGAAGATACGCATGCAAGCCTATGTTGTGTTCTACAATGGAGTGGAGCGTGTTTCTCTCCCAAACAATGAAGGCTAGGATCCAACTTGTTAAGAATAGCAAGTAAAACTAAATAAACTAAAAAGAAAAGAGCAAGACGCTCCAAGCATAGCACATAACGCATGAAGTGATAAAAATATAGTGGAACGAAGGACGAACTGATAATTGTTGATGGAGAAGGGGATGCACGGGGGCATCCCCAAGCTTAGATGCTTGAGTCTCCTTGGATATTTCTTGGGGGTGCATGGGGCATCCCCAAGCTTGAGCGTTTGACACTCCTGAATCTTCTTTTATCATCTTCCCTCGCACACTTGAAAACTCCCTTCATACATAACTCATCATAATCTGATTAGAGAGGTTAGTACCCACAATAAAATATTTTTTCTCTACTGGAAAAATAGATATTCTTGAAGGTCTACTGTTTCTCAAGATCGCCAAAAAGTTTTTGCAAAGAAAAAGCAAGCTTAAGGTCTGCAAAATGAAGAAAAGGCAAAACAGGGCAGAATCTATGAAAAACAGACCAGCAGGTAGTAAATAATTGTTTTGGGGCACTTTTGCAACTCAAATCAAAAAACTCAGAACGGACGCTCGAAAGCCAATTGTATAGAGCATGCTGTCAAAAAAAATCAGATCAAAAAGATGATCTGGTGATTTTATTCGAATTTTTCTTTCCAAGGACAGAATCTGTTTTCTGGACAGCATGTCACATCTTT
This sequence comes from Secale cereale, assembly GCA_902687465.1. NCBI lineage: Eukaryota > Viridiplantae > Streptophyta > Magnoliopsida > Poales > Poaceae > Secale > Secale cereale. Next base: position 781,084,031 of record LR738711.1, read on the forward strand.
TGAACTTTCTTGCAATCAGAGGCTAAAATTGGCACAAAGCTGAAAAATAAAGATACAATGATGTTGCTACAGTAGTAACAAACATCAAGACCACTAAAAACTGAAAGAACAAACTGAAAGCAAAGATAACAAGGGTTGTCTCCCTAGAGCTCTTTCTTTATAGCCATAAAGATAGGCTTAAGACTTTAATGATGCTCTCGTAGGAATAAGAGTTGAAGAACAAAAGAGAGCATCAAGAAGCAAATACCAAACACATTTAAGCCTAACATGCTTCCTATGCATAGGAATATTGCAATAGAATAATTCATTGAAGCACAAAGCAATAATCATAGGAAGACAAAACAAGTGCAACTTCAAAACCTTCAACATGAAGAGAGGGAACTTGATATTATTGAAATATCTATAAGCATATGTTCCCTTCTCATAATAATTTTCAGTGGGATCATGAATAAACTCAACAATATAAGCATCACATAAAGCATTGTTACCATGATCCACATGCAAAAAGGTACTCTTACTCTCCACATAAGCATAATCTTTCTCATTGGTAATAGTGGGAGTAGGACTATCATAAACAGCTTGAACACTATAGATTAATTGTGTATTAGGAAGATGGTGTTCAACAAGGGAGTAATTCCCTCCATGATTATGACAAGTTTCATAAGGATAATTTGTCCTTATGTCATAGGTACCTTTATAATCACTATAGATTGGAGTTATAACATCATCATAGTAGAGAAGAGCATTATCATTGCTAGCAACTATATTTGTAAACATGTTGTCTTTATTCTTACTAGCAAAAGAATTATCAATTATCACATCACTAGTGGGTAAAGGATTTGCAATCCTATCATCCCCAAGCTTAGAGCTTTCCATATCATCACTTTTAGAGTTGGTACCAAAAAGATTTTCAAGATCATAAGTAGCATTATCATCATTTTCCCAATCACAATAAGTAACATGCATATCATAATCAAAATCATCTTCAGTAGTACCTACGGACGTATCATCAAGATGATAAATAAGGCAATAAACTTCACCTTCTTCTTTAAACTTACAACCGTTAGGATAAAAGTTGATGGGAGGAATATGCTCAGGCCAGGTTGATACCCATTCTTCTTCCTTCTTGCTCCTCTTCCTCCTCCTCTTCTTTTTCTTGTTCTTCACCTTAGGAGGGAGTGGTTGGAGATGAAGCTTCTCCACATCTCCTGGTTTATCATTAGAAACAATAGGGGAAACTTGGGAGAAACTCTCCTTTTTATTAGCAGAAATATAAGAGACATTTTTATACTTTGGTAAAGTTCCCTCCTTTCTAATCTTACTTATGTAATCATTTTTATGGCAATTAACAACACAATAGAGATGGCAATTTTGCAAAGTGTTTTTTATTCCTATGGCATTAACATCTAGCCAAGAAGTCTTTTCTGATAACTCTTCACACATCAAAAATAACATAAGCTCATCATAAAGATCAGGGGTGATCATGTTATCACACAACTGGTTAACAGTTATGTTTTAAAAGTGCATGCATTGAAAATTAAAGTGACCCTCTATACAGCAAAGTTCACAAGTAAAAGGATAAAGGTCACACAATTCTCTAGCAATTTCATTTAAATCTTTGACCCAAGTGATTGTTCTTTCATGCTTATGTTGCTTACAATACTTCTCTTCTTCAATCATAGGCCTTTCACAAGGTCTATCCACTCCACAAAAATTAACATGCTTATATAAAACTTCATTTTTAGGAATTGGATCATGCATGTTGCAATCATCATAAACAATTTCATTTTCTTTTCAAATCTCTTTAAAAGGTTCATGATGCTTGATCCAATCCTCCTTAGGCATATTAAGATGTGAAGCAAAAGATTTGAGGAAATCAACAAGGAGTTGAGAATCAAGCCCAAACTTAGCACTAAACTTATTAAAACTTGTAGTTTCAACAAAGGACTTAATGCAATCATACTCATAAATTATACCTGACTCTTTACCTTTGTCGATCTCCCAGTCTTCAGTGTTGCGTTGAATTCTTTCAAGGAGTTCCCATTTAGCATCAATCTTTTCATTTGTGAAAGAACCCATAGAGGAAGCATCGAGCAAATCTTTATCCTGTCGAGAGAGCCTCGCATAGAAATTAGTAATAATCATATCTTTGGGGAGCCCATGGTTAGGACATTTTAGCTTTAATGTTTTCAGTCTCCCCCAAGCTTGAGTTATGCTCTCTCCGTCATGAGGATAGAAATTATAAACATAATTCCTATTCTCATGGACTTCATGAAGAGGATAAAACTTGGAGTAAAAGAGAGACTGGATCTCTTCCCAATCCAGCAGGTGAGAGTCATCTAGTAGCCTATACCATTCCAATGCTTGCCTTTCAGTGACAAGGCAAATAATTTCCTCATGACTCCATCTCTTGTCAAACCTGAAATCTTAAACAACTCACAAAGTTCTGTAAGTTTCAACAAATGAATACTAGGATTGACTGTCCCATCATAACAATCATTCCTAATTATTTCAATTATCCCAAGTGGTATTTGGAACGGGATACATTCAGTAGGTGGAGGAGACTTCTCTACCACGGGTGTGGTAAAGTGGCCTTCCCCAAGCAGCGAACTAAGAGTGCGGTTTTCCATAAACATAACTAGTGAAACTAAAAACAAGAAACAAAAAGATTTAATTGCAAGATCTAAAGATATACCTTCAAACACTTACTTCCCCGGCAACGGCGCCAGAAATAGCTTGATGTCTACACACGCTTCTATTCTTGTAGACTATGTTGGGCCTCCAAGCGCAGAGGTTTGTAGGACATCAGCAATTTCCCTCAAGTGGATGACCTAAGGTTTATCGAACTCAAGGGAAGTAGAGGTTGAAGATGGTCTCTCTCAAGCAACCCTGCAACTAAGATACAAGAAGTCTCTTGTGTCCCCAACACACCTAATACAACTAGGAGTTGTATAGGTGCACTAGTTCGGCGAAGAGATGGTAAAATATGGATGATAGGAGTGGCAAAGAAAAGTAATATAAATCTGTAATAAAAAGTGCAGCAAGCAAACAAGTGGTAAACGTGAGCACAAATGGTATTGCAATGGTGGAAACAAGGCCTAGGCTTCATACTTTCACTAGTGGCAACTCCCAACAACATTAACATAGTCTAATCACATGATATTTCCCATAAAACATGCAATGGAGACGCACCCGGAGGTCATTCCTTTGTGGTCAAGAGAGGACGAGAATTATGTAGGGCTACAAAAGCACACCTCAAAGTTCGTAGTTCTCAATCTATGGATTTCCCAATGTCACCGCGGCCATCCAAAGAGAGTACCACAATCACCACAACATATCTCAAGGATAGTCAAAGACAAGCACCAAGAGACTCTCAATCTTCAATCAACACACAAAAGAGGAAATCACCCATGAAAATATTCTTCTAATCCATGTCCAATAGACCGCTGTCACCTTGGTCTCGGGGATTATACTAGATAAAGACAAGTGAGTACATCAATCCAATACATAGAGGAAGGGGAAATATCATGGGATCACCCTAGATTAAGATAGCCTATGATCACAATGAAGATCACATCATGGGAGAGAGAATTGACCACATAGCTACTGGTAGAAACCTCAGCCCCGAGGAGGTACTACTCCCGCATCATGGAGGGAGGAAGCAACGTCGATGGAGATGCATCCGGGGGTACTTCCCCGTCCCGGCAAGATGCCGACACAGGAATTCTAGTCCCACGAAACTTGGTGGCGATGGCGGCGGAGATCGGAATTGCTTCTGGAGAAAAGGGTTCTGGAATCAGGGTTTCCGCGACGGGAGAATAAATAGGAGGCCAAGTAGGGCACCAAAGGAGGTGGGAGCCCCCCAGGCGCCCCCCCCCCCCGGCGCGGCCAGGGGTGGGGCCGCGCCATCAGGGCGCCTGGGGCCCCTCTGGCCCCCCTCTGGCCCCACTTCTGGCACATGGAAGCTTCTGGAGCGCTGATTTTTTATATATTTTTCCTGGAATTTTTCTGGCAATTTAAGTAATGGGAAAACCTGAAATACAAAAACAGCAGAAAACAGAAATTGGCACTGGGGTGCACTGAGTTAATAGGTTAGTCCAAATATGATCAAAAGTGTATGAAAGTGTATCAAAAGCATAGCAATATCACCCAAAACGTGCATGGAGCAAGCAGAAATTATAGATACGTTTGGAACGTATCAGCAGGCAAGCTCCTAGGATTCTTGGTATCAAACAGGGGAATTGAAGTTAATCCAGAGAAGATCAAGGCGATTACATCCTTGGCTAAACCGGCGTGCATCAACGATGTCCAATGCGTGGCGGGCCGTATTGTGGCGCTCAGCTGGTTTATCAGCCGTTTGGGGGAGAAGGCTATCCCGCTTTATCAGATGATGAAAAAGACAGATCGCTTTGTCTGGAGTGATGCTACTGATGCTGCGTTTGAAGACTTGAAGAAGCAATTATCAGAGCCACCAGTACTTGCTGCCCCAGTTGACAATGAGCCACTGTTGTTATATGTGGCTGCTAATGCCCATGCAGTAAGCGTTGCCATTGTGGTAGAGCGTAAGGAGACATGCAAAGAATATCCGGTTCAACGGCCAGTTTACTACATCAGTGAGGTGCTCATTGAATCAAAACAGAGATATCCGCATTGGAAGAAATTGGTGTATGGAGTCTTCATGGCAAACCGGAAGCTAAAGCACTATTTTCAAGGCTATCCGATCACTATGGTCAGTTCAGCTCCGTTGGGGGATATAATCCAGAACAGAGAGGCTACTGGTCGGGTTGCAAAGTGGGCCATTGAGCTTAGCCCGCACGAATTCAAGTATGTGCCCCGTACTGCGATAAAATCCCAAGCATTGGTGGATTTCATCAACGATTGGACAGAGTTGCAAGCACCCGAGGAAAAGCTGGACCATACATATTGGACTATTCACTTCGATGGATCCATGCAATTGGAGGGCTCTGGGGCTGGAGTCGTGTTAACTTCCCCATGAGGTGATAAGTTCTGTTATGTCCTCTGTTTAATGTTCCCTTGTACTAACAATGCAGCTGAGTATGAAGCTCTCCTCCATGGTCTATGGATGGCCAAGGAGATGAATTTAAGCCGGGTTAAATGCTTTGGCGATTCAGACCTGGTGGCGCAGCAAGTGTCTGGCAAGTGGGATTCCAAAGATCCACTTATGGCAGCATATCGACGAGAGGTAGACGATGTTGCTGGACACTTCAAGGGTTATCAAGTGGATCATATAGACCGGCGAAAGAACGAAGTGGCTGATTCGTTAAGGCGGCTGGGTTCTCAACGTAAACCGGTTCCACCCAATACCTTCCTGAATGTATTACACAATCCGTCGGTGCAGTTGCCTTCAGAAGAGGACTTGGTTGTTCCTGATCCGGAGGCACAATTGGTCGTGGCACTTCATGTTATTCCGGATTGGACGCTTCCCTACCCGGCGTACATGAGCTGAGGTGAGTTACCAGAGGACGAAGTCTTGGCTAGACAGATAGTTCGGCGATCCAAGTCAATGACTATTGTCAACGGAGAACTACATCATCGCAGTGTTTCTGGGGCGTTTCAGCGGTGTGTATCGCCAGATGAAGGCTGTGATATTCTTAGAGAGATCCATGAGGGAGATTGTGGTCATCATGCCGGTTCAAAATCTTTAGTGGCTAAAGTGTTTCGTCATGGGTTCTACTGGTTGACGGCTCATGCCGACGCAGAGGACTTGGTCAGAAAATGTGATGCTTGTCAGAAGTTCTCATGGCGTGCTCATATACCGGCGCAAGAATTGAGGATGATTCCAATTACTTGGTCGTTCGCGACTTGGGGGCTTGATATGGTTGGACCCTTCAAGAGATCCCAAGATAAGAAGACCCACCTTTTGGTGGCGGTGGATAAGTTTACCAAATGGGTTGAAGCGGAACCAGTCAGTAAGTGTGATGCAGCAACGGCGGTTCAGTTCATCAAAAAGGTGATTTTCTGGTTTGGCTTTCCACACAGCATTATAACTGATAATGGTACCAATCTATCCATGGGGGCTATGGAGGAGTTATGTCAACGAGAGCACATCCGCCGTGATGTATCATCAGTAGCTCACCCTCAGTCTAATGGCCAAGCTGAAAGAGCCAATCAAGAGATCTTGAGAGGCATCAAACCCCGGCTTATGGTTCATTTGCAGAGGACACCGGGTTGTTGGGTCGAGGAGTTACCATCTGTGCTATGGAGCATCAACACTACACCTAACAGATCCACAGGGTACATGCCTTTATTCATGGTATATGGAGCTGAAGCGGTCCTCCCTAGTGATATCCGTCATGACTCGCCGCGGGTGGCGACTTACGTCGAAGCTGATAACGTTAAAGCAAGACAAGATGCATTGGACCGGCTGGATGAAGAACGGGACACGGCAGCAGCTCGATCGGCGATTTATCAGCAAGATCTGCGCCGGTACCACAGTCGTCGGGTTAAAACCAGAACGTTTCAAGAAGGAGATCTGGTGCTCCGACTCATCCAAGACCAGACAGACATGCACAAGTTGTCCCCACCTTGGGAAGGACCCTTTGTGGTCAGCAAGAACTTGCACAACGGATCATACTACCTCGTCGACGTTCGAGAACATAAGGACTCGCGTACGGCGGAGGAGGAGACCAGACGGCCATGGAACATCGCTCTTCTTTGACCTTACTACACCTGAGCCATAGGCTCCACTTTATGTACATATCTTTACAATGTATATAGTATGATCAATATAATAAACCGGCGCCCCGATAAAGCGAGGTATCAGCCGCCTTTTTTCATATGAGTTTGTCACATGGGGGCTTCTGTGTGCAAGGGAGTTCCTATGGCCTCTTAAACCGGCGACCACATCAAGGCCATCATAAGAGCATAGCTCTGGTTGCTTCGGCAATTCCCACATGATGATGAGGGACAAAAGAGAGTTTTGATGCCAAGCACAACTCAAACATAGGCCCCGACGAGCATAGCTCAAATGCTACCTGGGGGCTCCTGATGCAAAGCATCAACGATTTGACAACCCTTGTAGTAGTCACGGCTTGGAAGCCTGGTGTATACACCTACAACCCCGGATTAGCTTGCCTGCATTATGTAAGTCACTCCGTCCAGGTAAACCTGGTACGACCCGTCGAACGTATACACAAGTCAATCTTTACAGACCCTTGATACGTCCAAAACGTATATATAATTTCTGCTTGCTCCATGCCTCTTTTGTGTGATATTGCTATGATATTTATACACTTCCATACACTTTTGATCATATTTGGACTAACCTATTAACTCAGTGCACCCCAGTGCCAGTTTCTGTTTTTTGCTGTTTTTGTATTTCAGGTTTTCCCATCACGTAAACTGCCAGAAAAATCCCGGAAAAATTATATATAAAATCAGCGTTCCGGAAGCTTCCACACAGCCGAAGTAGGGCCGGAGGGGGGCCACCAGGGCTCCAGGCGCCCTAGTGGCGCGGCCCCCTCCTGGCCGCGCCGGGGGGGCGCCTGGGCCCCCCAGGCCTCCGCTGACGACCCCCTTTGGCATATATTTAACACCCGTCGAGGAAACCCTGATTCCAGACCCCTTTTCTCCAGACGCAATTCCGATCTCTGCCGCCATCGCCATCAAGCTTCGGGGGACCAGAATTCCTGTGTCGGCACCCTGCCGGGACGGGGAAGTGCCCCCGGATTCGTCTCCATCGACGTTGCTTCCTCCCTCCATGATGCGGGAGTAGTTCCTCCTCAGGGCTGAGGTTTCTACCAGTAGCTATGTGGTTATCTCTCTCTCCCATGATGTGATCTTCGTTGTGATCATAGGCTATGTTAATCTAGGGTGATCCCATGATATTTCCCCTTCCTCTATGTATTGGATTGATGTACTCACTTTTCTTTATCTAGTATAATCCCCGAGACCAAGGTGACAGAGGTCTATTGGACATGGATTAGAAAAATATTTTCATGAGTGATTTCCTCTCTTGTGTGTTGATTGAAGATTGAGAGTCTCTTGGTGCTTGTCTTTGACTATCCTTTAGATATGTTGTGGTGATTGTGGGACTCTCTTTGGATGGCCGCGGTGACATTGGGAAATCCTTAGATTGAGAACTACGAACTTTCAGGTGTGCTTTTGTAGCCCTACATAATTCTCGTCCTCTCTTGACCACGAAGGAATGACCTCCGGGTGCGTCTCCATTGCATGTTTTATGGGAAATATCATGTGATTCGATTATGTTAATGTTGTTGGGAGTTGCCACTAGTGAAAGTATGATCCCTAGGCCTTGTTTCCACCATTGCAATACCATTTGTGCTCAGTTTACCACTTGTTTGCTTGCTGCACTTTTTATTACAGATTTATATTACTTTGTTTTGCCATCCATATCACTTGCCATTTAACATCTCTTCGCCGAACTAGTGCACCTATACATCTAACAAGTGTATTAGGTGTGTTGGGGACACAAGAGACTTCTTGTATCTTAGTTGCAGGGTTGCTTGAGAGAGACCATCTTCAACCTCTACTTCCCTGAGTTCGATAAACCTTAGGTCATCCACTTGAGGGAAATTGCTGCTGTCCTACAAACCTCTGCGCTTGGAGGCCCAACATAGTCTACAAGAGTAGAAGCGTGTGTAGACATTAAGCTATTTCTGGCGCCGTTGCCGGGGAAGTGAGTGCTTGAAGGTATATCTTTAGATCTTGCAATTAAATCTTTTTGTTTCTTGTTTTTATTTCACTAGTTATGCTTATGGACAACCTTGCTATTGGATCGTTGCTTGTGGGAAGACGCCCCACACCTGTGGTGGTTGCTCCTCCCCCTACTGAAATTGTGCCCTATAAAATACCAGCTGGTATTTTCGATTATGTTTTGGCTAATCGTTATGCAGGAGACACACATCCCGGTGAACACTTGCTATATCTGTCACAACTATGCTCATTATTTAAGCTTGCAGGTGTATCAAGGGAGTTTGTCATGAGGAAATTATTTGCCTTGTCACTGAAAGGAAAAGCATTGGAATGGTATAGGCTACTAGATGACTCTCACCTGCTGGATTGGGAAGAGATCCAGTCTCTCTTTTACTCCAAGTTTTATCCTCTTCATGAAGTCCATGAGAATAGGAATTATGTTTATAATTTCTATCCTCATGATGGAGAGAGCATAGCTCAAGCTTGGGGGAGACTGAAAACGTAATGCTAAAATGTCCTAACCATGGGCTCCCCAAAGATATGATTATTACTAATTTCTATGCGAGGCTTTCTCGACAGAATAAAGATTTGCTCGACGCTTCCTCTATGGGTTCTTTCACAAACGAAAAGATTGATGCTAAATGGGAACTCCTTGAAAGAATTCAACGCAACACTGAAAATTGGGAGATCGACAAAGGTAAAGAGTCAGGTATAATTTATGAGTATGATTGCATTAAGTCCTTTGTTGAAACTACAAGTTTTAATAAGTTTAGTGCTAAGTTTGGGCTTGATTCTCAACTCCTTGTTGATTTCCTCAAATCTTTTGCTTCACATCTTAATATGCATAAGGAGGATTGGATCAAGTATCATAAACCTTTTAAAGAGACTTGCAAAGAAAATGAAATTGTTCATGATGATTGCAACATGCATGATCCAATTCCTAAAAATGAAGTTTTATATAAGCATGTTAATTTTTGTGGAGTGGATAGACCTTGTGAAAGGCCTATGATTGAAGAAGAGAAGTATTGTAAGCAACATAAGCATGAAAGAACAATCACTTGGGTCAGAGATTTAAATGAAATTGCTAGAGAATTGTGTGACCTTTATCCTTTTACTTGTGAACTTTGCTGTATAGAGGGTCACTTTAATTTTCAATGCATGAACTTTCAAAACATAACTGTTAACCAGTTGTGTGATAACATGATCACCTCTGATCTTTATGATGAGCTTATGTTATTTTTGATGTGTGAGGAGTTATCAGAAAAGACTTCTTGGCTAGATGTTAATGCCATAGGAATAAAAAACACTTTGCAAAATTGCCATCTCTATTGTGTTGTTAATTTCCATGAAAATGATTACATAAGTAAGATTAGAAAGGAGGGAACGTTACCAAAGTATAAAAATGTCTCTTATATTTCTGCTAATAAAAAGGAGTTTCTCCCAAGTTTCCCCTATTGTTCCTAATGATAAACCAGGATATGTGGAGAAGCTTCATCTCCAACCACTCCCTCCTAAGGTTAAGAAGAAGAAAAAGAAGAGGAGGAGGAAGAGGAGCAAGAAAGAAGAAGAATGGGTATCAACCTGGCCTGAGCATATTCCTCCCATCAACTTTTATCCTAACGGTTGTAAGTTTAAAGAAGAAGGTGAAGTTTATTGCCTTAATTATCATCTTGATGATACGTCCGTAGGTACTATTGAAGATGATTTTGATTATGATATGCATGTTACTTATTGTGATTGGAAAAATGATGATAATGCTACTTATGATCTTGAAAATCTTTTTGGTGCCAACTCTGAAAGTGATGATATGGAAAGCTCTAAGCTTGGGGATGATAGGATTGCAAATCCTTTACCCACTAGTGATGTGATAATTGATAATTCTTTTGCTAGTAAGAATAAAGACAACATGTTTACAAATATAGTTGCTAGCAATGATAATGCTCTTCTCTACTATGATGATGTTATAACTCCAATCTATAGTGATTATAAAGGTACCTATGACATATGGAGAAGTTATCCTTATGAAACTTGTCATAATCATGGAGGGAATTACTCCCTTGTTGAACACCATCTTCCTAATACACAATTAATCTATAGTGTTCAAGTTGTTTATGATAGTCTTACTCCCACTATTACCAATGAGAAAGATTATGCTTATGTGGAGAGTAAGAGTACCTTTTTGCATGTGGATCATGGTAACAATGTTTTATGTGATGCTTATATTGTTGAGTTTATTCGTGATCCCACTGAAAATTATTATGAGAAGGGAACATATGCTTATAGATATTTCAATAATGTCAAGTTCCCTCTCTTTATGTTGAAGGTTTTGAAGCTGCACTTGTTTTGTCTTCCTATGCTTATTGCTTTGTGCTTCAATGAATTATTCTATTGCAATATTCCTATGCATAGGAAGCATGTTAGGCTTAAATGTGTTTGATATTTGCTTCTTGATGCTCTCTTTTGCTCTTCAACTCTTATTCCTACGAGAGCATCATTAAAGTCTTAAGCCTATCTTTATGGCTATAAAGAAAGAGCTCTAGGGAGACAACCCTTGTTATCTTTGCTTTCAGTTTGTTCTTTCAGTTTTTAGTGGTCTTGATGTTTGTTACTACTGTAGCAACATCATTGTATCTTTACTTTTCAGCTTTGTGCCAAGTTTAGCCTCTGATTGCAAGAAAGTTCAAAAGTTGTGACGTGCTGTCCAGGAAACAGATTCTATCCTTGGACAGAAAAATTCGTATGAAATCACCAGATCATCTTTTTGGTCTGAATTTTTTCGACAGCGTGCTCTATACAATTTTCTTTCGGGCGTATGTTCTGAGTTTTTTGATTTGAGTTGCAGAAGTGCCCCGAAAAAAATTATTTACTACCTGCTGGTCTGTTTTTCACAGATTCTGTCCTGTTTTGCCTTTCCTTCATTTTGCAAACCTTGAGCTTGCTTTTTCTTGCAAAAACCTTTTGGCAATCTTGAGAAACAGTAGACCTTCAAGAATATCCTTATTTCCAGCAAGGAAAAATTATTTTATTAAGGGTACTAACTTCGCTAATCAGATTATGATGAGTTATGTATGAAGGGAGTTTTCAAGTGTGCGAGGGAAGATGATAAAAAGATTAAGGAGTGTCAAATGCTCAAGCTTGGGGATGCCCCCGTGCACCCCCAAGACATATTAAAGAAGACTCAAGCGTCTAAGCTTGGGGATGCCCCCGTGCATCCCCTTCTCCATCAACAATTATCAGTTCGTCTTTCGTTCCACTATATTTCTATCACTTCATGTGTTATGTGCTATGCTTGGAGCGTCTTGCTTTTAGTTTCCTTTTTAGTTTTCTTTAGCTTTGCTTGCTGTTCATAACGAGTTGGAACCCAGCTTTCTTTGTGTGGGAGAGAGACCCGCTCCACTTCAACCTAGAACATAACATAGAATTTTCATGACAATCTTTGCTGTGTGTGTTCTTTGTCTTTCAATAGCTTCTATCGTGTTCAGCTCTTAGTTTTCATGCTTTACTTTTTGAAGATCTTTTGTTTAGTTGGTCGCTGGAACTCTCTTTAGTTATCATGCTTATCTTGTTAAGAGAGTTGGCCTCTGTGGCACTGGTTGATATGTCTATGACAAAAATGCTATGTGCATAATGGTGCTTAGTAGTTCATGTTTTCTTATGGTTAGTCTCAAATAGCTGGGGGGGTTCTCAATGTGTTATTGGAGTACCAACATGATTTGTTTGCCTATGATGTGGTATGGTTTAGTGATATCTTCCTCCAAGAATTTATTTGATTGACTTGGCATATGCTCACGCATATTTAAGACTGTAAAGAAAGTCTATCAAGCCTTGATGATCTTTAATTTCTGAGTAGTGATCTAACTTCCATGCCCGATTCAATGTTGCTTTGTCGCTCTGCATGATTATGACCGTCATTGCTCTTGTAGTTGGTCGCTCCCAGTCTTTTGCTAACCTTCGCCTGTACTAAGCGGACTGACTGCTTGTGCATCCAAAATCCTTTAAACCAGTTATGCCATATGAGTCCACCATACCTTCCTATACATGGTATTTACCTGCCATTCCTAACGAAGACTTTCATGTACCATCTCGAAATTATTCAAAAAAAGCATTTCTCTTTTGTGCATCTGTTTTAGCTCATGAGGAAGTAGTAGTTAATTCATGATCTTTTTAAGTTGGACAAGCTTCACCCCGGGATTGCATGTCTAATGTGCAAACCCATAATACGAGAAGGAACTAGCATAGAGTGCGCCCGGCTCATTAAAAAATTATACAACAAACAAACCCTCCTTCACGCTTTGTTCATGAGAAATCAGAAAACTTTGGCAGTGATAAACAAAGGAGATTAAGAGGATGTGATCGTCCTCATTCGGGAGCCGTTCCTCGAAACTTGTCCAGCTCGAGAAGTAATTGAGTTATCTGCTAGCATTCGTTGACGAAATATGCATATTCTAAAAAATAATTTTTACCTCTGTTTTCAAAAACCAAGAGCTCTGGTACATGTTTAGTTTTTGTTTCCGACCACGGGTTTTCAACCTTGCCATCAAAAGCCACGGTTCGAGAGTCTCCATCTTCTTTAAAGCACCAACTATTGAGAGCATGATTGTCATTCTGAGTGTAATGTGCATTGTCCCAAAGTACCATTGTCTTTTGCATGATTATGATATCGTTTATTCTGAAATCATTGTATCTAGTCGTCACTTAAACCTTGGAGGTGCCCCTGCATTTATGTTTTGCTTCACTAAAGGGGGCAAGCGAGGTACCACTTTGTCATATTTGCACACCATGCTCATTACAAATCTTTTGAGTATTTCAGTATCATATTGTAAAACTTTCAGTTCTTTGTGATTTTCTCATGAGGCAACTTAATTACTACAGATCCATTGTCTCAGTAAGCACTTGTCATGTGACTGTAAAAAGTCCTTATATGGTTAATAGCATGTCACCACAGAAATTATGCTTGTTATCATTTACCTACTCGAGGACGAGCAGGAATTAAGCTTGGGGATGTTGATACGTCCAAAACATATCTATAATTTATGCTTGCTCCATGCCTTTTTTGTGTGATATTGCTATGATATTTATACACTTCCATACACTTTTGATCATATTTGGACTAATCTATTAACTCAGTGCACCCCAGTGTCAGTTTCTGTTTTCTGCTGTTTTTGTATTTCAGGTTTTCCCATCACGTAAACTGCCAGAAAAATCCCGGAAAAATTATATAAAAAACCAGCGTTCCGGAAGCTTCCACACGGACGAAGTAGGGCCGGAGGGGGGCCACCAGGGCTCCAGGCACCCTGGTGGCGCGGCCCCCCTCCTGGCCGCGCCGGGGGGGCGCCTGGGCCCCCCAGGCCTCCGCTGACGACCCCCTTTGGCATATATTTAACACCCGTCGAGGAAACCCTGATTCCAGACCCCTTTTCTCCAGACGCAATTCCGATCTCCGCCGCCATCGCCATCAAGCTTCGGGGGACCAGAATTCATGTGCCGGCACCCTACCGGGACGGGGAAGTGCCCCCGGATTCGTCTCCATCGACGTTGTTTCCTCCCTCCATGATGCGGGAGTAGTTCCTCCTCGGGGCTGAGGTTTCTACCAGTAGCTATGTGGTTATCTCTCTCTCCCATGATGTGATCTTCGTTGTGATCATAGGCTATGTTAATCTAGGGTGATCCCATGATATTTCCCCTTCCTCTATGTATTGGATTGATGTCCTCACTTGTCTTTATCTAGTATAATCCCCGAGACCAAGGTGACAGCGGTCTATTGGACATGGATTAGAAAAATATTTTCATGAGTGATTTCCTCTCTTGTGTGTTGATTGAAGATTGAGAGTCTCTTGGTGCTTGTCTTTGACTATCCTTTAGATATGTTGTGGTGATTGTGGGACTCTCTGTGGATGGCCACGGTGACATTGGGAAATCCTTAGATTGAGAACTACGAACTTTGAGGTGTGCTTTTGTAGCCCTACATAATTCTCGTCCTCTCTTGACCACGAAGGAATGACCTCCGGGTGCATCTCCATTGCATGTTTTATGGGAAATATCATGTGATTCGATTATGTTAATGTTGTTGGGAGTTGCCACTAGTGAAAGTATGATCCCTAGGCCTTGTTTCCACCATTGCAATACCATTTGTGCTCACGTTTACCACTTGTTTGCTTGCTGCACTTTTTATTACAGATTTATATTACTTTGTTTTGCCATCCATATCACTTGCCATTTAACATCTCTTCGCCGAACTAGTGCACCTATACATCTAACAAGTGTATTAGGTGTGTTGGGGACACAAGAGACTTCTTGTATCTTAGTTGCACGGTTGCTTGAGAGAGACCATCTTCAACCTCTACTTCCCTGAGTTCGATAAACCTTAGGTCATCCACTTGAGGGGAATTGCTGCTGTCCTACCAACCTCTGCGCTTGGAGGCCCAACATAGTCTACAAGAGTAGAAGCGTGTGTAGACATCAACCCTGAACTTGGTAACGTTAAATTGACGATCATCAAGTGGTTACACAAGTCAATCTTTACAGATTTTGAACTTGGTAGCATTAAACATTGATGATTTGGTTAAGGATTTAGGACCATCTTAACAGGCTTTGCAAAATGGTTAATGACAGTAGCCTGGCAGCTCATAAAAAGCCTCAAATTTGGAGCCTGGTAGCTCGTAAAAAGCCTCGACTACATGGTCTTATTTGCCCAAAAAAATATTTTTATTTTTTATGTTTTATAAAATCTTTATCTTCAAGGTCATTGGTATTCATCCAAGTCCATTGATTCAGGGAGTGGATGACTATAAGTTGTCACTTGTAATGCCCGGTATGAGACTATACCTCCCACGTGTCGAGGCACGACTTAAAGGCATAATCCCATACTAGAATGATCTCAAGTATGGTATCTTTGCACAACTCATGTAAAAGAGGGATGAAATTGTAAAAGAGTAGTTGGCTTACACTCACCACGTCACACAATGCATTACATAAACATTCATCATCCAAATAACATCAGAGTCCGACTACGGACGAAGATCCAAATGAAAGATACCATAAATAAAGCAACACAAGGTCCTGATCGCCCCTAGTAGGAACCACTACTGATCGTCGAAAACGTCACATACATACGGCCAAGCTCTTCATCGAACTCCCCAGCGAAGTTCTGATCCACCAGCTGTGTAGTTCTCATCGGTACCTGCATCTGGTGTGGTGTAGAATCTGTGAGCCACAGAGGACTCAGCAATCCCGTTCCCGGGTATCAAAACTAACAAAGCCTTTTAGGTGAGGAAGGGTAATAAAGTGTTTGCAGCAAGCACTAAGTAACTAGCTTACGAGTTTAGAGCGAGAAGAGTTCAAGTGCCAACGATCGCCAGGTGATCACGAAGTGATCCTAACTACTCACGTCTAACATAACCCCACCGTGTTCTTCTTCTCGAAACCCCTTCGAGAAGAGACAATCACGGAACTCACACATGTAGTGTATTCTTAAGGATAGAGTGTCATGTTTTCTACAACTGGATATTAACAAATTCCCATCTGCCACATAACCGCGGGCAGGGCTTTCGAAAGATCAAAACCCTGCAGGGGTGTCCCAACTTAGCCCATCACAAGCTCACGATCTGCGGAGTCGAAACTCCATGTTGGGAAGACCCGAGTATTCTCGAAATCCATGCTCAAGATATTCCGACAAAGGTAAAACTAATCCAGCAAGACCTCCCGGCGCGCCGACACCCTGATAGTAGCCGCGCGTATCTCGTCTCAGGCCACGACCGAATGAGACAAGCTACAGGTTTTTACCAGCCCTTGAGTTTCCTCGAGGTGGCCCCGCAGCACGCCCAGTTTGGACCAACACTCATGTGGAGCACTGGCCCAGGGTTGTTGATTAAGAAAAGGGTTAATTACTCCCTATGCAAGTTTTAGTTGTTAGGCAAATGTCGAACCAAAGTTGGGCCTTGCTGGAAAAGCTTTAGCGCTAAGAGGGTTATCGAGGGGGGCCCATAAACCCCAACCATGTTAGGAACGCAAAATCCGGGAACATAACACCGGTTTATCGGGTCCTAAGGTGGCATGAGTGGAACAAAACACCGAGCAAAAGGCCAAGCCTTCCACCCATTGCCAAGTATATAGGTGTGTTAATATATTTAAGAGATATTGTGATATTCCATGGACAAGTTCCCACATGGAGCAATCTTCATCTTCACCTGCAACTAACAACGCTATAAGAGGGGCTGAGCAAGCGGGTAACATAGCCAAACAACGGTTTGTTGGGAAGGTGCCAAAGGTTACAGGTCTCATGGCAACAATAGGAGGGCTGACAAACAGACATAGGCATCGAGACAATATCTAAACAGCGAGACATCTAACATAGGCAAAGATAGTAGTGATATCTGGGAATGGTCATCTTGCCTAGGATTCCGCAAGGAAGAAGAACAAGTCCATGAAGTAGTCGAACAAATCCTCACAACTCCGGAATGAACCCGAAGCTAACGAGAGAAGCAAACCGTAAAGAAGCAAACAACACGGTAAACACACAAGCATAAACATGGCAGGATGCACAAACAAATATGATGCATGCCTGGTTAAAATATGCATGGCATGACAAAGTGCACAAACAATACTACAAGTTAAGTGGAGCTCAATATGCAACGAGTTGCACATTGACAAAACACCACATTTTATTTATTTAGTTGACTCTCGTTTATTTACAAGACAAGATTAAATGTCTTTATTAAACATGGAAAGAGGTGAAGCAAGAGCAAAACTACACTATCTAGTCAATTTAAATGAGGTCAGAAATAACAACAACAATTCCGGAAACTCCTCATGTCATTTAGCAATTATTGAAGCAACAACAATTTTAACCATCTAAATGTTGTTATCATGATGCGGAAGACATTTTCAAGTTTTATGCAAATTTTAGTTAGAGGTTGACAATTAACAAGATATGAAGCATTTGGTCGCCACGACGGAAGAAAAGGAGTGTCGTGGCGACGAGAATGGAAACGGTGCCATGGCAATGTTCCGATGATCCGGCAACTCGTCGAGATGCCGATGCAAAAGAAAAGGTGGCGTGAATGTGTCGAACAAGATGATGGGGTGCTCCCGACTTCTGGGTTCCCACGGGTCGACAACAAAAGAGGGGCACAATGGGCACGGCGCAAACAAGTACTTCATCTCATACAACACAAGCATTCATTCGTTCACGGGCGTCGACTCGGTGGTATACCTTTGAAGCCTGCATTTGGAGCAGTTCGAGTTCGGAGCGGTGTAGAGGAAGTAGACGTTCTCGCTGCGGTAGTGGAAGTAGTCATTCGCATTTTTTGTAGACGTTCGGGGTCACGACGAGGAACTTGACATCCACTGTCGATGGTAGTTGTACATGTCGATGGTCTTCGGCGACGATAGTCGTACACTGGTCTTCGCGACGGTCGTCGTACACGTTTCGTAGATGTTCATGTTGTCGGTAGAGGTACTTGTCGCGTCATCGGACGTAGTGGTACTTGACGCGTCACATCGTGTAGTCGTACATGAGGGTCTTGACGAGTCCGAAGCGTACTCGCGATCCAAAATTGCTTCGGTTTGGGCAGGCAACGTGACAACAACACGAGGCCGAGACTCGGGTCGAGGCAAGCGAACATGGCACTAACGAAGAGATTGTGCACGGCAGAGTAGGCTGTGGCCTTGGCTCCCACGACGGATGAAGGAGGGGTCGTGGGCAGAGGATGTAGGGCGTCGGCGGAGGAGAGGTGCAGGCTCGCCGACGGAATGGAGCTCCGACGGCTGCTGGTCCTGGTGGAGCAGGTCTTGCACTTGGTGGGGCAGGGGCGATGCGGACGGACCCCTGGGGTGCCATGGCGCGGCGCTGGTCCTGGTGGAGCTCGCCCTGGGGTCGAAGAGAGGGGAGGCCACACACGCTCGGGGAGGCCGTGCTCTGCGGGCGCACGCCGGCAATGGCGACGCCGTTGATGGAGACGGGGAGGCGGCGCCGTTGGAGAGGGATACAGCAAGGAGGCGGTGGCGATGGGGTTGGAGATGAGGCGCAGGCTTGCCGGCGTCCTCGAGGAGGAGGACTTGGCGGCGGCTCCTGGCCGGCCGGTGGTCCAGAGCAGCTCGGCTGCGGCGTGGTGCGGTTCCCTGCGCGGAGGCGGAGGAGGGCCGGCTCGAGGGAGCTCCTGGCGGAGGAGAACCGCGGGAGGCGAGGTGGATCGAGTAGGAGGGGGTCGGGCGTGCGAGAGAGAAGGGAGGAAGATGGGGATCGGGCTAGGAGGGGGCGCTGCGGCGCTGAGGGAGAGGGAGCGGGGTGGATCGAGGGAGAGGAGGGAGCGACGGGGTGCGGCTAGGGTTAGGAGCTGGCCTAATGGGCCGGTTGGTAGGAGGCCCAGATGGCCAGATGGTTGTGGGCTAAAACGCAGAGAAAGGAAAAAAAACAAAAGGAGAGATGGGCCAGCCTCGATTAAGAGAAAAAAGGTCCCCTCTACTAATTTAAAAAAAACAGAGAAGCCAAATATTTATTTGGAAGAGCCAACTAAATAGGAATTGAACTAACATCTGGCATGTGGCTACTTTGATATATCAAAGCTCCACAACCAGAGGATGAATATTTGGAGAAGGAGGAGGATTTAAAAGATTTAAAAACAAGAGGGAATTAAGATGCAAGTTTGTTAAGGTGAGTTTCATAATAATGGAATAATTTAATATAGCTCTCTAAATATTGAGAGGCTTTGTATACGTTGTAAAGAGAACTCAATATGTGAATTCCCTCGATTTAAATGGACCAAAGATCCACACGATTTATTTATTTGAGTTGCAAAAGTTAATGACATGATGGAATGATGACATGATGCAAGCACAAATAAAATGAAGCAAGCAATTAAAACACACGACGAAACCCGGAATAGCCGGAATCTTCTGGAGCGTCGGTCTTCGGGCGTCACATCACTACACCTGTGTTTACAGAGCTTTAGTCTGGGTTACAAACACCAATACTAACTACAGTTAAACTGGAGTTCATCATAACCCGGTTCGGTTTTCATGATGAACCGACAAATAATCAAGGGAATTATCAGCACTTGCACCTTGGATCATTATCTCTTCCTACCGGATTAAGGTTCATCGTGACACACTTAATCATAGGTATGATACATATTCTATATTTTATAAACAGTTCAAAACTTAGAACATGTGTTTGGGCATTATGATCCGTCCGGCGATAAATCGCCAGGACATTTTCAACATTGTTTCATGCAGAAGCAGGTGAAATAAATCATCAAAAGGCATTATATGCAAGACATAATTAAGAAGTGCGAACTGAAGCAGTCTCATACAAAGGATAATATGTGACAACATAAAGTATTTCAGCTATCTTATTACAAGGTGCTGGAGGGCCCAAAAGAATATCAGTTTTTCTCAAGTACTGGGACATAAAGTTAACCGGCACCGGTTTAAGACTATGCGTCAGTCTGCCGTGAAGATTGAGGATCAACTTGCTCCGGTTCTTCGACGGTCTCTTCCAGCTGTTGGAAGTCAATAGTGGTCTAGTCAATCTTGGTCAGCGCTCGGAAATAAACTTCGTCATTCACGAGGTCTGACGGATCAATGTCAGGAGCAAAAGTGTGCTTACGGACGGGCGAAATAAGATTTTCAATATCATAAGTCGGACGCTCTGCCCGCACGTTCTCAGCATCATATCCCAGATGATATCTAGACAGATCAGCCTCGTCAGCAAGTTTGCTAGTTAGAGGCCGCATATCCTTGGTTAATGCACGTAAGTCATCGCTGGAAAAGGCTGATCCGTCTTCCTTCATACTTGGATAGCCGTTCATCGCCTCCGCCGGATCAAAATCAGGAACCCAAGCTTTCGCTCGAGTCAAAGCCATCAGAGCACCTGCCCTTGCAGACGACTTCTTCACCTCTACGAGGCGGGCAGGCGGAATGGACAGCTTTTCCAAAGTACCCTTGATTGTGGTAGGAGCCGGTTTGTTATGCGAGATAGCACGGACAGCCCTCTGAGCGCCGGAATATAGCTGCTCCACCAGAGTATATGCAACTTTCAATTTCTTTAGCACATCATCTCCAAGATGAGTGATACGCCTCCCTACGTTAAAATTATGAATTAAACTGAGATGGTACAGGATTGCAAGGTTTAGGGTTGTGTTAACAGTACTTACCAAAGATGGCGGTCGTCATGTCATTTATCTGCTGCTTCAATCCGGACAGTTCCTCTGTCACCGGATTAAGAGCAGCCTCTGCATCATTGGCTCTCTTCTCCAAGGCAGCCTTTTCAGCATCCCAGTCTAACCGCTCTTTTTCAAAGTTTTTCTTCAGCTCCTCTATACTTGCTAAGGCAGGTGTCATTTCGTCCTTGACTTTAAGAGCAGCAGTTTCTTGGAACTTCAAAAAGCACTGTTCAAGAAATCTTCCGATTCAACGATTTATCGTCCGATTTATCGCTACTCTTGTGGTGACCGATAAGATTATGCCTTATCTTCACCATTTATCATTTGGGACGATTTATCACTATGAAAAGCGATATATCGAGAATCTACCGATAAATCGGGCCTATTCAGAGCACTATGTTTGCAAAAACTATGTTTATTTGCGTTTTGTAGACCTTGTTATGTAATATCTACTGTTGTCCTATCTTGCTCGTCATTAGACAAGGATTCAAAGGCTAGGAATCAAGGTAATACTTATGTCCAATATTTTTTGGTGTTGAATATAGACAAATTTAGTGTTGGGAACCTGGGATTCGTAAAAAATGACCGATTAATAGTTGACCGATAAAATTGATTAATCAGCTGATTTCCGATTAATCTCTAATCCACAGCCGACCGAGACGATAACGATAAGCGATATCCTCAACATTGCTTCAAAGTATCCCGGAGCTCAGTCAATTCAGAGTTTTTCCAGTTCAAGTCAGTCTGCCAAAATGAAAGCACATTATATATTCATGAGGCAGTTTCAATCAAAGTCCCAAGCACATAACAAGTTATGCACTTGACACTTGGGGGCTAATGTATATTTACAGTAAAAACAGGCATTTTTCAGACAAGTCCCAAGCACATAAACAAGTTATATACTTGGCACTTGAGGGCTAATGTGACATTGTTCTGAATTCAAGTAGAAGTCTCGGTTCATCCTAAAGGAAGTAAACCGGCCCTTGGGGGCTACACATGTGCAAAACAAAACTGTCTACTGGATCTACTGAAGTCTCGGTTCACCCTAAAAGGCTAAACTAGCACTTGGGGGCTACGATGGAGTAAGGATACAGTTACAAGATGCAAGCAGAAATAGAAGACAAGACAAAGGCAGAAAGGTTACCTCATAGCGCTCCTTCATCAAATTTACCAATCCAGCTTCATGATCATGGCTGGTGTACAGCCGGTTTAGATAGCCGGAATGGAGTTCTTGGGGGGTAAGTTGAGCGTAGATGGACAGATCAGCACTCCACTTGCCTTTGTCCTTGCTAAGAAATTCTTCCTTGGCAGTATGATTGGACAAAGCGACAGGCTCCCCTGGGGTAGTAAAGCCGGTCCCAGTGATTTCAACATCGCCAGATGAAGCATCCGCTTGCTTAGGGGGGCTAGAAGGAGCAGGGCTAGCCCGGGCAGGGCTGGCCGGTTCAAGGTCACGGTCCATTAGATCGCTCCCCTGATCAACAAAGGCGTCATGATCCATGGGAGGAGGATCATCATGCGAAATCTCAGCATTGTCTTCAGAAGGTTCAGCAAGTTCAGGATTTTCTGCCGGTTCAGGAGTGGTATTATCGACTGCCGGTTTACTCAGTTTGACCTTTTTACTAGGCTTGGGTTTACTGCGAAAGTTAAAGATAATGAAAATCAAAAGAGTCAAAGACAAATGTTAAACCGGAAAAAGCGAAAAAACAGCTTACCCAGGAACGGTCTTGAGGGGAGGAATTTGAGTGGCTATTGATTCGCCGGAAGATGAATGAGGAGTTTCCTGATAATTCGAATCAGACGGATTAAGGGGTTGTCGAATAAGACCTGCTTTGGGGTAAAGAGCATTTGGAGTGAGTAAAACCTCAGAACGACGCCTCCGAGCTGGAGTGTGTGTTAATCCGGTGGATTCAATAGCATGACCACTATGACGAGTGGTGCGGCGAGCTTCATGTTGCTGCTTCTTCAAAAGAAAGTTTGGGTCCAAGTAAGCAAAAGGATGAGAAAACTGTACTTTCTAGGTTGCTCGACGAACTTTGGGTGTTGGCAGAGGTTCTGAATCGGAAGAAAGAGTGATTACCTCAACATCGTCCGCTTTACTGCCTTCAGTGTGTCCCTGGGAACAGTCACTGTCAATAAAAATGCAGATAAAGAGACAAGGAAGTCAAAAGAATCAGGTGGTACCTCGGAGGCCGGTTCATCTTCTTTCGGATTGGATCCGGACGCGGCAGTTTCTTCTTCTTGACGGTTTTCTTGACAGCCTGGGTCTTCTGGCGAGGTACTTTCGACGGTTTATCTTGGGCCTTCCTTTTCCAGAAAGGGTCATTTTCCTATTGAAAGAAGTAAAGACACTTCAAGACAAGTGCTGCAGCCGGATTAAACCAAACTAAAACAATAGGGAAGAGATTTTTACCGATGGTGGTTTGTTGGTAACACAGAAGGGTGCCAAGCCGGTGTGACTGCAAGCTTCTATAGGTAAATTCAGCAGCTTCTTGACGGATTCATTGACCTAGTTTTCTGATAGCACCGCCTCTATGTGGCGCAAAGGGTATTTGGGATTCCCAGTATATTCACACATTAAACCGGAACATCGGCTTAGCGGGAGAACACTCCAAGAAATCCAGCAGCGGACGAAGTCAACTCCTGTTAGACCATTGGCCACAAAGCCATGAGCTTTGAAAGCTGAGCGGCGTATTGAGCTCGTTCCTGGGCACTTAGCCGCTGTGGAAAAGGGTGGTTTTCTGGAAGACGGTGGGAGCGATAACCGGGCAGTGGATTTTCTTTGGCAGGAGAAGTATCTAGGCAGTAGAACCAAGTCTGATTCCAGTCCTTTGGGTGGCTATGAAGACTGGCGTGAGGAAAGCTAACATCCTTCCTATTCTGAATAGACATCCCACCGAGTTCAGTATTTGGACCGTCATGAAATTCAGTGCGGCGGTTTAAGTAAAAGAAATCCCGGAATAACTCAACTGACGGCTCCTCTTGCAGATAAATTTCA
The DNA here is from genome assembly GCA_902687465.1 of Secale cereale. Classification (NCBI taxonomy): domain Eukaryota; kingdom Viridiplantae; phylum Streptophyta; class Magnoliopsida; order Poales; family Poaceae; genus Secale; species Secale cereale. The sequence goes on from LR738711.1 coordinate 781,107,866, forward strand.
CAAAAGACTTGGAAGTTGCAAATGTTTGACACAGAGTTGGGACCAATATCTTGTGGATGAAGCTGGAATTTTGCTAACACGTCACGGAAGAACTTTGACCCGGGAGGACTATAACCCCGGGCTAAATGATCAAACAAGACGACAACCTCTCCCTCTTTGGGTTTTGGAGGATATTCTAATCCGGGAACCCTCCAGTGAAGGACATTTTTTGGGCCTAACCCACCAATTTTGGCCATTTTCTCTAAATCTTCCTCAGTAATCCGGGATTGGACCCTGTTATAGGAGACGAACTGCTTGGCTTGGGTGGTCATCTTTTTGGAAGGAAAAAGTCTGAAAATATAATGAAGAGCCGGTTTATAATCTAAAGCAAGTTTAAACCAGCATGCTTTATAAAGGTACTGGTCTAAATGGCGGTTTAGGCAGGGGCCTAATGGTATCTACTGGGTTAAAGTATCTGGAACAGCTATAACAATGACATCTACCGGATTATAGAGTCTGAAAAAGCTAAACCGCCAACAAAGGTAAACAAGACGCAGATCTGAAGTTATGAAGAGACAGCTTTCGCACAGACAGCAGTGAAATACGGATCTACAACATGTTGAAAATTCAGAGATATTCAGGCTATATTCAGCAGACATGATGAAGGTCCTAGCAGATGCAATCTAAACTAGTCACATTAGGAAAGATAAAGGCACGGTGAAGGAGCGGAGGTACTCCTACAGCTATTAAATAGGAGATTTAGATCTACGATGAAACTACTGAGCTACGGCAAAAACTGCGAAGAACGATGCCTACCCGCGAGCTCGTATAAAGGAACCCTAAAACAAGGTCTATGAGCGGGGTAAGGAGAGAACGTACCCGAGGCGTCGGGTGCGGAGAAGCGTCGGCGAGTTTTCTGAATCGATCAGGTTGATGCAGCGGCCAAGACCCGGCGGAGATGCGAAGCTTGACGACGGCGGCGGAGCTTGAGCACGAACGGATGGAGGAAGAAGAAGAAGAGGCAAGGGGGAAAAAGAGATGCCCCTCTGCCCTATTTATAAGTCGAAGGATAAAATGGCAGGCGCGGGAATCGAGGAGCCGAAAAAGTGGATATGGGACGATACTGTCGCCTCGATCTTTGGAGCTTTAATGAATAAAAGATAAAAAACAGGTACAAGTATTAAATGTGCAGATGACGTCACGACGGTTTAAAGCGATCTAAGAAGATGACGTCACGACGGTTTATGAAGCATTTGAAGCTGCGGAAAGGGAAATATGTACAAAACGTTGAAGATTGACATGAACAGGTTCAAATCAATGTGGGGCCTAATGTCAGGATATTACTACTAGGTATAAACTAGGCGGTTTATACCTATGGAGATCATTACTACTGAAGTCCAGCCGAACATGGAGCAAGGCGCTTTAGTCCGAGAAGCTTAAAGCCCAAGGGGCGTTAGGGTCCATCATTTGTAAACCGCCATATGATATGTAACTTGTGATGTAAGATAGGAAGAATAGAGACCGAGCCGGATACATTTATAAGCCGGCCTCGGGACTCTGTAAACCAGACTGGGCGTCACCTCTTATATAAAGGGACGACCCGACGTCGGTTCAGGGCAGAGAACAACAGCTCGAGACATAGGCAAATCGGATTCGCTCCCTGGTCATCGAAACCCTAGCAATATTACACCAAACTAGACGTAGGCTTTTACCTTCATCGAAGGGGCCGAACTAGTATAAAATCTCTATGTCCCTGTCCGCTTTAAACCCTTTAAGCTAACCCGTAGCGATGTCCTCATGACTAAGTCCTTTTGCTAGGACATCTGCCGTGACAAAACCACGACACGTCTAGTGACGCGGTTGATGTGGTCGAACTTATTCGCGATCCAACCGATCAAGCACCGAACGTACGGAGCCTCCGCGTTCAGCACACGTTCAGCTTGATGACGTCCCACGAGTTCTTGATCCAGTAGAACCTCACGGGAGAGTTTCGTCTGAAGGAAATATGCCCTAGAGGCAGTAATAAAGTTATTATTTATTTCCTTATATCATGATAAATGTTTATTATTCATGCTAGAATTGTATTAACCGGAAACTTAATACATGTGTGAATACATAGACAAAACAGTATGTCCCTAGTATGCCTCTACTAGACTAGCTCATTGATCAAAGATGGTTATGTTTCCTAGCCATAGACATGAGTTGTCATTTGATCAACGGGATCACATCATTAGGAGAATGATGTGATGGACAAGACCCATCCGTTAGCATAGCACTATGATCGTTTAGTTTAACTGCTATTGCTTTCTTCATGACTTATACATGTTCCTATGACTATGAGATTATGCAACTCCCGAATACCGTAGGAACACCTTGTGTGCTATCAAACGTCACAACGTAACTGGGTGATCATAAAGATGCTCTACAGGTGTCTCCGAAAGTATTCGTGGTGTTGGCATAGATCAAGATTAGGATTTGTCACTCCGAGTGTCGGAGAGGTATCTCTGGGCCCTCTCGGTAACACACATCACAATAAGCCTTGCAAGCAAAAGACTAATGAGTTAGTCACGAGATGATGTGTTACGGAAACGAGTAAAGAGACTTGCCGGTGACGAGATTGAACTAGGTATAAAGATACCGACGATCGAATCTCGGGCAAGTAACATACCGTTTGACAAAAGGAACAACGTATGTTGTTATGCGGTTCTGACCGATAAAAGATCTTCGTAGAATATGTAGGAGCCAATATGAACATCCAGGTTCCGCTATTGGTTATTGACCGGAGATGAGTCTCGGTCATGTCTACATAGTTCTCGAACCCGTAGGGTCCGCACGCTTAACGTTTGATGACGATCGGTATTATGAGTTTATGAGTATTGATGTACCGAAGGTTGTTCGGAGTCCCGGATGAGATCACGGACATGACGAGGAGTCTCGGAATGTCCGAGACATAAAGATTGATATATTGGACGGCTATATTCGGACACCGGAAGTATACCGGAAAAGTTTCAGATTTATCGGGAATGCCGGAGGGGGTTACCGGAACCCCCTACGAGAGGGGATGGTCCATAGTGGGCCTAAAGGTTGAGAGAGAGGCAGCCCATAGGGCTGGCCGGCGCCCCCACCTAGGAATCCTAGTTGGACTAGGATTGGGGGGGGCGCCACCTCTCCTATTCCTTTCCCCCTTCTTCCTTTCGGTGAATCCTACTAGGAATAGGATTGCAATCCTATTCCTAGTAGGACTCCCTCCCTAGCCGCACCAGGAGAGGTTGGCCGGCCTCCCTCCCCTGCTCCTTTATATACGGGGGCAGGGGGGCACCCAAAGACACACAAGTTGTATTGTTTTAGCAGTGTGCGGTGCCCCCCTCCACAGAATCACACCTCGGTCATACCGTCGCGGAGCTTAGGCGAAGCCCTGCGCCGGTGAACACATCATATCCGTCACCACGCTGTCGTGCTGACGAAACTCTCCCGTGAAGCTCAACTGGATCAAGAGCTCGTGGGACGTCATCAAGCTGAACGTGTGCTGAACGCGGAGGTGCCGTACGTTCGGTGCTTGATCGGTTGGATCGCGAAGAAGTTCGACAACATCAACCGCGTCACTTGACGCTTCCGCTCCCGGTCTACGAGGGTACGTAGACACACTCTCCCCTCTCGTTGCTATGCATCTGGTAGATAGATATTGCGTGATCGTAGGAAAATTTTAAAATACTACGTTCCCCAACAGTGGCATCATGAGCTAGGTCTATGCGTAGATGATATGCACGAGTAGAACACAATGAGATTGTGGACGATACTAGTCATACTGCTTACCAGCATGTCATACTTTGCTTCGGCGGTATTCTGAGATGAAGCGGACCGGACCGACATTACGCGTACGCTTACGCGAGACTGGTTTCACCGTTACGAGCACTCGTTGCTTAAAGGTGACTGGCGGGTGTCTGTCTCTCTCACTTTAGCTGAATCAAATGTGGCTACGCCCGGTCCTTGTGAAGGTTAAAACAGCACATACTTGACGAAACATCGTTGTGGTTTTGTATGCGTAGGTAAGAACGGTTCTTGCTAAGCCCGTAGCAGCCACGTAAAACTTGCAACAAACAAAGTAGAGGACGTCTAACTTGTTTTTGCAGGGCATGTTGTGATGTGATATGGTCAAGACATGATGAGTTATACGGTTTTGTATGAGATGATCATGTTTTCTAAAGTTATCGGCAACTGGCAGGAGCCATATGGTTGTCGCTTTATTGTATGAAATGCAACCGCCATGTAATTGCTTTACTTTATCACTAAGCGGTAGCGATAGTCGTGGAAGCAATAGTTGGCGAGACGACAACGATGCTACGATGAAGATCAAGGTGTCAAGCCGGTGACGAAGGTGATCATGACGGTGCTTTGGAGATAGAGATCAAAAGCACAAGATGATGATGGCCATATCATGTCACATATTTTGATTGCATGTGATGTCTATCTTATTATGCTTCTTATTTTGCTTAGAACGACGGTAGCATTATAAGATGATCCCTTACTAAATTTCAAGGTATAAGTGTTCTCCCTGAGTATGCACCGTTGCGAAAGTTCGTCGTGCCGAGACACCACGTGATGATCGGGTGTGATAAGCTCTACGTTCAAATACAACGGGTGTAAGCCAGTTTTGCACACGCAGAATACTCGGGTTAAACTTGACGAGCCTAGCATATACAGATATGGCCTCGGAACACTGGAGACCGAAAGGTCGAGCGTGAATCATATAGTAGATATGATCAACATAAGATGTTCACCATTGAAACTACTCCATCTCACGTGATGATCGGACATGGTTTAGTTGATTTGGATCACGTGATCATTTAGATGACCAGAGGGATGTCTATCTAAGTGGGAGTTCTTAAGTAATATGATTAATTGAACTTTAATTTATCATGAACTTAGTCCTGGTAGTATTAGCATATCTATGTTGTAGATCAATAGCTCGTGATGTTGCTCCGCGTTTTTTTTTCATATGTTCCTAGAGAAAACCAAGTTGAAAGATGTTAGTAGCAATAATGCGGAATTGTTCCGTGATCTGAGGATTATCCTCATTGATGCACAGAAGAATTATGTCCTTGACGCACCGCTAGGTGACAGACCTATTGCAGGAGCAGATGCAGACGTTATGAACGTTTTGACAAGAGCTCGATATGATGACTACTTGATAGTTTAGTGCACCATACTTTATGGCTTAGAATCGGGACTTCAAAAACGTTTTGAACGCCACGGAGCATATAAGATGTTCCAAGAGTTGAAATTAGTATTTCATACTCATGCCCGTGTCAAGAGGTATAAGACCTCTGACAGTACTTTGCCTACAAGATGGAGGAGAATAGCTCAACCAGTGAGCATGTACTCAGATTGTCTGGGTACTACAATTACTTTAATCAAGTGGGAGTTAATCTTCCAGATAAGATAGTAATTGACAAAGTTCTCTAGTCACTATCACCAAGTTAGTAGAACTTCGTGATGAACTATAAATATGCAAGGGATGACGAAAGGAATTCCCAGCTCTTCGCGATACTGAAGTAGGCGAAGGTAGAAATCATGAAAAAACATCAAGTGTTGATGGTTAACAAGACCACTTGTTTCAAGTAAAAGGCAAAGGGATAAAAGGGGAACTTCAAGAAGAATGACAAGCAAGTTGTCACTCCCGTGAAGAAACCCAAAGCTAAACTCAAGCCTGAAACAAGTGCTTATACTGCAAAGGAAATGGTCACTAAAAGTGGAACTGCCCTAGATACTTGGCGGATAAGGAGGATGGCAAAGTGAACAAAGGTATATTTGATATACAGATTATTAATGTGTATTTTACTAGTGTTCATAGCAACCCCTCGGTATTTGATATTGGTTCAGTTGCTAAAGAGCAGTAACTCGAAATGGGAGTTGCATAATGAACAGAAACTAGTTAAAGGATGAAGTGACGATGTATATTGGAAGCAGTTCCAAGATTGATATGATCATCATCGCACACTCCCTATACTTTCGGGATTAGTGTTGAACCTAAATAACTGTTATTTGGTGTTTGTGTTGAGCATGAATGTGATTTGATCATGTTTATTGCAATACGGTTATTCATGTAAGTTAGAGAATAATTGTTGTTCTGTTTACATGAATAAAACCTTCTATGGTCATACACCCAATGAAAATAGTTTATTGGATCTCGATCGTATGATACACATATTCATAGTATTGAAGCCAAAAGATGCAAGGTTAATAATGATAGTGCAACTTATTTGTGGCACTGCCGTTTAAGTCATATTGGTGTAAAACGCATGAGGAAACTCCATAATGATGGACTTTTGGAATCACTTGATTATGAATCACTTGGTGCTTGCGAACCATACCTCATGGGCAAGATGACTAAAACTCCGTTCTCCGGAACTATGGAGCGAGCAACGTATTTGTTGGAAATCATACATACTGATGTATGCGGACCAATGATTGTTGAAGCTCGCGGCGGGTATCGTTATTTTCTGACCTTCACTGATGATTTGAGCAGATATAGGTATATCCACTTAATGAAGCACAAGTCTGAAACATTTGAAAAGTTCAAAGAATTTCAGAGTGAAGTAGAGAATCATCGTAACAAGAAAATAAAGTTTCTACGATCTGATCGTGGAGGAAAATATTTGAGTTACGAGTTTGGTCTTCATTTGAAACAATGTGGAATAGTTTCATAGCTCACGCCACCCGGAACACCACAGCATAATGGTGTGTCCGAACGTCGTAAACCGTACTTTATTGGATATGGTGCGATCTATGATGTCTCTTACCGATTTACCACTATCATTTTGGGTCATGCATTAAGAGACAGCTGCATTCACGTTAAATAAGGGCCTCATCTGAATCCGTTGAGACAACGCCTTAAGAACTGTGGTTTGGCAAGAAACCAAAGTTGTTGTTTCTTAAAGTTTGGGACTGTGATGCTTATGTGAAAAAGTTTCAACATGATAAGCTCGAACCCAAACCGGAAAAGTAAATCTTCATAGGATACCCAAAAGAGACTGTTGGGTACACCTTCTATCACAGATCCGAAGGCAAGATATTCGTTGCTAAAAATGGATCCTTTCTAGAGAAGGAGTTTCTCTTGAAAGAAGTGAGTGGGAGGAAAGTAGAACTTGATGAGGTAATTGTACCTTCTCCCAGATTGGAAGGTAGTACATCACAGGAAATTGTTCCAGTGATTCCTACACCAATTAGTGAGGAAGTTAATGATAATGATCATGAAACTTCGGATCAAGTTTCTGCTGAACGTCGTAGATCAACCAGAGTACGTTCCGCACCAAAGTGGTACGGCAACCCAGTTCTGGAAATCATGTTACTAGACCATGATGAACCTACGAACTATGAGGAAGCGATGATGAGCCCAGATTCCACAAAATGGCTTGAGCCATGAAATCTGAGATGGGATCCATATATGAAAACAAAGTATGGACTTTGGTTGACTTGCCCGATGGTCGGCAAGCCATCGAAAATAAATGGATCTTCAAGAGGAAGACCGACGCAGACGGTAATATTACTGTTTACAAAGCTCGACTTGTTGCGAAAGGTTTTCGACAAGTTCAAGGAGTTGACTACGATGAGACTTTCTCACCTGTAGCGATGCTTAAGTCTGCCCGAATCATGTTAGCAATTGCCGCATTTTATGATTATGAAATCTGGCAAATGGATGTCAAAACTACATTCCTAAATGGATATCTCAAAGAAGAGTTGTATATGATGCAACCAGAAGGTTTTGTCGATCCAAAAGGTGCTAACAAAGTATGCAAGCTCCAGCGATCCATCTATGGACTGGTGCAAGCATCTCGGAGTTGGAATATACGCTTTGATGAGGTGATCAAAGCATATGGTTTTATACAGACTTTTGGAGAAGCCTGTATTTACAAGAAAGTGAGTGGGAGCTCTGTAGCATTTCTAATATTATATGTAGATGACATATTGTTGATTGGAAATGATATAGAATTTCTGGATAGCATAAAAGGATATTTGAATAAAAGTTTTTCAAAGAAAGACCTCGGTGAAGCTACTTACATATTGAGCATCAAAGATCTATATAGATAGATCAAGACGCTTGATAAGACTTTCGATGAGTACATACCTTGATAAGATTTTGAAGTAGTTCAAAATGGATCAGTCAAAGAAGAAGTTCTTGCCTGACTTGTAAGGTGTGAAGTTGAGTAAGACTCAAAGCCAGACCACGGCAGAAAAATATAGAGAGAATGAAAGTCATTCCCTATGCCTCAGCCATAGGTTCTATAAAGTATGCCATGCTGTGTACAAAACACGTTGTGTACCTTGCCAAGAGTTTGACAGGGAGGTACAATAGTGATCCAGGAGTAGATCACTGTACAGCGGTCAAAATTATCCTTAGTAATTGGATGACTAAGGAAATATTTCTCGATTATGGAGGTGATAAAGAGTTCGTCGTAAAGGGTTACGCCGATGCAAGCTTTGACACTAAATCCAGATGACTCTAAGTATCAATCTGGATGCGTATTGAAAGTGGGAGCAATTAGCTAGAGTAGCTCCATGCAGAGCATTGTAAGACATAGAAATTTGCGAAATACATAGGGATATGTATATGACAGACCCGTTGACTAAACTTCTCTCACAAGCAAAACATGATCACACCTTATTACTCTTGGGTATTAATCACATAGCGATGTGAACTAGATTATTGACTCTAGTAAACCCTTTGGGTGTTGGTCACATAACGATGTGAACTATCGGTATTAAATCACATGGCGATGTGAGCTAGATTATTGACTCTAGTGCAAGTGGGAGACTGAAGGAAATATGCCCTAAAGGCAATAATAAAGTTATTATTTATTTCCTTATATCATGATAAATGTTTATTATTCATGCTAGAATTGTATTAACCGGAAACTTAATACATGTGTGAATACATAGACAAAACAGTATGTCCCTAGTATGCCTCTACTAGACTAGCTCATTGATCAAAGATGGTTATGTTTCCTAGCCATAGACATGAGTTGTCATTTGATCAACGGGATCACATCATTAGGAGAATGATGTGATGGACAAGACCCATCCGTTAGCATAGCACTATGATCGTTTAGTTTAACTGCTATTGCTTTCTTCATGACTTATACATGTTCCTATGACTATGAGATTATGCAACTCCCGAATACCGTAGGAACACCTTGTGTGCTATCAAACGTCACAACGTAACTGGGTGATCATAAAGATGCTCTACAGGTGTCTCCGAAAGTATTCGTGGTGTTGGCATAGATCAAGATTAGGATTTGTCACTCCGAGTGTCGGAGAGGTATCTCTGGGCCCTCTCGGTAACACACATCACAATAAGCCTTGCAAGCAAAAGACTAATGAGTTAGTCACGAGATGATGTGTTACGGAAACGAGTAAAGAGACTTGCCGGTGATGAGATTGAACTAGGTATAAAGATACCGACGATCGAATCTCGGGCAAGTAACATACCGTTTGACAAAAGGAACAACGTATGTTGTTATGCGGTTCTGACCGATAAAAGATCTTCGTAGAATATGTAGGAGCCAATATGAACATCCAGGTTCCGCTATTGGTTATTGACCGGAGATGAGTCTCGGTCATGTCTACATAGTTCTCGAACCCGTAGGGTCCGCACGCTTAACGTTTGATGACGATCGGTATTATGAGTTTATGAGTATTGATGTACCGAAGGTTGTTCGGAGTCCCGGATGAGATCACGGACATGACGAGGAGTCTCGGAATGTCCGAGACATAAAGATTGATATATTGGACGGCTATATTCGGACACCGGAAGTATACCGGAAAAGTTTCAGATTTATCGGGAATGCCGGAGGGGGTTACCGGAACCCCCTACGAGAGGGGATGGTCCATAGTGGGCCTAAAGGTTGAGAGAGAGGCAGCCCATAGGGCTGGCCGGCGCCCCCACCTAGGAATCCTAGTTGGACTAGGATTGGGGGGGCGCCACCTCTCCTATTCCTTTCCCCCTTCTTCCTTTCGGTGAATCCTACTAGGAATAGGATTGCAATCCTATTCCTAGTAGGACTCCCTCCCTAGCCGCACCAGGAGAGGTTGGCCGGCCTCCCTCCCCTGCTCCTTTATATACGGGGGCAGGGGGGCACCCAAAGACACACAAGTTGTATTGTTTTAGCCGTGTGCGGTGCCCCCCTCCACAGAATCACACCTCGGTCATACCGTCGCGGAGCTTAGGCGAAGCCCTGCGCCGGTGAACACATCATATCCGTCACCACGCCGTCGTGCTGACGAAACTCTCCCGTGAAGCTCAACTGGATCAAGAGCTCGTGGGACGTCATCAAGCTGAACGTGTGCTGAACGCGGAGGTGCCGTACGTTCGGTGCTTGATCGGTTGGATCGCGAAGAAGTTCGACAACATCAACCGTGTCACTTGACGCTTCCGCTCCCGGTCTACGAGGGTACGTAGACACACTCTCCCCTCTCGTTGCTATGCATCTGGTAGATAGATCTTGCGTGCTTGTAGGAAAATTTTAAAATACTACGTTCCCCAACATCGTCAGCACAACGGCATGGTGACGGAGATGATGAAGCTATCGGTGCAGGGCTTCGCCTAAGCACTGCAACGGTATGACCGAGGTGTGTTTCTGTGGAGAGGGGCACCGCACACGGTTGGGAGAGATCAACTGATCAACTTATGTGTCTATGGGTGCCTCTACCCCCGTATATAAAGGAGGAGGGGAGGGGAGGGGCCGGCCCTCTCTATGGTGCGCCCTAGGGAGTCCTACTCCCATCGAGAGTAGGACTCCCCCCTTTTCCTAGTAGAATTAGGAGAAGAAGGAAGGAGAGGGAGAAGAAGGAAAGGGGGGCCGGCCCCCCTCCCAATTCGGATTGGGCTAGTGGGGGGCGCGCCTCCACCTTGGTCGCCCCCTCTCCCCCCCCTATGGCCCATTAACTCCCTGAGGGGTTCCGCTAACCGCCCGGTACTCCGGTATATGCCCGAAACCTCCCGGGACCTTTCCGGTGTCCAAACATAGTCGTCCAATATATCGATCTTTACGTCTCGGGCATTCCGAGACTCCTCGTCATGTCCGTGATCTAATCCGGGACTCCGAACTACCTTCGGTACATCAAAACTCATAAACTCATAATACCGATCATCATCAAACGTTAAGCGTGCGGACCCTACGGGTTCGAGAACTATGTAGACATGACCGAGACTCATCTCCGGTCAATAACCAATAGCGGAACCTAGATGCTCATATTGGCTCCTACATATTCTACGAAGATCTTTATCAGTCAAACCGCATAACAACATACGTTGTTCCTTTTGTCATCGGTATGTTACTTGCCCGAGATTCGATCGTCGGTATCTCAATACCTAGTTCAATCTCGTTACCGGCAAGTCTCTTTACTCGTTCCCTAATACATCATCTCGTGACAAAATCATTAGTCATATGCTTGCAAGGCTTTTTATGATGTGTATTACCGAGAGGGCCCAGAGATACCTCTCCGACGTTCGGAGTGACAAATCATATTCTTGATCTATGCCAACACCACGAATACCTTTGGAGACACCTGTAGAGCATCTTTATAATCACCCAGTTACGTTGTGACGTTTGATGGCACACAAGGTGTTCCTCCGGTATTCGGGAGTTGCATAATCTCATAGTCATAGGAACATGTATAAGTCATGGAGAAAGCAATAGCAGTAAAACTAAACGATCATAGTGCTAAGCTAACGGATGGGTCTTGTCCATCACATCATTCTCCTAATAATGTGATCTCGGTAATCAAATGACAACTCATGTCTATGGTCAGGAAACATAACCATCTTTGATCAACGAGCTAGTCTAGTAGAGGCATACTAGGGACATACTGTTTTGTCTATGTATACACACATGTACTAAGTTTCCGGTTAATACAATTCTAGCATGAATAAAAGACATTTATCATGATATAAGGAAATACAAATAACATCTTTATTATTGCCTCTAGGACATATTTCCTTCAGTCTACATATGCTATAATAAGACCACACGCCAAGTTTCATCCCATTCCGAGGACATTTTCCGGCCACTTATAAAATAAATATTTGAAGGTGCCGCGGGCGCGGGCGAGTGTGTTAGGGCTCAGAACGGACAACGGAAAGGACGGGCGGACTCGAACAGATGCATGTTTTGAAAACATGAGGATGCAATGCACATGATGACATGGTAAAATGCAACACGCAAGCAGATGGCATGGCAACGACGACGAATAACTGGCTGACACCTGGCGCATCGGTCTCGGGGCGTTACATCTTCACCAACATCTCCATCACCTTCTCCCATCTATCTACAGCGGTCCACTCTCCCGCAACCCGCCGTACCCTCTACTTGAACATGGTGCTTTATGCTTCATATTATTATCCAATGATGTGTTGCCATCCTATGATGTCTGAGTAGATTATCGTTGTCCTATCGGTGATTGGTGAATTGCTATGATTGATTTAAATTGTTTGTGGTTATGTTGCTGTCCTTTGGTGCCCATCATATGAGCGCGCACATGGATCACGCCATATAGTTAGTTGTATGTTGATAGGACTACGTATTGGAGGACAAAAGTGACAGAAGCTTCAACCTAGCGTAGAAATTGATGCATACGGGATTGAAGGGGGACCAATATATCCTAATGTTATGGTTGGGTTTTACCTTAATGAACGTTAGTAGTTGCGGATGCTTGCTAATAGTTCCAATCATATGTGCATAGAATTCTAAGTAAGGGATGACATGCTAGTAGTGACCTCTCCCACATAAAACTTGCTATCGGTCTAGTAACGTAGTCAATTGCTTAGGGGCAGTTTTGCAACTCCTACCACCACTTTTCCACACTCGCTATATTAACTTTATTGCTTCTTTATCTTAACAGCTACGTGCTCTTTATATTTTTGCAAACCTATCACATAAAAGCTATAAAGTACTTCTACTTTCATACTTGTTATAGATAAAGTAAACGTCAAGCGTGCGTAGAGTTGTATCGGTGGTCGATAGAACTTGAGGGAATATTTGTTCTGTCTTTAGCTCCTCGTTGGGTTCGACACTCTTACTTATCTAAAGAGGCTACAACTGATCCCCTACACTTGTGGGTTGTCACTCCTCGACCCAGGCATGGCCTGGTTATTAAACGGGCCGGTCCGTGGCACGTTTAACACGCCCGACGGCATGTTTCTTATCCTATTGAGCTGTATTTTAGGCTTATTGGACTGTAATTTAGGTCACATATATAAATATCTGAAAAAATATTAATACACATGCCGTGGCGTGCCGGCCCACGTGCCCAGCCTCTAGACCCAGGCACGGCCCTAGCTGCGTGCCGGACATGGCCTGTTTAGCCCGTGCTGTGCCTGCCCCATGGCGGGCCGTGCCGGCGTGCTCGTGGGACTCAGCTTCAGTGCCTTTGTGAAGCAAAGGCACAGAGCGCCTTAGCCTAGCATATCAGCCACTCGTTTTTCATCCGACGGACATGATTCGCTCAAGGCAAAAAAGACCCAGTTCTATAAGTTTCAGCTACAAGACGAGGCGGGGCGAGGCATTTTCGCGGGAGCGGCATCCAGTTCTCCCGCGCGGCCGTTCTCCCGCGCGGCCGCGACGGAGGCGAGGGTTTGGCAGGGGAACCGCCGTCCCCGAGCTTGCGCGCGGCGTCGAACCCGGCTAACAGCGGCCAGCAGCGACGCGGCGGCGACGAGCGCGGTGGTGAGCACGCGGCTCGCGCGGCCGCTGTCAGCACTGCCGTCGCTCTTGACCCGGTGCTGGTGGGTGTGCGGGTGCAGGGGGGGAGGGGGCACGTGGTCGCCGAGCCGGGACGTGGCCGGCGGCGGGAGCGTGGCGGCCAGGAGGAGGAGCAGCAGCAGTCGCCGTTTCGCCGGAGGTAATTCTGATTTTGGTTGAATTTTACTGCAGCCAAGCTCAAACCGTGAGAACCTAATTATTCAGAAGTTCAGATGATGCTTTCACTAGTAGTAATGCTTTGAAATTTGTACAGGATTACATGGTTCTGCAAGTTGTAGTAATTCTTTTGACCAGTCCAGAACTCCAGATCACACACACTGTTCTGCAGCCAACACATATTCAGAAGTAGAGTAATCTGAATTTTGTAGTACTGGTGAAAGAACACTAACTAATATTCAGATATACTGCTAGTGCAATATTAGTATTAGCAATTGTTTCAAGTTTGCATCTAGAATATTAGTTGGTGTTATGCAATTTAGTTAGCTGATTATATGTGTTGGCGATGGCAGATAAATTGGGTGGTGTGCAATGGCACAATCTGATAAGTGGACGCCTCAAGTTGGCATGCTCTTTAAAAGTTCAGATGAGGCTTGGCTGTTTTGGAGGGACTCAGCTTCAGTGCCTTTGTGAAGCAAAGGCACAGAGCGCCTTAGCCTAGCATATCAGCCACTCGTTTTTCATCCGACGCACAGGGTAGACTGAAGGCAAAACACACTCAGACTTGCTGTTTTCAGGAGAGACAGAGGAATGACAGCAGCGATGCACTAACGCTCTCCAGCCTGAATATTTGCACACAAAATATTTGATGCTAAAGATCGGGTTGTTAGTTTTATGGTCATTCGGCTGTCAGTTAGTTCGCTGATGTTTCAAAAATCTGACAGTAGGCACTGGAAAAACTGACATTCAGTGTACAATCTGTACCAAACCATGACTAAAATTCATTGTACCAAGTTGACATTATATCAAAGAAATTTGTACAATCTGTACCACTTAACATGTAAAATCTGAAGCAATCAGAGAAGGAAATACGAACAAGGTAACATCATAATTTACAAGCACTTGATAATCAATAGTTCTGTAGCATAGCACTGCAATTTTCAAGCACATGACATTGAAAGTCTGAAGCATATGATTCAAATTTTGTAGCAACAAGTACTACTGATGATCAATCATCCAAGTCTGTTACATAATAGGCCATTTCACTTGTACACTTAGGCCACAAAAGACTATAGTTATCCCCCAAATATTTCCAAAAAACTATAGTTAACCCCCAAAGTACCATGTAACCAACATCCGAACATTAGAAGAAATTTCCACCATAAAGACTGTCATCACCATCACCATCACCACAAGTAGGGGGAGCTGTTAGGAGCTGAGTAAAGCTCTCAATGGCAATGTACTTTGCATTCTCTGCATTTGGGCTTCTCTTGCTGCCATCATTCTCCACGTCTACTTTGGGCTGCACATCATCCTTTTTCTTTTTTTGCTGCCAATGAAAGTTCCACTAATTAGTGTATTAATAGATGAAAACAGTTTTTTGTTATGTCCAGATTAAAGTATACCTTTGCTCCTTTTTTGGTTGAAGCAGGAGGTTTAGTTGCCTTGCGCTTGCCCTTGTGCAACTTATCAAGCCAATTATTCTTTCTTTTTGAATTTTTGGATTGAACCTCCTTTTTCTTCAGTCGTGCTGCTCTTAGCAAGTCATCTCCTTGCTGCATATTTGGGTCATCATTTTCCTGGGCCTTACTAGGTTCATTCATGTCACTAGTAGATGCATTGAGTTTTTCCTCCAACTGTGGACCAACACAATCAAGTGCATTTTCTAATATCAAGCAACATTCTGTAGAGTAGGCCACTTTATATGCCATGTCATGAAATTTATGAGATAGTCCCTTGTAACGAAGCAGAGCTTCCAGTTTTGGATTTTCTACCACATTCCTTCCTTGCCTATCCAATATGCTTCCTTTACGTGCTTCCCTAGTCCACCTCTTGAAGATATAATGTGTTGGCAATGTTTTTATGTTCATCAAATCAAGCACTTTCAATCCATGTCCACACAATATTCCTGTCCTTTCAAACATTCTGCAAGCACATGTTGCTGTTTGGTTCAAAGGATCACCTATCACTATACGCTCATCTTCAAAATTACCATGCAAACTACCAATAGTAACAACATATTTGTTTTCATCCAATAATCTAGTGCATGCAGCCATGGATCTTTCATACTCACTTTGGAAAGCTTCAAAAATTATGGGAGTGTAAACTTTGCTTACTTGTACCAACATAGGTGTGCTCATCTTGATTCGTGGTATGTTTTTTCTTGCTTCAAATTCAGATTCCAGCTCCTTGTTTCTCTTTACCTCCACTATCCTTGCAAAATGTTTCAAAAATCTGACAATATGAAAATCAGATTTCAAATGGTTCTTCAATGAATTGTTGAAGCTCTCACTTAGTTGTGTACTCCTCACTCCCAAACTGAAGACATCTCGCATAAAACATTCAGCCCATTTTTCCTTTACCTTGTAGATACTATCGAACCAAGTTTGCTTATGCATTCTACACCTCATATTGGCAAAGGCTTCTTCAAATGCTTCCTTGTCCTCATAGCCATACATACAAGCACTAAAATCAGTGAGAATATGTAGTTCTTCGTCTTCATCTTTCTCTTCACCCTCATCTTTCTCTTCGCCTTTAACTGGAGATAGATGTTTGACGGCATTTTGCATTATGTGAAAGGTACATAGTCCATGATATGCTTATGTGAACACATCCTCTACAGCTATTCCCATTGCAGTATCTTGATCAGTATAAATAGTTCTAGGTTGCCTTCCATTATGTGCAGCTAGAAAAGTTTTGAAAAGCCATTGAAATGAGGCAAATGTTTCATCAAACATAAGTGCAGCACCAAAAACGGTAGTCTCCCTAAACTGGTTGAGCCCAAGAAAAACACCAAACGGCCGATATTCCTTGTTTGTGCCAAAAGTAGTGTCAAATGTGACAACATCCCCGAAGTGTGCATAGTCTAGCATCATTTTAGCATCGGCCCAGAAAATGTTTGTTATATCCTCCTCACAATCCAGCTGCAAAGCATATTGAAATGATGGGTTTTCAACAATTTTGTCTTGAAAATACTTTAACATGCTGCCCGCCTGACCAAAAGCCAACTCCCTCTGCCTCTTGCTTTGCAAATGATTTCTGTGATCACGAGGAGTGTAGCCGAGATTAAGTGGTCCACCAACTTGACGAGTAGCAAGCTCATATGCAGCTTGAGGCCTAATTCCAGAATCATCTGCAGCTTCGATTTCAAAAGCTTGAAATTCTGAAATTTTCCTTTGGGAAGCCATCAAGTGGCGGGTTTGTGGCAAGTGAAGGAGGTGATTATGTTCAAGAACTACATCAGTGATTTCCAAGTTTTCGGACTCTCGATCCAATGTAAGACTCATCCGAGCTTTGCAATCAGTTCTTGTTTGAGCTCTAAAGCACTTCTGAATGAACTCTCTTTGCCCCTTTTTCCGATGACCTTCATTGGCACAAACAAATCGGCAGGAGGTTACCTTACTATCAAATTTGCTCACATTGTTGTATCTTTTCCTCACATCAAAGCCAACACGACCACCATATGCTCTCCAAAACGGACTCAGCTTCAGTGCCTTTGTGAAGCAAAGGCACAGAGCGCCTTAGCCTAGCATATCAGCCACTCGTTTTTCATCCGACGGACATGATTCGCTCAAGGCAAAAAAGACCCAGTTCTATAAGTTTCAGCTACAAGACGAGGCGGGGCGAGGCATTTTCGCGGGAGCGGCATCCAGTTCTCCCGCGCGGCCGTTCTCCCGCGCGGCCGCGACGGAGGCGAGGGTTTGGCAGGGGAACCGCCGTCCCCGAGCTTGCGCGCGGCGTCGAACCCGGCTAACAGCGGCCAGCAGCGACGCGGCGGCGACGAGCGCGGTGGTGAGCACGCGGCTCGCGCGGCCGCTGTCAGCACTGCCGTCGCTCTTGACCCGGTGCTGGTGGGTGTGCGGGTGCAGGGGGGGAGGGGGCACGTGGTCGCCGAGCCGGGACGTGGCCGGCGGCGGGAGCGTGGCGGCCAGGAGGAGGAGCAGCAGCAGTCGCCGTTTCGCCGGAGGTAATTCTGATTTTGGTTGAATTTTACTGCAGCCAAGCTCAAACCGTGAGAACCTAATTATTCAGAAGTTCAGATGATGCTTTCACTAGTAGTAATGCTTTGAAATTTGTACAGGATTACATGGTTCTGCAAGTTGTAGTAATTCTTTTGACCAGTCCAGAACTCCAGATCACACACACTGTTCTGCAGCCAACACATATTCAGAAGTAGAGTAATCTGAATTTTGTAGTACTGGTGAAAGAACACTAACTAATATTCAGATATACTGCTAGTGCAATATTAGTATTAGCAATTGTTTCAAGTTTGCATCTAGAATATTAGTTGGTGTTATGCAATTTAGTTAGCTGATTATATGTGTTGGCGATGGCAGATAAATTGGGTGGTGTGCAATGGCACAATCTGATAAGTGGACGCCTCAAGTTGGCATGCTCTTTAAAAGTTCAGATGAGGCTTGGCTGTTTTGGAGAGCATATGGTGGTCGTGTTGGCTTTGATGTGAGGAAAAGATACAACAATGTGAGCAAATTTGATAGTAAGGTAACCTCCTGCCGATTTGTTTGTGCCAATGAAGGTCATCGGAAAAAGGGGCAAAGAGAGTTCATTCAGAAGTGCTTTAGAGCTCAAACAAGAACTGATTGCAAAGCTCGGATGAGTCTTACATTGGATCGAGAGTCCGAAAACTTGGAAATCACTGATGTAGTTCTTGAACATAATCACCTCCTTCACTTGCCACAAACCCGCCACTTGATGGCTTCCCAAAGGAAAATTTCAGAATTTCAAGCTTTTGAAATCGAAGCTGCAGATGATTCTGGAATTAGGCCTCAAGCTGCATATGAGCTTGCTACTCGTCAAGTTGGTGGACCACTTAATCTCGGCTACACTCCTCGTGATCACAGAAATCATTTGCAAAGCAAGAGGCAGAGGGAGTTGGCTTTTGGTCAGGCGGGCAGCATGTTAAAGTATTTTCAAGACAAAATTGTTGAAAACCCATCATTTCAATATGCTTTGCAGCTGGATTGTGAGGAGGATATAACAAACATTTTCTGGGCCGATGCTAAAATGATGCTAGACTATGCACACTTCGGGGATGTTGTCACATTTGACACTACTTTTGGCACAAACAAGGAATATCGGCCGTTTGGTGTTTTTCTTGGGCTCAACCAGTTTAGGGAGACTACCGTTTTTGGTGCTGCACTTATGTTTGATGAAACATTTGCCTCATTTCAATGGCTTTTCAAAACTTTTCTAGCTGCACATAATGGAAGGCAACCTAGAACTATTTATACTGATCAAGATACTGCAATGGGAATAGCTGTAGAGGATGTGTTCACATAAGCATATCATGGACTATGTACCTTTCACATAATGCAAAATGCCGTCAAACATCTATCTCCAGTTAAAGGCGAAGAGAAAGATGAGGGTGAAGAGAAAGATGAAGACGAAGAACTACATATTCTCACTGATTTTAGTGCTTGTATGTATGGCTATGAGGACAAGGAAGCATTTGAAGAAGCCTTTGCCAATATGAGGTGTAGAATGCATAAGCAAACTTGGTTCGATAGTATCTACAAGGTAAAGGAAAAATGGGCTGAATGTTTTATGCGAGATGTCTTCAGTTTGGGAGTGAGGAGTACACAACTAAGTGAGAGCTTCAACAATTCATTGAAGAACCATTTGAAATCTGATTTTCATATTGTCAGATTTTTGAAACATTTTGCAAGGATAGTGGAGGTAAAGAGAAACAAGGAGCTGGAATCTGAATTTGAAGCAAGAAAAAACATACCACGAATCAAGATGAGCACACCTATGTTGGTACAAGTAAGCAAAGTTTACACTCCCATAATTTTTGAAGCTTTCCAAAGTGAGTATGAAAGATCCATGGCTGCATGCACTAGATTATTGGATGAAAACAAATATGTTGTTACTATTGGTAGTTTGCATGGTAATTTTGAAGATGAGCGTATAGTGATAGGTGATCCTTTGAACCAAACAGCAACATGTGCTTGCAGAATGTTTGAAAGGACAGGAATATTGTGTGGACATGGATTGAAAGTGCTTGATTTGATGAACATAAAAACATTGCCAACACATTATATCTTCAAGAGGTGGACTAGGGAAGCACGTAAAGGAAGCATATTGGATAGGCAAGGAAGGAATGTGGTAGAAAATCCAAAACTGGAAGCTCTGCTTCGTTACAAGGGACTATCTCATAAATTTCATGACATGGCATATAAAGTGGCCTACTCTACAGAATGTTGCTTGATATTAGAAAATGCACTTGATTGTGTTGGTCCACAGTTGGAGGAAAAACTCAATGCATCTACTAGTGACATGAATGAACCTAGTAAGGCCCAGGAAAATGATGACCCAAATATGCAGCAAGGAGATGACTTGCTAAGAGCAGCACGACTGAAGAAAAAGGAGGTTCAATCCAAAAATTCAAAAAGAAAGAATAATTGGCTTGATAAGTTGCACAAGGGCAAGCGCAAGGCAACTAAACCTCCTGCTTCAACCAAAAAAGGAGCAAAGGTATACTTTAATCTGGACATAACAAAAAACTGTTTTCATCTATTAATACACTAATTAGTGGAACTTTCATTGGCAGCAAAAAAAGAAAAAGGATGATGTGCAGCCCAAAGTAGACGTGGAGAATGATGGCAGCAAGAGAAGCCCAAATGCAGAGAATGCAAAGTACATTGCCATTGAGAGCTTTACTCAGCTCCTAACAGCTCCCCCTACTTGTGGTGATGGTGATGGTGATGACAGTCTTTATGGTGGAAATTTCTTCTAATGTTCGGATGTTGGTTACATGGTACTTTGGGGGTTAACTATAGTTTTTTGGAAATATTTGGGGGATAACTATAGTCTTTTGTGGCCTAAGTGTACAAGTGAAATGGCCTATTATGTAACAGACTTGGATGATTGATCATCAGTAGTACTTGTTGCTACAAAATTTGAATCATATGCTTCAGACTTTCAATGTCATGTGCTTGAAAATTGCAGTGCTATGCTACAGAACTATTGATTATCAAGTGCTTGTAAATTATGATGTTACCTTGTTCGTATTTCCTTCTCTGATTGCTTCAGATTTTACATGTTAAGTGGTACAGATTGTACAAATTTCTTTGATATAATGTCAACTTGGTACAATGAATTTTAGTCATGGTTTGGTACAGATTGTACACTGAATGTCAGTTTTTCCAGTGCCTACTGTCAGATTTTTGAAACATCAGCGAACTAACTGACAGCCGAATGACCATAAAACTAACAACCCGATCTTTAGCATCAAATATTTTGTGTGCAAATATTCAGGCTGGAGAGCGTTAGTGCATCGCTGCTGTCATTCCTCTGTCTCTCCTGAAAACAGCAAGTCTGAGTGTGTTTTGCCTTCAGTCTACCCTGTGCGTCGGATGAAAAACGAGTGGCTGATATGCTAGGCTAAGGCGCTCTGTGCCTTTGCTTCACAAAGGCACTGAAGCTGAGTCCGTGCTCGTGGGCCGGTCTTGGCCAGCTTATACTACGGGGTGGCCCTGCCCCGTCAGATCCTATTCCCTACCAGGCCACCGCCTGTCCACTACAGTCGAGGGACATGGAGCCAGCGCACCGCCGCCGAGTTGAGAAACTGCCCGCGGCGGGCGACTAGAGGCCATCCCGGTGCCCCCCACTCCCACCAGGCCGCCGCCGCAGTCGCGGAGATGGAGGATGCATTGCAGCGCGCTCGCCGAGTCGAGGAGCTGCCCACGGCGGTCGACGAGGGTTAGGTATGTCCCGTGCTTTGCATTTCTGCCCTTCCCTAGCTGTGGCTTATGATTCTGTGTTTCCACAAACTCCGAAATGCTCAGAGGATTTGATCGAAACAAGTATTTTGATTTGAATCCACAGCCTTGCAAGAGAGATTGGGGAATAAAAGGCGGAATTCTTAAGCGGCAGTGTGTAAACAGACCACTTGTCTTAGGATTGGTTCGGACTTAATGTACGAGTACCAATTAGTGGACCACCGAGTTCTCAAATGGAATAGGATGCTTCATGCTTGAAAACTGCTAGGGAGTAGTACTAATAAACAAGCAATGTTTACAAACTGAAAACGAAAATTACTAGAAGTTGCAGTTTACAGACTATCAATCACAATGCAGTTAAGCAAACTACCCAACTTTATCTAAGCAAGATGTAATAGTAACATGATAGGCGTTTCCTTTTCACCGTCCGGAAAAGATGGTTGCTTGTGACATTCCATTCCCGTCGGTGTAGCCAGACTGGAAGGAGCTCTCTGCGTCGCTTACTCCTGAAATCATTAACTGGAACTGCTTTGGCATTTCAGTATTCATGGAGTACTTACGTCGCGGAGTCCCAGAAGTAGACTGCTTGTCGCTTGAAACCGCTGGCAGCCACGGTTTGAGCCTTGAAACAACCTCTGTCATGGTGGGCCTGTCGATGGCTGCGTTCTCGACACAGTTCAGGGCAAGGTCCACCACACCCTGCAGGGAACTGGCATCGTACTGATCCAGCAGTTTCTTGTCTACAACATCGCGGATGCTGCCTTTAGCTATCTTTTGCCGCACCCAATTCGGTAGGTGGACGGTTTGTGGGTCCATAAATACTGGCGATTGGCCGGTGATGATCTCCAAGAGCACGATGCCGAAGCTGTAAACGTCTGTCTTCACAGTGAGTTGGAAAGTTGCATGGTACTCAGGGTCGAGGTAGCCAAGAGTGCCAGCAGCAACTGTAGATATGTGTGTGTGAGCATCATTAAAAGCCCGTGAAAGCCCAAAATCAGATATTACCCCCACCAGATTCTTGTCCAGAAGGATGTTTGGGGTCTTCACATCTCTGTGCACTATTGATGGGGTGCATGCCTCGTGTAGATACTCCAGTCCTGTAGTTTATTAGAACCCATACTTTATGAATACACACATACGTACACGACCTCAAGGTAAACACGCAACTGAAATACGGACCTTGTGCAGCATCAAGGGCAATATAAAGTCGCTGTTCCCAAGTCAAACTATAATCATCTCCTGCAATCAAGATGTACCAAATTAATGTAAGGGTCAACTGATACGTGCATGTTAACATAAATACCAGTTTTGCAATCCTTGCACATATTTTCTTAGATCGACTCTCTGCACATATTTAAGCTGACAAATGATGGTTACAAACACAAATGATAACCATAGCATCAATTGCCGCGTTAAGATCTAAGACCTGCATAAAGAGGCACTTTGATATCACTGCTTGTTATTCTGTTAGGCTGGTGCCAACGCACCGCCCCACTATCGCCCCGCCACGTCAGCTTTTACCCTCACTCTCACCCCACTCTCACCCCACTCTCACATCACGGTGCCAGTGCACGGGCTGTAGTGGCAGACTACCGCCACGTCATCTTCTCTCTCCTCAGATTTAGTTATTTCACTCGCATTTCTTTAGACATTCAAAATAATGTAAGAAAATAATTTTATTCAACTACAAATTGTACTGATTACATAATAAATAAAAAAATTACATAATAAATAAAAAAATTACATAAAAAATTAAAAAAATTACATAATCTAGGCATGATTATTTGCCCACACATGCTCAATCAAATCCTCCTGGAGCCGTGCATACATCGGTGAGTCCCTCATTTCGGTGTCCATCTGAATCCTGGCTGCTAGGCTTGGTGGTGCATTGGTATGTATCGGCGGCCCGACATTGGACGCAACTGTCTCATAGATGGCGTCCAAATTGGTACCACGCTCATCGTCGATGATCATGTTGTGCAGAATGACACATGCACGCATGATCAACCCAAGAGTACGCTGCGAGAAGGAGCGTCCGGGAACTGCTAGAATGTTGAACCTAGACTTGAGCACTCCAAAGGCACACTCGACATCTTTGCGCCAAGCTGATTGAGCTTTTGTGAATAGCCGATGCTTTTCACTTTGTGGAAGGGTAACACCTTTCATGAACACGGGCCAGGAGGGGTAGATGCCGTCGGCCAGGTAGTAACCCCTGTTGTACTCGTGTCCATTCACCGTGAAGTTCACTACGGGTGCTTCTCCCCTAAGCACATCAATGAACAACGGCGACTGATTGAGTACATTGATGTCGTTGTTGGACCCGGCCACTCCAAAAAATGCATGCCAGATCCAACGATCATACGATGCAACGGCTTCTAAGATTATGGTAGGGTGTTTGATGTCTCCCCTTGTGAATTGACCGGCATGCGCCACTGGGCAGTTCCTCCACTGCCAATGCATGCAATCGATGCTCCCTAGCATGCCCGGAAAGCCACGCGCCTCGGCTTTCGCTAGTAGACGCTGAGTATCCGCGACAGTTGGTCGACGGCAAAACTCATCCCCGTAACAGTGAATGATGCCTTCACAGAATCTCTCTAGACAATCTGTAGAAGTTTGTCTAGCTAGCTTTAGCCAGTCATCTACCGTATCCGCAGCGGCTCCATAAGCTAACAAGCGCAAAGCCGCAGTACACTTTTGTAGGGGAGAAAAACCCAGACGGTTGAGAGCATCAACTCTTTGCGTGAAATACGGAGAGTATTCACCCAATCTATCCACAATGCGTAGAAAAAGTTGTCGCCTCATCCGATACCTTCGCCGAAAGAAGTCCGGAGGTAAATTACAGTTGATGGCGAAGTAGTCCTCGTAGAGCCGATCGTGGGCACCCTCACGATCACGCCTGAAGAACCGTCGACGGCGTCGCCTCCTCCTCGAGGTTGACTCCGCCTCGAGGTTGAGCATCCCCTCATACTCCGCTTGCAATGCATCTATCATAGCACCCTCCATTCCTTCGCTCGAACTGCTGCTGGACGAAGACATGGCGTCTAGAGGAGTGGAAATGGAGAGTGGAGGAGAGAAATGAGATGAAATGGGGTGTGGAATGAGTGAACCCGGTGTGGGGGTATTTATAGGGGTTGGGGATGAAATTTGGAATTTTTTGGAATTTTTTTTAAATTTTTTGGAGCTCCAACGGATACATCAACGGCTAGCTGACGTGGACGAATCAGATCGCGCCACGTCAGCTAGCCGTTACCCCCTCCCTCTCGCCCCCGCTCTCGCCCCGACCCGCCAGCGCTCTCGCCTCGCTCTCGCCCCCCTCTCGCCCCCCTCTCGGCGCCAGCGCGGGCGGCAGCCGGGCGGTAGCGGGCGCTACCGCCGGGCGGTGGATCCACCGCCCCGCGCTGTCGTCTCGCCTCGCTCTCGCCTCGCTCTCGCCTCCGGACGGGCGGTACCGCCGGCGCTGCCGCCCGCGTTGGCACCAGCCTTATCATGGCTTTTTATATACAGTTCCAGTTAACAAACGGACCAAGATATTGGAACTATTCTTTTAGCATATATCTCTTTGTTTTTCTGGTTTCTTACTGGCTTTTGAAAGATGTACATGTTTCTAATTTGTGACTATCATGCCATGGTTATGACTTAAGAATTTAATTGTGGTAGCCCCAATTTGTTAACCAAATATCTATGATCATGCCATGGTTCAGACTTAGAATGTGCAGCTCTAAGAATGCAGCTACGGACTATGGTTGCCTCACTTGTTAGTCCATTATATATACAGAGCAAATAGGCCTACCAACTCAACTGTATTGCCTAGCAGCAGCAATAATAGTTTAGGCAATCAAACTACACCTTTAACAAGAAAAATCAGTTTTGAAAATCCTGACTGCAGTACCATGTCAAAGCCAGAATAGTTTGGTTTTAGAGTTTATTTTTTATACTTATGACTAGGCCCTGTCAAAATTTATTTTTATACTGTGAAGCACAATATATATGTAAAATTTGAGAAGTAGGTGATTCCCAAGTTCTTAATCAAACTTGTTGGCATCTGGGTCTCCGTGTAGTTCTTGGATTCTCGAGAAGTAAAACCCTGAATTGGTCAACTTACTTTTTAGATTGAACAGGTTTAGGTTTGATTGAACATTCAATTTTATTGAGTTAAAGTACAAATGCCTCTGTAGAAATCAAATGCAAGTTGGTGATAATAAGAAACTGCAAGTTGGATTGGTTAAGCATAAGTCAATTATGCTTGATAGATACATTTAGAGAAGTTAAGAGAGAAACCTCCTTTTAGAAGTTGTTGAAGATTTCCTCTGGGCATGAAGTCATAAACGAGTGCAAGGCACTTCTTATTCTGGCAATATCCTTGCAAAGTCACGAGGTTCTTGTGATGAACTTTGGACAAAGTTTGCACCTGCGGTAATAGATATAGTTATCAAACATCCTAGAGCTGAAGCCAGTTGCGTCATTTTATTCAATATGGACTGGAAATGGTTTTAGATGACATGAAGACTTATAATTTACTTTTGGATTACTTGTAACAAACGTTGGAATAATTGAGGCTGTATGCATCTATGATGCAGAGGATGAGGGTAATAAAAGCTTCCAGTTTCAGTGAAAAAAAGTTTCTTGAAGAATGTGTTGTAGTGGCCTAGTTGGTTTTGTGTTGTACCTCAGGGAGGAAGTCTGTTGACTCTGCTATTGATGTCTCCATAAGCACCTTAACAGCCACCTCATCACCATTTTCTAGTGTGCCATGATAAACAATACCAAAACCTCCTTTTCCGATGATTACTTGAAAGTTGTTAGTTATGAGTTTCAGCTCTGCGTATGTGAACCGTCTAATATCAATATGTAAGGGAGTTTCCTCTTCATACATAGCATAATCTTCATCGTCTCCTGACTTCCCTGCGGAGTCAAGAAATTTAGAGCTGCTGTCTTATGTCTACCACCTATTGCATTGATGAAAGAGAAATTTAGAGCATAGAATTTTGTTTTACCTTTCCAGTATAACTTCCAGAGTATGCCCATCGCTACTAGGAGGGATACCAGTACCACAGGAACTATCACTGCGATGAGCACGGTAGATGTGGTCTTCTTCTTCTTATTTGAACAGTAAGTATCTTTGACTTTTGAGCATATGGGATTGCCTTCTAATCTAAGGGGCACAATTAAACAACATATTGAAAAAATGAACTCATAATATGTTAGCTATAAAATTATGATCAATTGTTCAAAAAAAAAATTTATGATTAGAAGATGCCTCAGCTTTCTAACACGACTGACCTGCTAACCATCTATGCACTCTAAAAGAAGAAACCTCATGGTTTGTAAATCACCAGCAAAGGTCCTTTTCTACGACCACTCATACAGGTTGCCCATAGACAATAGAGCGTATAGTTAATAGAGCGTACATGTAACTGAGGACATGCTTGTATCAATCCAATGCTCTGTAGAAGAGTGACTTTACACACTTTTTGTGGCACCCAAATTAGCCATCGCAACTTACTAAAATTTGTACGTTTTCATGCATACGACAAGTGAGGCTGCTGCGGCATGGCATTAAAAAAGTGTGGTAGGCCACAAATATGACACTAACTAAACTGTGGCCAGAGAAAGTTAAACTTGCGTAACTCTAGTCTGGTAAAGTGTGGCGTATTTGTTATAAGCAAAGACTGTTGCTAAACCTTGAATTTCTTCTATGAGACTCAACCCTGTTCATTTGCAGTATTTTTTTTTAGTTTGATCTTTTTCTTATGTAGTAGTTTAGTACAAAGTTGAGTCACTTTTGAGTCACTTATTTTGGGACGGAGGGAGTAATAAATTGTGCAACATTCAGTTAAAACAAAAGGAATTGCGCAACAGAGCATGCAAACCTTAAGTCAAGCAGACCAGCCTGAGATCTTTGAAGAATAGAATCCGGGATTGGCCCATCGAGCTGATTATATGACAAATCTCTGTAAAATAATAGTTAAAACCATTCTCTAAAACTTATATTATCAACCAAATATTATAATCAGCACAGAGACTTACAGAACTTTGAGTGACTTTATTTGGTAGTCTGGAATAGCTCCTGTCAAATTGTTGTGTGATAAATCCCTACATATGTTATGTGCTTAGAGTCACAAGGATGTCAAAATAATAACATTTAGCCCATTAGGCACCACTTACAAGTTTTCCAGTGATACCATGTTCATGAATGATATGTCTAATCCCCCTTTCAGTCCGCTGGTAGACAGATTTCTGCAAAAAAACTCATCTTAATACAGGTCTATTAATTTAATGATAGCATTCAGCTAAATTGTTTTTTAAAGATTATTTGAGTATCTTTCTGTGGTTCAGGTTTACACAGAATGACATGTGTTTTCAAGATTTCGACTAAATTAACTGTGTTTTCAAGATAAGATATGTGACCGAGTGTCTCTTACTAATGTAATGCGCTTCAAACGTTAAAATATTGAATTGTGATGTTTAGATTCCAAAATGTAAATATAGGGCAGTCCTGGTTATTTCTTACACTGCGACAATCCTCGGATTCTGGTTGCTCTTAGAGTAGTCACAAGTCAAACCTTCCCAGGAATACTCTCTTGGGGAGCATGGATCTCCATTCCAGTTTATTCGTGCCAAACTGTAGTGTTTCTTGACTTCCTTCATGTAATTGACTACGACACCCAAAAGAAAATGGAAACAAATATGAACACAATAAAGAATGCTGTATGTGTTGGCCATGGGCGCTCATATGTATTAAAAAGAATGCAAACATTAAGTTAACTAGTTGCAAAGTCATTTCATGTGCAAGTTTTTATCTATTCAATAGAAGCGAACAAACTGCATGATGATCATGTGAATCTGCCACATATACATGTATAATACATTAATACACGTGCAGTGTATACATTGAGCTCACCATCGTCGGAGTCCGTGGTGAAGTTATCCATCCGAACGAGCGAGTACACCTCAAACGCGTTGATGAGCGGTGGGAGCCTCGATCTACGTGTCTTGTTCAGGAGGAAGATCGCGGCAGGGTTGTGCAAGAACCGCCCGTTCTGGTGCATGCTGTCCACCTGGAATCGGGACGGCGTGAAGTCTGAGAATAACAGTTCGTTGTCGCTGTAGATGTCGAACCTCCTGCTCGGGTTGCTGCTGTTGATCTCAGCAAAATGGAAGATGGGAAGAAGCTGCAGGTTCTTGGCGTCCAGGTTGGGACCCACTGTCACGTTGATCTTGAGGAAGGAGTAGTTCGTGTCTAGGGTCGAGGCCTGCTGGAGGATGCCCTCTGGTACCTGGAAGGTGTTGTCGCCAGGTAGCCTCCTCACTCGATCGCTAGTGTTTAAGCTGATCCAAGGGTACATGGTCAACGACCAGGCCTCCCAGAACCGGTCGTACGGGTCCAATCGATATCTTCATTGCACACAAAAGACAAGGTAGAAACAGGTAAATAACTAGCCCAATAAACTTCTTTTTCGTTTTTACTTAAAGGGCAATAGCTATGAAAACTGGCAAGCCCAACTTCTTGTCACGTTGAGATGACATTAAATTTTATTAGATGCAATTGCGTGTTTCAAGAAACAGAAAGGAGCAAACACTTTGAATGTGCTGAGCTTGCCAATCGAATTTAAAACCATTGTCAGGCATAATTAAGATCAAATCCAAAATTACTGTGGATGGTAGCCGTGTCGTACCTTGTGATATATTTAGTGGTTTCACCAAATCTGATCCGTTTAAAGTAGCTGATTGACACCGAAGAATTCACAAAAGGGTACATCAGATCGTCAAGTGGCCTCAACTCCAACGATGACACGAATGGAGTCCCTGTGCCAAAGTTTATCAGACAGACTGACACAGAGTTGCTCGGAGCAACATTGATCACTTCTTTCCATATTGTGGTTGATGGATCCCAATTTGTCAAGTTCACCGCCTCCCAGAAATTGACACCAATATGGAGCCCAAACAGAAACAGCGACCCATCCATAGTCCTGTTGAACCCATCGTAGTTGCCGTAAGTAAACATGGCCCTCAACAGAAACTTTTTCCCACTGATGGACGGTAGCGTGTAGCAATTCCTTGGGCCGTCTGGGAAGCTCCTCAGGGTTTTCTGTTGCTCATTCCCTGCACCAGCCATGAACTCTGCTGCGATTTCACGGCTTAAACCTCCCTCGACAAATCCACCGTCAGAAAGGTACTGTAGTTGTAAGGCGCTGTCGTTGTATGCACTACTATTTGTCCATCCACAATCAATGTTCACAAACCCTGTGTAATTGAGAGTATGTATCAGTTTCATGTGTTCCAGGTTAAGATGACCATGGAATGCGCCACTAGTTATCAGGTCTAGCTATTTCTGAGATTTGAGCAGAAGTGAAACTTCTGAAGTCGCACGCAAAAGTAAACTGAACTATGTGCATGCAGATGAAGCAGTGCTCAAAGAGGCGCAGGGCCTAGAAGGGAGAGGCTGGGAGTATTGCATTACCGGACGTAGAAGACTGGCCATGGACTTGGATCATGGTGACCAGGATGAGCAGCAGCGCCAGGATCCATGTCAGATTTGTACTACTTGCCAAGGAACCGAACCTGATCGCCATGGTTCCACCCAGTCCTCGCAATTTTTGGAAGCAAGAAACAACCGCCCGGTACAAAAGACTTTGCTCAGCTATATAGCAGCGAAAACACCAAACGCAGTATAGTATATATATTTTTGTAAAGATTTCTTGGGGTTGTAAGTATTTATTTGACCTGGGCTTACCCTTGAACTTATAACAAATGCAGAGAAAACAAAACGCTTTGCTCATCGGCAGGTAAACCTTCCGGTGAAAGAAATGGATGCAACTTGCATTCATCTTATGATAAAAGAAAATCCAACTTGGCATGGAGCATTGGCCGCACGCCAAATGTCGCGGTGCTCTGCAGTCTTCTGCATGCGGCCAGCGTATCGCTCGTCACCGTGATAGCCAAGTCCCAACTCGGGGACAATTGTTTGTTTGGGCGGGCGAATCGTGCTTGCGGATCGCCCATATCTAACGCCGTGGACGTTGACGGTTCTCTGAACCAGTCCGGTTTGCCAGATAAAACAACTGCTGCGACCTGCAATCGTCAGATAAAAAAAGAACAAGTTGCAGCGAGCCCGACCGATTCAGTAGGGTGATATAAGAACGACCGAGTGTGAGCTTGGAGGACGCATGTCCGCCGGCCGGTCGGTCTCAAATGTCAACATGATTCTTATTATTTTTACCATTGTGTATATCAAGTTTCATCAGCATCTTCCCTCAATAAAAAAAAAAAAGAGTTTCATCAGCACGTACGTGGAGAATGGCACTTGGTCGTGCGTCAAATTATCAGAAACGAAGGGCAGGTTCCCTCAAAAAAACAAAGGGCAGGGCAGGGCAGGGCAGGTAGAGTTCATCAGCGAGCGGCGACTGTGGTGCCCCTGTCCCGCTGACGACGAGAAGCGCGTCAATCAAATCTGCGCGTCATCGAAGCGCGTGGCGTGCGCAAAGGTTATCGGCAAGGCGACAAGCACAAGCCGTCCCTCCCGGCGGGGCTGCGACGGCTTCCTCGCTCTGGCGGCCGCCGTGGTCACCGCGAAATGGGTATGGCGGCGCGACGTATGCGCGCATGCGTTTCCTAGGCCGATAGATATTTTTTT
>LR738711.1:781140305-781153748 GCA_902687465.1 Secale cereale
GTAGGAGGAGTGCAGTAGGTAGAGGAGGTTTGGGGGGGAGGGGCAATCCTGAGGCCCGTGCAGGAGACCAAGAGGCCGCTGATGCTCAGGTGGAGGGGAGAGAAGTTGAGAGGAGTAGCCAAGAGGGAGTCTTAGGGCTGTTTGAGTTCCGATCGGCGAGGAAGAGGTTGATCGCAGGAGATGGAGCAGTTAACGTGCGGGGGCAGCCGGTCCCAAACTTGGCTGGCAAGGTTTCCAACACAATTCTCATGCTGGAAGGAGGTAGCACGTCGAACACAACGGTGGTGGAGCCCTCGTCTACACCGGGGAAAGTCCCGATTGTGAAAAGAAGGAAACAAGGAGTGAATGGCGAAGATACGGATATGGATGTGGCGTCCGAGGCGACCTCCGAGGTGGAGGATCGCCGGAGCCAATGAATGTGTTAAGCTGGAACTGCCGGGGGGGGGTAATCCCCGGACAGTTCGCGAGCTTGCGACTATCTCGCAGTCGCACACCCCCAGTCTGGTTTTCTTATGTGAAACTAGGCAAAAAGCTGAGAAGATGAAGAGAATTCGAGGTCGTTTGGGGCTGAAGGGTTTTGCTGGTGTGGATAGCAAAGGCATGAGCGGTGGGCTAGCCTTGTTCTGGCATGAATCATACAAGGTTGAGATATTGGACAAGGAAGATAGATATATTGATGCACTTATCCGTGTTCATGAAGGGGCAGCACAATGGAGGATTACGTGCGTCTATGGTGAGCCCCGAGTGGAGAATCGACATCTCATGTGGGAGAAGCTACAGGATCTTAGCAATAACAACGATTTGCCGTGGCTTGTGATTGGCGATTTCAACGAGGCCTTGTGGAATTATGAACACCTGTCAGTTTCACCAAGGGCTGAATCACAGATGGTTGCTTTTAGGGATGCTTTGGAGGTTTGTGCCCTTGTGGACCTAGGGTTCATTGGTATCCCGTTCACATATGATAATAAACGAGGAGGGTCGGCGAATGTTAAAGTACGTTTGGATAGAGCGGTGGCTACAAACTCGTGGAGGAACCTGTTTGCCTTCGCCTCAGTCACGCATGTTCCCTCGCCGTGCTCGGACCATGTGGCGCTGGTACTTAATGCCTCATCCGATCCAGGACCAAACAAGGGTAAGCAAAGAAGGTACGAGGTGTTCTGGGAGAGGGACCCCATGCTACCAGAAATCATCAGGGAAGCTTGGGAGGCGCTAGGAAACATACAGAATCTGGAGCAACTACGTGATGCGCTGTCTAAAACGATGGTTTCCATGTGTAAATGGAGCAAGAAGTTTGGGAATATTACGCGGGAGCTTGCTAAGTCACGCACTCAGCTGGAAGAGCTTATGCATATGAATGCGGACAGACAGGATATTAGGAGGGTGACTGATAAAATGAATGAACTACTTTATCAAGAGGAGATGCTATGGCTTCAGAGATCAAGAATATCATGGCTGAAGGAAGGGGACAGAAATACTAAATACTTTCAAAGCAAGGCGGTTTGGAGAGCAAGGAAGAACAAAATCCGTGAACTAACTGACAGTGTTGGTGTGGTACACTCAGATGCTGCAGTTATGGGTGCAATGGCAACAGAATATTTCAAGAACATCTTTTCAGCTATAACCTCTCTGCATACGGCGCCTGTCATAGATCTTATGGAAGCCAGAGTAACGGAGGAGGATAACCAAAAGCTTTGTGCTCCCTTTGAGGAGAAAGAAATTGCAGATGCACTCTTCCAAATCGGGCCCCTCAAAGCGCCAGGACCGGATGGACTACCGGCAAGATTTTTTCAGAGGAACTGGAGCACTTTGAAAGATGGGGTGGTGGAGGCTGTAAAAGAATTTTTTCGCACGGGTGTAATGCCCGAAGGGGTAAACTCTACTTCCATAGTTCTTATCCCTAAAGTGCCAAGCCCCACCAAGCTTTCCGAATATAGGCCTATAAGCTTATGCAATGTCATTTATAAGGTGATCTCGAAGTGTTTGGTAAACAGATTGAGACCTATTCTGGATGGTATTATCTCACCGGAGCAAAGTGCCTTTATTCCAGGAAGAATGATCACGGATAACGCACTAGTGGCTTTTGAGTGCTTCCATTATATCAAGCAGGAGAAAGATCCGTCGAGGAGCTTTTGTGCCTACAAGTTAGATCTGTCCAAGGCTTATGACAGGGTAGATTGGGTCTTCCTAAAGCAAGTGATGCAAAAGATGGGTTTCTCTCAACGATGGGTAGAGTGGATAATGACGTGTGTTACATCGGTGAGATATGCAGTTAATTTCAACGGAACCCTCTTGGATTCGTTTGCACCGTCGCGCGGGCTACGGCAGGGTGATCCTCTCTCCCCGTTCTTATTTCTTTTTGTGGCAGATGGCTTGTCAGCTCTTCTAAAGAATGGGGTGGCAGAAGGTGATATCTCCCCGGTAAAAGTGTGTAGGAATGCTCCTGGTATTTCACATTTGTTGTTTGCAGATGATACTATCCTATTCTTTGAAGCGACCAAAGCCCAAGCAGAAAAGGTGCGGGATGTGGTGGATGCCTATAGTGCTGCAACTGGACAGAACTTGAACTTGGACAAATGCTCAGTGTTCTTTGGTGAAGCCTGCCCTGAGACTAGCAAGATAGAAGTTCGGGAAGCTCTCCATGTATCTGCCCAAGAGTTTGAAGATAGATACCTGGGGCTGCCAACCCCAGAGGGACGAATGTCAAAAGGAAGATTCCAAAATTTGCAAGAAAGGTTGACAAAACGACTTATTCAGTGGGGTGATGGTCTCCTAGCACAACCGGGGCGTGAAGTACTGATTAAATCAGTTGCCCAGGCGCTCCCAACATACATCATGGGAGTGTTCAAGGTTCCTTTTTCGGTTTGTGATGACCTCACGAGGATGGTTAGGAATTACTATTGGGGCTCTTCTGAAGGAAAGAGGAAGGTTCATTGGAGAGCCTGGGATAAACTTCAGCAGCCAAAGGACAAAGGAGGAGTTGGCTTTAGGGATTTCCGCCTGTTTAATCAGGCGTTGCTTGCTCGACAAGCTTGGAGACTACTCATGAATCCTGATAGCTTGTGCGCTCAAGTTCTAAAAGCACGATACTACCCGCAGGGGAAGTTGGAGGACACAGTTTTCTCAGGGAACGCATCTTCCTCCTGGCAAGCTATCAGTTACGGGCTGGAACTTCTGAAAAGGGGCTTAATCTGGAGAGTGGGCAACGGCAGGAGCATACGTGTTTGGCGAGACAGTTGGATTCCAAGGCCTTTCTCATATAAACCTATCTCTCCCCAGGGTCGATGCCGTATCCGCTTTGTCTCGGGTTTATTAAATCATAATGGTTCGTGGAACTATGGAATCCTTTCTCAGTACTTTGTTGAAGCAGATTTAGCTGAAATCATGAAGATCAGGGCCTCTCCTAGGATGGAGGACGATGTGCTAGCCTGGGGGCCGGGTAAGTATGGCGTTTTTTCTGTTAAAACAGCGTACACCCTGGCCTTTGATGAACTTCATCGCGCTTCTGAATCCTCCTCAAGCATGGTTCCTTCCGGACAGAGAAAGAGCTGGGGTTTTATCTGGAAAAGCTGGGCTCCGCCCACGGTACGTAATTTCGCTTGGCGTCTAACCACGAATTCTCTTCCGACATGGGAACGGAAGCACAGGATTGGCCTTGAAACGGTGAACCACTGCCCGGTGTGTGGGGTGGAAGAAGAAGATAACTATCATCCTTTTGTTCGATGTCAGCTGGGCCGAGATCTGTACAAGGCTATGGAGAGAGTATGGCCTATTCCGAAGATAGAATCAGTTGTGAATGTTGGCAAGGAATGGCTCTTTCATGTCCTGGAACCGTTGAATGATGTGGGGCGGCTGATGGTACTGATGATATTTTGGAGGGCATGGTTCGTCAGGAACGAAGTGATCCACTCAAAACCGATACCACACTTGGAGGCGTCAGTAAGATTTCTTCAGTGCTATGTTACCTCTCTTATTGGCATCAACATTAACCCAAAGGCAGACCCGGCCAAAGGCAAAACTTGCATACTATATGAGCCGCCAGGGCGTGTTGAGACATCCACACATATTACGGAGGTGAAAAAATGGAGTGCTCCAGCCAAGGACTGGAACAAACTGAACACTGATGGATCCTTTGTTTCATCTGAGGTAGCAGGGGCTGGTATGATCTTGCGAGATTATAGGGGACTCATTATCTTTTCTGCTTGCAGAGCCTTGTTCTCATGTAGGGATGCCCTGGAGTCTGAGCTTTGTGCTTGTATGGAAGGCTTATCTTTGGCGATTCAGCGGAGTGAATTGCCAATTGAATTGGAGATGGACTCGATGGAGGCAGTGAACATGATCTCATGTAAAGAAGAAGATCGGTCAGTCTACGTCTCAGTGGTGAAGGAGATAAAACACCTGCTATCCCTTAGAGAAACTCGTATTACTCATGTTTTTCGTTCACAGAATAAAGCTAGTGATAGTTTAGCCGTTTTTGCTAGAAATAATGTTAGGACCATGACCTGGTTGGGGGCTGGTCCGGAGGAGACTTTGGTGCTTGTAGCAGACGATTGTAAGGACCTTGTGCATGAGTAATACAAGTTTTTCTCCCGCAAAAAAAAAAAGATGCGTTTCCTAGGCCGATAGATGGCGACCTGCGGGCTGCCGTCCCATACCCGGTGCACACGCACGGAGCGCCGCTCGCGCGCCCTCTATTGGCGGCACACGTGGAGGCAAGCCGAAAACACAACACGGGTCGACTCATACTCTCTCGGCTCGGTGCGTGCGGCCGTTGGGGATCGGGGGATCAGATTGCATAGCGTCTACCTTTTGAGGGACCAGATTGCATGATACTATTGAGCAGGCAGGCACGGCCTTCTGCCGTCGCCGTCGGGGTGGCGGCCATGGGTTCCGTTCACCCACGGCGCGGGATTGCCCCGCCCACCTTCCCTCCCACAAGGCCACCGCCACAACAGTCCCGGTTTCGGCCTGGAGGCGCTGCAGTAAGCGGCCGCGTCAAGGAGCTGCCTGCGCGCGACGGGGCGACGAGGGTCAAGGTATGTCATGCGGTTGCATTTCTTCCCCTGCATTAACACCAGCCTCTTCGTAGCTCAGGCGCCATCTCTCTCATGCTAGAGTCGTAGCAGCTCCAACTGGGGAAACGCTCAGAGGATTTGGTAGAAAATAGCGTGCTGCAGCAAAATAGCGCCGACCTCAAAATTTGCTATTAGCGTGTTATATCGCGCTATAGCATGCTATTAGCGAGACATTGTACACTGATATATTTAGCGAGACAATTCTCAATATGCTATAACATGCTATTGGCGAGGTTATAGCATGCTATTTTTTTCAGTATACGTATTTTAATCTGATTCAACAGCATTGCAAGAGGGAATGAGGGATTGGGGTTAATAAAAACGCCGAGTTCTTAAGCAGCAGCGTTTAAGCAGACCACTTGTTTTAGATCTGGTCTGGAACCTAATGTGCAAGTGCCAAATAACAGATCACTGAGTACTCACATGAATAAGATGCTCCCTGTTTGAAAATTCCTTGAACAAAAATACTTACCAAACTTCGCACAAATTCTTTTACCCCTCATCCAAACAACAAGCAACATCAGAAAATGGAAACAAAATGACTGGATTTGTGTTTATCTACAACCAATCATGACAAGTTGAGCAGATTACCAAACTTTGTCTAAGCAGACGCAACAATAACTCGGCAGGCATTTTCCTGTCACCGTCCAGATAAGGGGGGCAGCTCTGCCATCCGACTGGTATAGCCAGACTGGAAGGAGCTGGAGCTCTCCTCGTTGCCGACTCCAGATATCAACAGCTCGAACTGCTTTCTCATGTCATCATTCATGGACTTCGTGGAGGACGCGGAAACATACTGTTTCTGGCTTGGAGTCGTCGGCAACAACACTTTTAGCCTTGAAACAACCTCGGTCATGCTCGGCCTGTCGACGGCTGCACTTTCCACGCAGTTCATGGCAAGATCCACCACACTCTGCAGGGAACTGGAGTCATACTGATCCAACAGCCTCTTGTCCACGATATCTTGAATACTGCCTTTTGCAATCTTTTGGCGTACCCAGTTTGGTAGGTGGTAGGTGTGAGGGTCCATCAATACCGGGGGCTTGCCAGTGATGATCTCCAAGAGCACTATGCCGAAGCTGTAAACGTCCGTCTTGATGGTGAGCTGGAAAGTTGCATGGTACTCAGGGTCGAGGTAGCCGAGAGTGCCAGCAGCAACAGTAGATATGTGCGTGTGCGCGTCGTTAAAAGCCCGCGAAAGCCCAAAATCAGCTATTATCCCCACCAGGTTCTTGTCCAGAAGGATGTTGGCGGTCTTGACATCTCTGTGAACTATTGATGGGGTGCATGCCTCATGTAGATATTCCAGTCCTGTAGTTTACTTTGTCAACATATGCATACATACATACATACATACATACATACATACATACATACATCACCTAAAAGAAATCATGTAAATGAAATGCGAACCTTGTGCCGAATCAAGTGCAATATGAAGTCGCTGTTCCCAAGTCAAACTGTAGTCATCTCCTGCATCAAGACATACCAAAGTTAATGCAAGCGCCACAATAACATGCATACTAGCTTTATAATTTTTGCACATTTAACTTCAGAATGATGTTTAAAGCACAATGATTAAGCATGTTATCAATTGGTCTATTATGGTCTGAACCCCGCATAAATAGGCACTTGATCTTTGAGAGGTCACTGCTTTTCCTTCTCTTTAATAAATGTTATGGTCTATTGAAGTATTCTTTGAATATGTACCTCTGTCGTTGTTTTGTTTCTTACTGGTTTTAAATACGTAACTACCGGATCATAATTATAACTGAGTAGAGGTATGTAACTGTGGTGCCCCAATTTGTTAGCCGAGTATCTATGACTATGCCATGCTTATGAATTTGGCAATGGACAATTCTTCTAAGAAAAAAATCCAAAAAAGAAAAGCTCAAAGAAGAACTAGGTCCACCAACTCAAGTGTACTGATTAGCAGCAGCAATAACAGTCTATGCAATCAACTAAACCTTTGACAAGGAAATCATGTTTTATTAAAAATCTCCTTCTTTACAGTAGGATCAAGGGTGTCAAAGCCAGATTTATTTGATTTGAGTTTTTTCTTAATTATGCTAGGTCCACCAACTCAAGAGTATTATGCTGCAACGCACAATATAATGTTTGGCGGGTAGGTGGTTTCCAAGTGGGTAATGAAAGCTATTGGTGTGTCGGTCCCTGTGTAGTTATTGATTTTTGAATGAAGTAAAACATTACCTAAGTCAACTATGTTTGATACTAGAAAATTTGAAATATTGGATGGAAAACCTTCTCTTAAAAGCTGTTGAAGATTTCCTCTGGGCATGAAGTCATAAACGAGGGCTAGGCACTTCGTGTTCTGGCAATATCCTTGTAGAGTCACGAGATTCTTGTGATGAACTTTGGACAAGGTTTGCACCTGCAGCAACAGATATAGTTACCAATCATCCTAGAGCTGAAGACAATTGCATCATTTAATTAGATATGGACTCTGGAAAGGGTTGATATCTTGCACACTTATAGTTTACTCTCTATTGAAGAAATTATTGATTTGACCTAGTTGGTTTTAACCATACCTCAGGGAGGAAATCTGTTGACTCTGCTATTGATGTCTCCATAAGCACCTTAACAGCTACTTCATCACCATTTTCCATTGTGCCATGATAAACAGTACCAAAACCTCCTTTTCCAACGATTTGTTTGAAGTCGTTTGTTATGTGTTTCAGGTCTGCGTACGTGAACCGTTTGATATCAATATGTAGGGGCGTTTCCTCTTCATACATAGCATAATCCTCACTGTCTCCTGACTTCCCTGCAGAATAATAAAGTAGTGTGTTACATGAAAGTTTTGGGTGAAGCCACTGTTTAATGTCTACCACCTTTCCATTGATGAAAGAGTTTAAGAGCGGGAAATTTTATTTTACCTTTCCAGCACAATTTCCAGAGTATGCACATCCCTACTAGGAGGGATACCAGTACTACAGGAACTATCACTGCGATGAGCATGGTAGATTTGGTGTTCTTCTTATTTGAACAGTATGTATCTTTGACTTTTGAGCATACGGGATTGCCTTCTAACCTAGTGGCACCATTACACAACATATAGGAAAAAAATGAATTAATACGATGTTAGCTACAACAGCTCTACAAAATTATGATTAGAAGATGCCTCCATTTTCTAACACGACTAACATGCTAAACATGTACGCACTCTGAACAAATAAACTTCAAGGTTTCTCATATGTGCACTCTAAAAGAAGAAACTTCATGGTTTGTAAATTGCAGTTACTAAGGTCCTTATCTATTTCTCATATTGAGTGCCCATAGACAATAAAGCTTTTATAGTTACTAGATGCTAGTACATGTAACTGAGGGCATGCTTGAATCAATGTAATGCTCTGCAAAAGTGTTGCTTCGCACACTTTTTGTGGCACCAAATTGGCCATGAAAACTTCGTCAAATTTGACAGCTGTTCACATGTACGACAAGTGGTGCTGCTGTGGCATTTTTCTTTTCTTTTTGGAAAAGGAGGATTACCCCCAGCATCTGCATCAAGCGATGCACACAGCCATGGTGCTGCTGCAGCATGGCGTTAGAAAAGTGTGGCTCAACACAAAATATAACACCAACCAAACTGTGGCCAGAGAAAGTCAAACTTGTGTAACTCTATTTACATTGTATTTGCAAAGATTGTTGCTAAACCTTTATTTTTCTCTGAAGCTCAACCCTGTTTCTTTTGAGTGTAGTTGTTTAACTTGATCTATTTTTTCTGTAGTCAGAAATTGTGAAACATTCAGTTAAAAGAAAAGGAATTGTGCAATAGAGCTTGCAAACCTTAAGTCAAGCAGACCAGCCTGAGATCTTTGAAGAATAGAATTAGGGATTGGTCCATCGAGCTGGTTATATGACAAATCGCTGTAAAATAAAGTTAAAGTTATGCTCTAAATTTTATATCATCAACCAAATATTATATTAAGCAGAGAGACTTACAGAACTTTGAGTGACTTTATTTGGTAGTCTGGAATAGCTCCTGTCAGATTGTTGTGTGATAAATCCCTACATATGTTTTGTGCTTAGGGTCATAAAAAAATGTCACAAATAATCCCATTTAGCACATTAATATTTAGTAGTAGGCACCACTTACAAGTTCTCCAGTGATGCCATGTTCATGAATGATATGACTAATCCACCTTTCAGTCCACTAGTAGACAGATCTCTGCAAAACAACTCATTTTAGTACTAGTCTATTAATTTAGCCGTAGTATTGTTTCCCTCAAAATAAAAAAGAACTTAGCCGTAGTATTGAGCTAACATGTTTCTTTAAGATTATTCAAGTATCTTTCTGTGGTTCTTTACACTAAATTGCATGTGTTTTCAAGAAAATAGCTAGTAAGACACGTGACGAGTGTTTCTTATACCATATAAAAATACAATATACTTCAAAGGTTAAAAATATGAATTGTGATGTTTAGATTCCAAAATGTATATGGTACAAGTCTTGGTTATGTTCTTACACTGCAACAATCCTCGGATTCTGGTTTCTCTTAGAGTAGTCGCAAGTCAAACCTTCCCAGGAATAATCTCTTGGGGAGCATGGATCTCCATTCCAGTTTATTCGTGCCAAATTGTAGTGTTTCTTGACTTCTTTCATGTGATTGACTACAAGACCCAAAAAACAATGGAAATATATATGAACAGAATAAAGAATGCTGTATATGTTGGGTATGGGCCCTCATATGTATTAAAAAGAATGTAAACATTAACTTAACTAGTCTCAAAGTTATTTCATATGCAAGTTTTATCTATTTAATAGAAGTGAATAAATTGTATTAACCTATTTATCTACTACGGTCTTGGCCATGGCTCATTGGCAATTGAACTTTAGAAGGTCGCTTACTAAGGAGTTACTACTGAATCAGCTGGTTGATAAACTTGTTTCTATTACTATAATGTGGATACTGACAATGTCAAATGGAGTTGAGGATCTTTGGGAGTCTACACAGTGAGATCTTGGTAATTAAGAATTGTTTAAATGCAGGGGCTGGAGGTTCTGTTCCACCAACTGAATAAACTGCATGATGATCATGTGAATTTGCTACATATACATGACAAAAGTGTAATTTACATGCAGTATAGACATTAATCTTACCATCGTCGGCGTCAGTGGTGAGGTTATCCATCCGCACTAGTGAGTACACCTCAAAAGCATTGATGAGCGGCGGGAGCCTTGAGCTGCGTGTCTTGTTCAGCAGGAAGGTTGCGGTAGGGTTGTGCAAGAATCGCCCGTTCTCGTGCATGCTGTCCGCCTGGAATCTTGACGGCGAGAAGTCTGGAAACAGCAAGTCATTGTCGCTGTAGATGTCGAACCTCCTGTTCTGGTTGCTGATGTTGATCTCAGCAAAGTGGAAGATCGGGAGAAGCTGCAGGTTCTTGGCATCCAGGTTGGGACCCGCTGCGACGTTGATCTTGAAGAAGGAGTAGTTTGTGTCTAGGGTGCTGGCCTGCTGGAGGATGCCCTCTGGTACCTGGAAGGTGTTGTCGCCGGGTAGCCTCCTCACTGTACTGCTAGTGTTTAGGGTCATCCAGGGGTAGGTGTTGTAGGAGAAAGACCAGCCCTCCCAGAACCGGTCGTAAGGGTCCAATGGATATCTTCATAGCACACAAAGACAAGGAGAAAACAGGTAAATAGCTAGCCAATAAACTGTTTTTTTTTAACTTGGAAGGCAATAACTATGACAACTCGCCAGCCAAACTTCTTGTCACCTTGGAATGGCATTAGTTTTTGTTAGAAGGAATTGCAAGATTCAGGAAACAGATTAAGGAGCAAGCACTTCAAATGTTCGGTGCGCCAACTTCAAAACCATTGTCAGGCATAATTAAGATCAAATCCAAAATTATTATGGATGTCGGTCTTGTCTCACCTTGTGATGAAGTCAGTGGCTTGACCAAATCTGATCCGGCGAAAGTAGCTGATTGACACCGAAGAATTCACAAAAGGGTACATTGAATCTTGCAGTGGCCTCAGCTCCAGCGAAGACACGAACGGAGTCCCTGTACCAAAGTTTACCAGACAGACCGACACGGAGTCGCCCGGAGCAACGGTGAGCACCTCCTTCCATATTGTGCTTGATGGGTCCCAACTTGTCAAGTTTACTGCCTCCCAGAAATTGGCGCCGATATGGAGCCCAAATAAAAATAGCGACCCGTCCATGGACCTGTTCAACCCGTCGTAGTCGCCGTAAGTAAACAAGGCCCTCGCCAGCTTTTTACCGGGGGTGGATGGCAGCGTGTAGCAATTCCTTGAGCCATTGGGGAAGCTCCTCAAGGTTTTTTGGCTCTCATATGGGGCACCAGCCATGTACACTGCTGCTATTTGGTGGGTCAAACCGCCCTCGACGAATCCAGCATCGGACTGGTGCTGTATTCCTCGTATACTGCTGTCGGTGTAGGGAGTAGTGTTTCGGTTTCCGCAGTCGAGGCTTATGAACCCTGCATAACGGAGAATATGTATCGGATTCATGTGTCTGAAGTTTAAGATATGCTGAAAGACCATATATAACCTGTCCATTTATAGACATCTAACAGCAAAAGTATGGGTATTAACATCTCAGTAAATTGAATTTTCTTAAGTTGCACTGAAGTAAACTGAGCTGTGCATGCAGATGTAGCAGAGGTCAAAGAGGTGCGAAGGGAAAAACCAAGATGACACAGATTTCATTACCAGAGGTAGAAGAAGGCTGGCCATGGACTCGAATCGTCGTCGTGGCCAGGACGAACAGCGGCGCCAAGATCCATGTCAGTTTTGTACTTGCCGAGCTGATGATCACCATGGCACTCTTGGGTTTTTTCAAGGCCTTGCAAGCGAGAGGCATCTCTATGTGCCACATAGCAACCTGTGCACTTATATGCCAGAGGAAACCAGCTGACGCGTCCGGTTTAGCAGTATTTTTATTGACCTGAGCCTGAGCTCAATAGGCGGGGTGGGGTGTGATAAACAAAAAGTTTTGTCCATCAGTAGGTGAACCTGCTACTTGCATTAGTCTAAAGGCAAGACTTGCGACGGGGTTCAGTTTGATATAATCTGCGAGAATCAGCTGCCTGTCAGCGTGATAACGAGGTTTTACCTTCAGCTCGAACGCACGTTGATCTTTCGTGGAACCAGTCCGCCGCTTGTGCCGTAGATTTTTTTGACATTACTAGAACAATGCC
Organism: Secale cereale; assembly: GCA_902687465.1. NCBI lineage: Eukaryota > Viridiplantae > Streptophyta > Magnoliopsida > Poales > Poaceae > Secale > Secale cereale. The sequence goes on from LR738711.1 coordinate 781,152,560, forward strand.
CGTGCGTTGCAACGGGATATAAATATTCGAGTACGTTAACTTGTGATTTACCTGTCAATAATAATGCGATAGTGTAAATAAATGTTCATCAAATTCTGTTGATGAATTATCTTATATTTTGATTAGAAGTTTCGTAAGTAAATTAAAGTGGAATTGGTTGAGAACGTAACTAAATTAAGATGATTGATTATCATATACATGGAAGGTTTGACGAAGAGATGATGAGAAGAAAGATGAAATGAGAACTTTACGTTTTTTTTAAAGCAATATATAGATATAGATATAGATTATGCGCGAGCCCGTGTGAAGGAGGCGAGGACAACGCGGCACCCTCCGCCCCTTCCTTTTCCCCAGAGACGGGACCTGGGTTTATATTGTCAGCAGAATGACGACCGTGTTGAACGCGCGTGGTTAGGAAAGGAGGAGCTCCTGTTGAATATACATACATACCTGACGGTTGTTGGATGGCTTGGATCCTGTGCGTCCAGCATCAGCATCAAACAGAGCAGAACGCGTCCTGGTTTAACTTTTTAGCCCTCTGACTGCGTGGCAGGATCGGCCGAATGATCTTTTTTTTTTCTTTTTTTTTTGCGGAATGATCTTTCTCGTTTCGTGTAGGTGGTCTTGGACAACATCGTTCGGCGGAGTGAGTGATCAGCGACGGTTTGTGCTTCTTCGGACTTCCTTCTCCGTTCGGCGATCCCCGATCAACTTCGTTTTCGTCGGGAAGCTACTGGTGTGAAGGCTTTTCGGTTCTTGTCCGGCTGGATTTAGGATGATTGTCTAGCCCGCTTCGTTGCCCTTTCTCTATAGGCCGGCTATCTGATACTTTTTTTTTGTGGGGTGATACTTTTGTTTAGACAAGAGGATCAAGGGTACCTTGATTTTGTATTAACTAGCAAAAGAGGCCGTGCGTTGCAACGGGAGAGAAAACATAACACACGCTCTTAACCCAACAACGATCACTCAAGACCACAATAGGTCCATCTTCTTTATTTTTGTGAGGCATCATATTTGTGTTGCCGCTTATCCTCCTTCTCACCCTCGCCGGCGATGGCCTTAGTGTTCACACAAAACAAAGCAAAAAAACGTGTTTAAATATGGTTAATCCTAAGGCGTCTCTCTCTCCCTCTATCCTCTCCCTCCCTCTCTCCTCTCCCTCTCTCTCTCTCTCTCTCTCTCTCTCTCT
>LR738711.1:781153821-781203123 GCA_902687465.1 Secale cereale
AAATCTGTTGTTTTCCCCTACGATATTTTTCAAAGGTATGCATGTGTAGTTATCGATGTTTTCTTTTCCCTATATGGTTATAGTGGGGTGTTTATTTGCTGAAAGGATCGATATGGTTGACTAAAGGGGGGGGGGGTGAATAGGTAACTAACAATTTTTAGCTTTTCTTAACCACTTTAAATTAAGCGTCAAAGTAAGTTGTCTAGATATGCTACTAAGATGACAACTAATAGAAAGTAAAGATAACAACTTCACAAGCAAGCTATAGGAGATAAACAAGTAAAGCTTGCACAAGTAAAGGTAAGAAATAACCACAAGAGGAACCGGTGGAGACGAGGATGTGTTGCCGAAGTTCCTTCCCTTTGAGGGGAAGTACGTCTCCGTTGGAGCGGTGTGGAGGCACAATGCTCCCCAAGAAGCCACTAGGGCCACCGTATTCTCCTCACGCCCTCACACGATGCAAGGTGCCGTGATTCCACTAGTGGTGCCCTTGAAGGCGGCGACCGAACCTTTACAAACAAGGTTGGGGCTATCTCCACAACTAAATTGGAGGCTCCCAACGAAACCACGAAGCTTCACCACAATGGAATATGGCTTCGAGGTGACCTCAACCGTCTAGGGTGCTCAAACACCCAAGAGTAACAAGATCCGCTAGGGATTGGTGGGGAGAATCAAATATCTCTTGGTGGAAGTGTAGATCGATGCCTTCTCAACCAATCTCGAGCAAATCAACAAGTTTGATTGGCTAGGAAGAGAGATCGGGCGAAAATGGAGCTTTGGAGCAACAATGGAGTATGTGGGGGAAGAGGTAGGTCAAAAGGAGGAAGAAGAAGCCTTTATATAGTGGGGGAAGAGGTAGGTTAAAAGGAGGAAGAAGAAGCCTTTATATAGTGGGGGGAACAATCCAACCGTTATCCCCCACTCAGCCCCGCACAAAGCGGTACTACCGCTTATCGAGCGGTACTACCGTTGCCACACAAGCGGTACTACCGTGCCATAGGGGTATGGCCCCGAGCGGTACTACCGTGGTCTCAGGGCGGTACTACCGCTGGGAGCGGTACTACCGCCTCTACTGCCGCACCTAGTACCGCAAAACTCGACATGAAAAATCGCTCGCGAATCGAGGTCGTGGTAACATGGATCAGCGGCGGTACTACCGTAGAGTGTACTAAGCGGTACTACCGCTTAGTGGGGCGGTACTACCGCTTGTGACACACGGGCGGTACTACCGCTGGGATCCGCGGTACTACCGCTGGGGCCAAACGAAGCTAGAGAAGATGGGAGAGAATAGCTCCATTGCGACGGGAAGGAATGATGGGTGCAATAAAGAAGTGTATGTGTTGATTCCAGCCAAACCTTACCAAAGCGGATCCCCTCTTAATAGTACGGCTTTCCTATCACTCAGAACCACTGGAAACTAAGCAAAAAGGAAACACCGTCTTCCATAGATCCCGAGGGGCCTCTAATCTTCTTGTGCCTTTGTGAGATGTATCTGAAAGAGCTTAGAACACATGATTAGTCCGCAAACGCATTGTCATCAATCACCAAAACACCATTTGGCTAAATATGCCCTTACAATCTCCCCCTTTTTGGTGGATTGATGACAACACGGGATTTGCACAAAAAGAATAATAACATAATGTAAATGCAAAAACCACACCCCTAAAATATAGACTGGCTCCCCCTAGATGTGTGCTATCTAGATAAGTGCTTTGGATTGCACGGCACACATGCTAGGATCAGCACTCCTTTATATTTTAGAGACCAACAACCTAAGCAGGATATGAGAACATAGTACATAGTAAGATAATCATGCATGCTAGAGAGTACCAGGTACATAAATAAGATAGGGTAGCATATGTCTCACACCATATGACGGGAACTTAGGTCTCACGAAAAAACAACCAAACCACAAGAAACGAAAAGCACACAAGCGACAGAAACACAAAGGCACAAATCCCTAAACTCTCTCCCCCTTTGGCATCGAGACACCAAAAGGGCAAAGAGCTAAGCTACGGCTCCAGGTGAGAGCACGAGAAGGTCTCGAATGATCAGATTGCAGCAGGGTCATCGTCTTCGTCGTCGTCGACCGGAAACTGCTCGGCATCGGAATCAGTCCATGGGCAATGCTGCTTGATCCACTCTTCCTCCTCGGTTACCTGCTCCTCAGAGCCACTGGCCACAGTTGCACCCAACTGATGCAGAAGCTCCTTGTGACGCCCCCTGGCCTTCTTCTCTGCCACATGAGTCATGTACTAACCATGAGACTCCATGCAGAACAGCTTCTTCATCTTCTTCTTGAGCTTCTTTGCCCATGAGGGCTCTTCACCAGATGGCTCATAGTCATCATCATCATCTGCTTCAACATCAGCCTCCTCTGTCTCCATAGCAGCAGCGGAGGATGAGCCTCCAGTCTTGGATGCATGAGTGCCTCAGTTGTCCTTCCGCCTCAGACGCTTTATCTCATGAGACACCAACTCTCCAGTCTCCAGCAATGCATTGGTATAGACATGATCCCAAGCCTTCTCTATCAGCAGCATGATGAACGGACCATAGATCAGGCACTTGCGTTCAGAAATAGCAGACAGGAGCTCAGACCACATCACATGTGAAATATCCAGGGTCTCACCAGTGTTCCTTTCTAACTGATGTTGGCAAAAGAGAAGCATGTCCACAAGATAGGAGTGAACCATATCATGATTCCCAATCCGGGGGAAAAGAGTCTCACGGAAGATGCGGTGAAGGATGTTGATGGCTTCTCGCCCCTCGTTGGTTACCCCAAGTGGAAGGTTTGAGATGTAGCGTAGCGGTAGTTTTCCCTTGACAAAGATACCAAGGATCGAATCCCGTGAGACTCCGAGGGTCGACAAGAAGGTGTCAAGGGCGCCAGAAACATTCGCTTGACAGGACCTGCACACAGATACAAATAACTTTGCTCCCAACGAGTACAGAGAGGTTGTCAACCCCTCCGGCCTTGTCGTTTACAAAGGATCAAACGCAAGAGATAATAGTGATAGGTATGACTGCAACTAGTAAATAAGAACATGAAGTAAATAGAGGGTGTGATCAGTGATGGTAATATGGACCGGGGTCCCATGATGTTCACTAGTGATGTCTCTCTCCCAAAAGACGATAAAACAGCTAAGCGAGGTAAACAAATTACAGCTGGGCAATCGACAGGATTATGTGCGCAAACCAATGCTAACTATGCTGCAAAGAAAGGTAGAGGCTCAAAAGCATGGGCGGTACGCCAAGGCAAGTAGACCGAAATCCATCTGCATCTACTACTAATCATCCACCTTGAGATATCTATCCAGAACATCTCGCTGGTATTAAGTTGCGAGTCCCACCCAAAGTGTAAACTCAAAGCAACAGACAACTGCATTAAAAGAACTTTGCGTAAAGTAAACAATCCTTGCACCCGCAAGTACAAGCACCGTTGTTTTCCCCCTTGTGGCAACATCACATCCCCTAGACTCATGTTTCTGTCACTCAAGCTAGTCATCGAGGGGCATGAACCCACAATCAAGCATAACGTTCCCTCTTGGAGTTACTACCTACTACTTGGCCAAAGCAATAAACAGCAACGGAGAACATGCAAGAATTACTCAAGAACATAAATATAAAAGAGGTGAATCAAATATATTACTCACACACAATCTGAACATAATCTCATAATCCATCGGATCCCAGCAAACTCAGCATCGAAACAGCATAAAGATTACATATGTGCCTCGATCATGTAGGGCAGCTCACGAGGTCTAATCGATGAAGAACAAGAAGGGGAGGAGAACATCACATAGCTACTGGTCATGGACCCATGGTCCAAGGGAGACTACTCACAACTCATCCGGGAAGCGTCCATGGTGGTGGAGAAGCTCCCGGTGGTGGTTCTCCCCTCCGGCAGGGTGCCGGGAAGAGTTCTCCTGGTGCTCCCGATCTTAGAAGCGCGGCGGCGGCGTAACAGAGATGAGATCACGAAAAAGGGTTCCGTCCTCGAGGGTTTGGGGACGCGTGTTAAATATATGCTAAAGGGGGGCACCAGAGGCGGTAAGGGGGGCCCAGGCGCCCCCCCGGCGTGGCCAGGGGTGGGGCCGCCCCCTCAGGGCGCCTGGAGCCCCTCTGGCCCCCCTCTGGCCCTACTTCTGCCGCATGGAAGCTTCTGGAGCGCTGATTTTTTATATATTTTTCCCGGAATTTTTCTGGCAATTTAAGTAATGGGAAAACCTGAAATACAAAAACAGCAGAAAACAGAAACTGGCACTGGGGTGCACTGAGTTAATAGGTTAGTCCAAATATGATCAAAAGTGTATGGAAGTGCATAAATATCATAGCAATATCACACAAAAGAGGCATGGAGCAAGCAGAAATTATAGATACGTTTTAGACGTATCAGATATCCAGATAGGTAGACAACTCATATGTTACCTTCTTAGTCTCTGGGTGGACCTTCATAGTGCAGTAAGTCCAGAGAGCTTGCTTGTGAGTGGAGGTTTCGTTCTGGTGAGGACGAAAGCCAACTGGTGTCTCAAGTCCCTGGTCTTCCACCCCAAGTAACTCCATGAACGCCTTCCATTTGACAGATAATAGTTTGCCATTGGTCATCCATGTCAGAGTTCTGTCCTCATCCGTCCCTAGATGGACCGTGGCATAGAATTGAGCCACACGATCTGCATCAAAGTCCTTGTTGAACTGAATGATCTGAAGAATGTTGAGCTGAGTGCACATCTGAAGAGCCTCGCCAAAATACACTGGATCTTTCTCCAGATATTCCGTGTCTATGGAGCGAACACTGACAAAGAGATTCTTCTTAGCCTTGAGCACATCAAAGTAGACAGCAAAATGGAAGCGATTCCAGAACGGACGGTTGACCAAATTGGGTTCTTGATCAACCTCATAGGGATTGCGGCGACGCCTTGCCCAGAACTCTTTGCCACTCATCTGTGTCACGGGTTTTCCCTTTGGCTTTGCCATGGCCTTCTTCTTCTGTTGAGGAGGAGGTGGAGCACTCGAGGAACCTCTAGCAGACTCAGATGTGCGGTAGCGCTTTGAGGTTGCACGATTGGGGTTGATACGGCGAGCCTGATGCTCGGGATGTTCATCACCTGGAACCAAACACACACACAAACGAACCAACCAAAAAGAACGAGCATAAGCCAATGAACCCAACAAAAGAAGATCAAGGAATGAAGAAATATCTGTGAACTAGGCATGTCGCGGTAGTACCGTGATCTGGTAAGCGGTAGTACCGCCCGAGCGGTAGTACCGCTCCAAGGAGCGGTAGTACCGCTCGAGGCGGGGAAATAGCAGTTTCCTACTAGCGTGGTCAGATCCGGCACTACCGTCCTGTCAAATTCAAAAATATTTCTATCATACTCTAATCTAGATAGTCTAGTTGCTTTCTCCTTCCTACTCAAGCCTAGATTTAGTCAAAAATCTACAGATGCAAACACTATTGCCCCTAAACACAAGATCTGAAAAAGAACCATGAGGAGAAGAGGAACGGGGGCAATACCGGCATCCATGGCAAGAGGACGTGGTGGGGATCGACTCCACCGAAGGAAAAGGAGAGGAGCACCCCGGAGGAGGAGATCCGCCGGAGCCCTCCCGCGGCGACGAACTGCTGGAGAGAGAGAGAGGAATGAGGGGGCGAATGAATGGGTATGGGGGAGAGAAACCTCCACCTGCCCCGATATAACCCCCACATACCTCCCCGCAGCGGTAGTACCGCGCTGGTGGGCGGTAGTACCGCTTACAAGCGGTAGTACCGCGCACCACCAGCGGTAGTACTGCCCAGCACGCCACGGCAACAAGGGTTCAAGGCAAAGCTCAAAAAGGAACGCACAAAGAGGAGAAAAAGAACAAACCACCACTCACACACACACACTAGCAAGAGGCAAGAGACCCCTCTACACGAGAGGGCGGTGACCGAAGTCACCTATGTTTGAGTCTAGAGGTATGGCGCCGCGAAGATTTTAACCTTGGGCCCATGACCAAAACTCGTCCTTGAAGCACTAGTACCATCAAAGATGGTTAATGAAAGACTAGATCAATTTATGCATAATGGGGGGAGAGAGAGTTCATTGAGAGAACAATGCTCCCCCTATGTCCATGCCTACACCTAGACAAGATAATTATATTGAGTGTGAGGAGTGTGTGCAAAGACTCAAGCCACATTGCTCAAATCGATGATATTTAGCTCATGCCTTAACTCGCGTAATCTTGCTTCATCCAACGGCTTCGTGAAGATATCTCCAAGGTTATCATGAGTGTTGACATAGTGAAGCTCGATCTCTCCTTGCCTTATGTGATACCGGATGAAGTGATACCGGATCTCTATATGCTTCGTCTTGAAGTGTTGCACCGAGTTGAGAGATATCTTGATGGCACTTTCATTGTCACACCAAAGAGGCACTTTGTCACAAGTGACACCATAATCCTTTAAAGTTTGCCTCATCCATAAGAGTTGAGCACAACAACAGCCAGCCGCCACATATTCTGCTTCGGTGGACGAGAGAGACACACAACTTTGCTTTTTGGAAGACCAACTAACAAGAGAGCAACCAAGAAATTGGCACCCTCCAGAAGTGGACTTCCTATCCACTTTGTCTCCCGCCCAGTCAGAATCAGAGAAACCTACAAGGTTGAAGTTTGCTCCTCTCGGGTACCATAAGCCAAAGTTTGGGGAATGAGCCAAATATCGAAAGATCCGCTTGACAGCCACAAAGTGACTTTCCTTAGGTGAGGCTTGAAACCGTGCACAAATTCCCACACTCAACATAATATCTGGTCTAGATGCACAAAGGTAAAGCAAGGAACCGATCATAGAGCGATATACCTTTTGATCCACCGCTTTACCATTTGGATCAATATCAAGTTGGCACTTGGTTGGCATTGGAGTAGTAGCCGGCTTGACATCACTTAGATTGAACCTCTTGAGCATGTCTTGAGTGTACTTGGATTGTTTGATGAAGATCCCTTCTCTTCTTTGCTTGATCTCAAACCCAAGGAAGCACTTCAACTCTCCCATCATAGACATCTCAAAATGTGTGGTCATGAGTGCGGCGAACTCATCATTGAAAGCTTTGTTAGGAGAACCAAAGATAATATCATCAACATATATGTAATGCCCTGGATGTAACACTTTCCCTATATGGCAATATATAAACTTTGGCTTCATCAATTCCATTCCAGGTTCTTCGTCTTTTCGGGTTTCGTCGTTTTGTCGTGTGAGTGTGTGCATTTCATCCTTGTCATGTTGTCATGTGCATTGCACTACATTTGTGTTGTCGTTTGCATCCGGTCTCACTCGTCCCTTCCCGTTGTCTGTTTCGAGTTCCGACGCTCTCACACGTGCCCGTGGCTTCCCCGAGTCCTTCTTTCGTGTTTGGCCGTGTAACGTTTCCGGAATGGCGTGAGACTTGTCACGCGATGTTGTTTTGGTACGTGTAGCCCACCTGTCAAGTTTCGTCGCGTTTGGAGTTCGTTTGGTACTCCAACGGGTAACCTTGTGGGCTAAAAGTACCTCCTCTTTGAGGCCCAAGACCCCCTCCACAACAGCCCAACAACCCAGCTCAACCCTTCCCATCATCTCGGCCGTTGTATTGTGATCGCGTGGCCGAAAACCGTTCCCCATTTGGAGTCTCCTAGCTCCTTGTGCCTATAAAAATGTCCACCCCTCCATTTTTTTCGTCCAAAACAACCCTAGCCTTCTCCTAGCTCAAGCCGCCTCGGAATCCGTGCCGGGCGGACGTGTCCGACCGGGCCGGACAGATCCGCCACAGCAGGTCAGCCTCCGCCGCCGCGCGGGCCCGCGGGGCCCAGCGCCGGCCCGCAGCGCCGCCGATCCGGGCCGAAGCCACCCCGCCGCGCCGCCCCTTCGTCTTTTCGTCCGGCCCGAGGCCGCCGCCGCCGGCCGACCTTCCGGCCGCGCCCCGCCGCCCTTCAAGCAGCCGTCGCCGGCCCTCGCAGATCCGCCGCCGGTGCCGCTTCCCGCGCCGCCCCGTGGGCCTCCTCCGGCGACCCTCGCCGCCGGGCGCCCGGGCCAGCCGCCGGCCGCCGCCCCTCGTTGCTCCGTTCGAAGCCAGCGCCGCCGCCGGGATCAAGGGATCCAGAGCCCGATCCAGCCAGGCGTCTGGGAAACCCTAACGGGCCGCCCCGGTACCCGCGGCCCGCTCCACCAACCCGCACCGGCGCCCGTTTGACCAGACCCGCCCGCGTTGACCGGAGGTTGACCCCTGTTATTTTGTTTAAGTCCTTTGTAGTTTTCAGTGTCTGATGCATTCTTGTGATAGCAATAACTTTTACTGTGCTTGTCCGATTTGTGCATATAATATGTCAAAATGATCGTGGTGACATGTACTATGTTTTGTTCCATTGTGCCATGCATGTTTGAGTCCATCTAAATGTCTTAATCTTCATGAGAAGAGTGCTACTTGTTATAAACTGCTGCTATTAGTTGTTTTCATGCCATGTTTGAAATGTGATAACTTGGTGCATGTTTATCCAAATGAAGCAAATGATATGTCCACATGTTCATCATGAGGTGCTCTACATGTTGGTTGCTATAGGATGCATGTTAGAGTTCATATTGCCATGTTTATCTCCATTGCAAAAGTATATGTGGCTGTTAGGTTTATAAACTTGTTACGAGATGCCTAGTTGAGGAGCTCGTTGCTATTGATGTGGTTGTCCCCATGTTGCATGCTTATATGTTTTGGACTCCCCATCATGTGTTATTTGCTGTGGTGCAAACCACTTGCCATGATATGCTTTGAGGTGACTTAGACATGCTCACAAACATGCCATGATAATATTGTTGTTTTAACACTTAGTGCAATTTCACTAAGTTTGGAATCTGTAATATCCACATGCCATGTTTGCTTGTTGTCCTAGGCAAATCCATGTTAGTTTTGGGGTGGCCATTGATGATTCCTTGTTGTATATGTTGTTGTCTTTCCATCAATTCCCTCACATGCTCATTTGGGTTGCTGTAGCATATTTAATTCTTGCTCCCAAGTTACTATAAAATATTGCTGTCAGGATTTTATTGTCATGATCAAAATGTTGTAGCTTGTTGCTATTGATCCATGCCTCCTATGGAGATGCTCCAATGGAATTGTTTGCTGTAGGATATGTCTACTTCATGTCCATGCTTCTTGTCACCATGTTTGAGTGCTGTAGAGTATATATTTCTTGCTCCGAAGTTGCTATGTGGCTGTTAATTTCAGCTTTGCATTGTTTCTTGTTTCGGGTGTATCTTTTAGCCCGTTGCTCCGATTTGAGCAAGTCCTATATGAAACTTGTGTGGTTTTGCATGTAGATTCATAATATCTCCTTGTTAACATGTTTTGGAGTGTGTTACTTGATGTTTGGGTGCATCTTGCACCGTTGCCATGCTTATCTTGTCTTGATCATATCTTCTAGACCGTAGCTCCGTTTTAAACAAACTTTATATGAAACTTGACTAGAATTTCGTGTAGATTGTCATGGTGCATGTTAAATTGCTATTTATCAACTTTAACTTAAGGTTTGTCCAGTTCTAGAATAATTTCAAACTATGCTCATGAGGACTTACCGGTTTTGTCTTAAGTAGTTTCCGGCCTCATTTAAACCTGCTGTTTCTTGTGTTGTTTCTCTGTGCTTCCTACCTTGCCATGTTTTGCATCCTAAATAGACTTGTCTTGCATCCTACTTGCTAGAGTAAATTGTCTTGTTCTTGTACTGTTTCTCTGTGTTTCCTATGTTGGCTTTCTGTGCATCCTTAGTTCATCTGCACTGCTTCCTTAGTGCATCAGCCATGCATCCTGCAGTTTGCGCATTGCATCTTGTTTGATTTCGTGCCTCGTGTGTTCTTGTGTTGAGTAGAGCCGGAAGCCGAGACCGAGTACGAGAACGAGGTTACTACCGAGGTTGAGAACGAGGAGCCCTCTTACGATCCCATCGACGACTCGACAGGCAAGATGACATGACCCAGATATCATTACTATCTTTGCCTATTGCTAGAAGTCTCGCTCTTTAGCTTATTGCCTCGATGCCCATGTTTTCCTGTCAGCCTCCTATTGTAACCATGAATCTGTTTAACCACCCTACCTATGCAAACCTTTGATTGGCTACGTAGGCTTCGCCCAGCCCCTCTTACAACATTGCTAGTTGCAGGAGAAGATTTGAAGATTCTTGCTTCATGTGGAAGCCTGTTGGGATATCACACTATATAAACTCTTTAATGAAATCATCTATATATTGGTAATGGGTGGAAGTGTAATGCCCAGGATGGGACTATACCTCCTACGGGTCGAGGCACGACTTAAAGGTATAAGCCCATCCTAGAATGATCTCAAGTTTGGTATCTTTGCACGACTCATGTAAAAGAGGGATTAAATTGCAAAAGATAAATAGTTGGCTTACACTCGCCACTTCACACAATACATTACATAAGCATAACATCATTCAAAACATCACAACCCGACTACGGGCGAAGATCCAAAAGAAAGATACCAAAACAACATAAAGCCACAGGTCAGGATCGAATCCTAGTAGAAACCACTACTGATTGTCGAAAACGTCACAAGCAAACGGCAACTCTCTTCATCGAGCTCCTGGTGAAGTACTTGAACCAGCTCCTGCATCTTTCTCGGTTGAACCTGCATCTGGTGTTGTAGTATCTGTGAGCCACGAGGACTCAGCAATCCCATAACCATGGGTATCAAGACTAGCAAAGCTTTGTGGGTAGGAAGAGGTAAAGTGGTGAGGTTGCAGCAGCGACTAAGCATAATATGGTGGCCAACTTACGAGTACCAGAATAAGATGAGCATCTACGCAAACGGTCGAAAAAGGTGATCGCTAAAGATCCTGACTACATACGAGTCAAACATAACCCCACCGTGTTCTCTTCTCAAAGTGAAAAGAGACAGTCACGGTTACTCACACAGTTGTGTGTTTTACTTCGGATCATCTGTCAAGTTTTCTACAACCGGACATTAACAAATTCCAATCTGCCACATAACCGCGGGCACGGCTTTCGAAAGATCATAACCCTGCAGGGGTGTCCCAACTTAGCCCATCACAAGCTCTCACGATTAGCTGAAGTGATGAATATAATATCATCACTCCTTATCTTAGGGAAATCCGATCAGGCTCGGCATCCCGGTAGCACAAGTCATTTCGACAATGGTAAAACAAGTCCAGCAAGACCTCCCGGCGTGCCGACACCCTGATAGTAGCCGCGCGTATCTCGTCTCAGGCCACGTCCGGATGAGCAGTACGTACAGATACCGAAGATCCCAGCGAACTGGGTGGCATCCGCAAGTGGCTCTAGTTTGGGACCAACACCATCAGCACTGGCCCCCCCTGCTATGTAGAATTAAGAATCCTCGGGGACGCGACCCCCTATGCAAATTTAATTATTTAATTAAGTTGTTATTATGAGCAAATTAAAACCAATGTTGGGCCTTGCTGGAGGAGTTTTATTCAAAGTCGAACTGTCAAGGGGTCCCCATCCACCCATCGTGTAAGGAACGCAAAATCAAGGAACATAATGCCGGTTTATCGGCGCCTAAGGTGGCATGAGTGGAACAAAACACCGAGCAAAAGGCCAAGCCTTCCACCCATGCCTAGTATATAGGTGTGTTAATAATAATTATAGATATTGTGATATATCCAACAACAACTTCCCTCCTGGAACGAACTTCATCTTCACCTGCAACTAACAACGCTATAAGAGGGGCTGAGCAAGCGGTAACATAGCCAAACAGTGGTTTTGCTAGGAAGGTTTCAAGGTTAGAGGTTTCATGGCAACAAGGAGAGGCTGGCATAAAAGATGGGTAGCGCGACATGTAACGATAGCATCGAGACAACTAAGCATGGCAATGGTAGTAAAGGTATCCAAGGGTATGATCATCTTGCATGGGATTCCGCGAGGAAGAAGAACGGATCCATGAAGTAGACGGAGCAACACAGACGAGAGAATCCTCACAACTCATATCAAGAGAAGCAAACCGGAAAGAAACAAACAACACGGTAAACATACAAGCATTAACATGGCATACGATGCACATCCAAGTATGATGCATGACCGGTTTAAATATGCATGGCATGGCAAAGTGCACAAACAAAACTACAAGTTAAGTGGAGCTCAATATGCAACGAGTTGCATATTGACGAAACACCACATTTAATTATTTAGTTGACTCTCGTTTATTTACAAGACAAGATTAAATGTTTTTAACATGGCAAGAGGTGAAACAAAAGTAAACTACCTATCTAGACAATTTAAATGAGGCCGGAAAATAACAACAACATATCCGGAAAATCCCCATGAGCATGTTTAATAATTATAAGCAAACAACAATTCACACATATTAATGTTGTTAACATGATGCGGATGACATGATCAAGTTTATGCAAGTTTTTGTTAAAGGTTGACAATTAACAAGATATGAAGCATTTGTCACCGTGGTGGAAAGAAAGGGTGCCACGGCAACGATCCGAAAATGATGCAACGCAACATCTCAGTTCCGGTTTCTCGGCGAGAGACCGGTGCAAAAGAAAAGGCGGAGTGATCGAGCGGAACAAGATGAAAGGTGGGGTGATCCCGTCACCAGGTTCCCACGAGTCGGCGACGAGGCAACCGAGGAACATGACAAACGGACGAAACGGCACGAAGCACAAGGGGAACATTCATACAACACAAGCAAGCATCACACGGGTCATCGTCTCGGGTTATACCTTCGAAACACTCGTTTCGGGACGGTTCGAGATCGTAGAGGAAGGAGTCGTTCACGTTCGGAGAGGAAGTAGTCGTACACGGGGCGACGGTAGACGTTCACGGAGCTTGTTTTCCCGTAGATGTTCGGGTTGGTGTCGTGGTACTAGGGGTTCTCGTTTGCGACGGTAGTGGAAGTAGTGGTACTTGGCGTCTCATCGTGTAGTCGTACTCGTTCATGTAGTCGTTCTCGAGGTCGTCGACGTCGTGGTACTTGGTGTCTTCGGACTCGCCGGTCTCAATACTTGCGACGGTACCGGAACACTTGTCGTCGGACTTGGCGAATCCAAGAGGTACTTGAGGGTCTCGGGGTCCCTCGTTCGAAGCTCTTGGCGTCCGGCAGCAAGCAAAAGAGGCGCGGCATAACATGGCAGCAAAAACAAAAGCAGCACGGCTCCGGTGACGCGGTGAAGATGACGGCTGGAGGTCGACCGGGACGCGCCTCTTGGCGCTGGCTGGAGGTGAGAGGAGGCGGCCTTGGCGCAGCTCCTGGCCGCAGGAGGACGAAGAGGCGGGCCTTGGGTGACCCGCGGAAGCAGCGGCGCGGCAGGAACGGAGGAAGGCCGACGCGATGCAGAGGGGGCGTCGCTCCGCGGGGCGATGCGGGCGCGGTGGCTCGGGCGAAGGGCGCCGCTGGCGCGCGCGAGCCTGAAGACGGAGGCAGGGCACGGTCGCGGCCTTGGAGAAGGGAGGCCGGGCGAACGAGGCGGCCGGCTCCTGACCGCCGAGACGGAGGCACGGCGGCGTCCACGCGAGGGAGGCGGGAGCCTGGCCTGGAGGCGCGCTGGGGAGCTAGAGGACGGGCTGAGGCGACCTGGAGGAGGGGGCTGCAGGGGCGTAGAGGGAGCTCGGGCTCGTGAGGGAAGAGAATCGAGCGATGGGGAGGCTCGGGCAAGAGGAGAAAGGTGCGGGTGAACGAGAGGCGAAGGGGCTCGAGGGACGGACGTCGATGGGATCGAGATGAAGCTGGCGGCGCACAGAAGGAAACAGAGGGAGGAGCGATGGATTAGGGTTGGGGAGGCTGCGGTCGGGCCAAGGTGCGGTTGGGCCAGGAGAGATGGGCCGCTGGTGGAAGGAGGCTGAGGGATGGGCCGGCTGGACTGGGAAGGCTGCAGCTGGGCTGCTCTTCTTCTTTTTATTTCTTTAGCAGAAACAAAAGAGAAGAAAAGAAAAAGAGGAGGGGGGTTAGGGCAAGAATTAGGACAAGGTTAATTTTTCTCGGGCTCGTAAAAATGAGCACGACCGGAGAAAAATACAAAAGGCCAGATCGGAAAATAATTCAAACATATTTGAATTTAATTCAAATAGTTTTGAACTAAGACATGATTATAGAAGTGTCCAAAAATGTTCGAATTTTTGGAGGAACCTCGAAACAAGGGAAAAGAAATATTGGCAAGGTTTTTTGAAGGGAACTCGAAGTAGGAAAAGCATGGGGAAATATGCAAGTGTGTTATGCTTAATTCCAAGAATGGAATATTTATTAATATAGCTCCATAATTATTAGGAGGCTTTTATATGTTATAAAGAGAAGACCTTCTTCCCTCGATTTAAATGGACCGAAGGTCCACACGATTTATTGGTTGAGATGCAAAATAAATAAATATGACATGATGGCATGATGACATGATGCAATGCGAAAATAAATAACACAAGCACAAACGAAACACACGGGAGACCCCGGAACATCTGGAATCTTCTGGTATCTTCTGGGACGTCGGTCTTCGGGCGTCACAACTCTCCCACACTAACAGAGGATCTCGACCCGAGATCCTAGAGATATCACCGGGTAAAAACGAAAAAGAAGAGGTAAAACAAAGTTGCTTCTTTGACAGACGAGTGGAACCAAGGAACCTTGAGAGGTTGAACAATCTTGAAAGAAAGAATACAACGGAGATGAACGAAGTTGAGAGCACTCCGGTAAAAGGAGGAACAAGGAACATAAGAGAACCTTGTAGGTTGAAAAACATGAAACAAGAGCTCACGGACCAAAAGAATATGAAACTGCAAGTGTATAGCCAAGGAATAAGAATGACAGGATTTGGACAGCACTCCGTCTGAAAATGGAAGGAATTAACAATAACTTGAGGAGATGGAATGATACTTGATGAAATGAACAACATATAGCCTCCGAAACAATTGAAAGAATGGGACCAGGGGTAAGAAGGATTCAGACAGCACTCCGGTTGAAAAGAGAGGCAAAACTAGATAAAATGACGGAACTAGAATGGAGGACACAACACTCTGGTTAAATGATGAGCAAGGGAAAGAACATGATCTTGACAAAACGAGATGATGGTTTGGAGAGAGCACAACATCACAATGCCTCCGGAATGGGAGAATAGAATATAAATCAATGAAAGAAATGAATGGAGAAGAAAATGACAACATCTCTCAAAATTGAATTTGAAAGAGCATCCTTACGAAGAAGGGTTGAGCGGAGTTGATGGAAAAATCAACACGAAAACGAACAAACTCTTGTCGTGGGCTTATGGAAAACATCCCAAAATTAAGAGGTGAGAACCAGCCACTAACAGAACGAATTGCTTAGATTGAGATCAACAAGGAGACGATAAACTTATTTCACCGGAATGATAAATGAAGAACTTGGGTCATTTATAAGCACCACAATAGCAACAATCCTTAGGGAAAGCTTTTAGGTGAAATACAACCCAAGATAACTCCAAGAGATAAAAGGAGGGGTTGAAAGGATCTCCTAAAGAGAAAGAAATGATGGTTTTAATTATCTCATTCCTGACAACTTGTGAATCATGAAACATGAAGGAATTGACAAAAATGACATAACACCATCTGAAAAGATAAGGTAGAAAGAATTGCAATTGGAAGCATGATGAAGAATGCTTGAGCTCCAACAAGAATCTTGATGAAGACTGAGGATGAATTAAAACATGATGAACCACCATGAAGAACTCCGGTAATAAAAGCAAGGAGAAGTGAAAGATGAAAATAATAAGACTCAAGGCCTGCGATGAATTAGATGAAGGTTTGAAATGATTTAATTGAAATAACATGGAGCTCCGGAAAACAAGATGAAGATTTTAGAACCGAGAATATGATATGATGAACAAGCTCCAGACAAACGAATTAAATCACCTTGAAGGAATAAGAATAAGAATTATGTCATGCATCTCCTTCACCAATTTAAATTGATGACAACCAAAGGATTTGGCATACTACTTATTCTCGTTGGAAAGAACAAAGAGAGATCTCGCACAAGCTCGGATAATTATTCAACAAAGCACCGGTAGGATTATGAAAAGAACAAATGAATTGATACGATAACAACGAAAGAGTAATCTTGAACGAACCACCGTGACAATATGGAGACGAACGAAGAGACATCAATGAAGAATATTTGGAGAACGAAGTTGAAAACTGAGAACGAATAATCTTCTGAAATGATGGCCTTCGGAAGATCACAAAGAAAAGAATTCATGAAATGCTTCGGATGGGTATAAAAGAATTCCTCACAATCAAACGATAATGAGGATGGCATGAAGCTAGAACCACGAATCTTGAGAGAACGGGCCAAGATTTAAGAGAAACACTTCTCCTAATGTTGAGAATGAAGACGAGAAAAACCATAATAATTGATGAGCACTCCAGAATGAAGAATTAAAAAGGTTGAACCAATGATGAACAAGAATTTGAAAGCGATCTTGGAGAAGGCATGTGACTGATGGAAATCATTCTTACGTCACACTTTGAAAAAAAAATTGAGTATAACTCCGGAAAAATTAGAAGAGTCAGGTAATATCCTGGAAAAAGACCTGTGGGTTAGGGCCCACTCAAAGAAATCATCGTAGGAAAAGATTGCTGAAGAGATATTGCACCGGTTGAATTAAATGGCTTGAATAGATGACAATCCTCAAAATAATTTGAACGGATTAAGAATGGAATTATGAATCTTCAGCACTCCGGATATGAATAGCAAGAGGAGAATGATTAATTGGTGCACCGGAATAAGAAAGCATTGTGAAATGAGGAAAAGGATAAGATCAACACCGAAATCTTGAATTACATCCACCGGCAGAATTAGAGAACAAAAGAATGATGAACTTGAAGCTCTTGAGCATCTTCACGACAAATCACCGGATAAGAACATTAAAGGAAAATAATGAAGAAATATCACATGAATAAAATGGATACTTCATTTGAGAATTTCTGGCTCCGAGAAGAAGAAAGGGTGGGAGGGTGGGGAAAAGAAAGACAACTTGGGATGAACAAAATGGACACCGGTTGAAAAGAATTTAACATGACCATCTTGATGATCAAGAAGGACTAGCACTCCCATAGAAATATGAGAACACCGATTAGGAAAGGCATGGAATCAACATTTGACATCGAAGCAACTCGAATACCAGAATCAAAACAAGAACAAAGAAGTAGATATGTTGCAGCATCATCTTCACAATATCATCCGAGCAAAGAATGAACGAATGAATTACGCAGGTACAACAACTTGTCGAGAAGCCACTTGGAGAACAAAAATAAATAAATAAAGGAACAAGGAACAGATAGAACAAATACAAGATAGAAGCTTCGTTCGACATCTTCGTGCTGAAAGCTCATGGAACGTGTTACAAAAGGGTTTTGCAATCCCCGGATCAGCATAGCCAAGGACCCTTTAAGATGCAACTCCCGATCAGAACAAGTCCATAAAACCACTTCACTCAATGTAGAACCCCGAACTTCATATCGAGCATCCGTTGGAAGAATGCCTAGAACTACTGGATGAACCCACCTATAGATTTCCGAAAGTTTCCAGTTATGCAATCAGGTGTTGGGGATACACGGGAAGCACCGCGCAATCAACTCTAAACCTACATCCAGGTGTATCCATCCTTCAACACATAACCAGTCTTTCTCGGAAACCGTTTACCTCGGACCTTTGAAACGCATCCACTATACAAGCTATGGCAATACTCCCGAACTACCTCCCCAGTACTGGGTGATGTCGGGGTTATCTTGCCACTGGCCGTATAGGAGAGATTTTCGATGTCGGCCGTCTTAAGTATTCTAGTACTGCCGCGATGGATTTGTGACGACAACACCTCGGAGCTCAACTCCCCGGGACACTGCCACAACCCCTAATGTCAGGAGGCATCGAGAACAATGTTCTCGTCACAAAGACATCGAAACAATCCAAACAATACTCGCGAGATCCTAAAAAAAATTGGTGCGATTTTTGAAAGTAGAAGAGGCAAGAGTAATCGTCAGGAGTCCTCACCAGAGTGAAAGAGATGAGAAGCAAAAGAAATCCTACTCTCCGATATATATATAGGACTCAAAACATTTTCAGTGTGTGCCTAGACTCAACCGTCAACGATTCGATCAATCAGTGGGGGCTTCTAAGTCAGAGAAGGCTCTGAATACCAACTTGTAATGCCCAGGATGGGACTATACCTCCTACGTGTCGAGGCACGACTTAAAGGTATAAGCCCATCCTAGAATGATCTCAAGTTTGGTATCTTTGCACGACTCATGTAAAAGAGGGATTAAATTGCAAAAGATAAATAGTTGGCTTACACTCGCCACTTCACACAATACATTACATAAGCATAACATCATTCAAAACATCACAGCCCGACTACGGGCGAAGATCCAAAAGAAAGATACCAAAACAACATAAAGCCACAGGTCAGGATCGAATCCTAGTAGAAACCACTACTGATCGTCGAAAACGTCACAAGCAAACGGCAACTCTCTTCATCGAGCTCCTGGTGAAGTACTTGAACCAGCTCCTGCATCTTTCTCGGCTGAACCTGCATCTGGTGTTGTAGTATCTGTGAGCCACGAGGACTCAGCAATCCCATAACCATGGGTATCAAGACTAGCAAAGCTTTGTGGGTAGGAAGAGGTAAAGTGGTGAGGTTGCAGCAGCGACTAAGCATAATATGGTGGCTAACTTACGAGTACCAGAATAAGATGAGCATCTACGCAAACGGTCGAAAAAGGTGATCGCTAAAGATCCTGACTACATACGAGTCAAACATAACCCCACCGTGTTCTCTTCTCAAAGTGAAAAGAGACAGTCACGGTTACTCACACAGTTGTGTGTTTTACTTTGGATCATCTGTCAAGTTTTCTACAACCGGACATTAACAAATTCCAATCTGCCACATAACCACGGGCACGGCTTTCGAAAGATCATAACCCTACAGGGGTGTCCCAACTTAGCCCATCACAAGCTCTCACGATTAGCTGAAGTGATGAATATAATATCATCACTCCTTATCTTAGGGAAACCCGATCAGGCTCGGCATCCCGGTAGCACAAGTCATTTCGACAATGGTAAAACAAGTCCAGCAAGACCTCCCGGCGTGCCGACACCCTGATAGTAGCCGCGCGTATCTCGTCTCAGGCCACGTCCGGATGAGCAGTACGTACAGATACCGAGATCCTAGCGAACTGGGTGGCATCCGCAAGTGGCTCTAGTTTGGGACCAACACCATCAGCACTGGCCCCCCTGCTATGTAGAATTAAGAATCCTCGGGGACGCGACCCCCTATGCAAATTTAATTATTTAATTAAGTTGTTATTATGAGCAAATTAAAAGCAATGTTGGGCCTTGCTGGAGGAGTTTTATTCAAAGTCGAACTGTTAAGGGGTCGCCATCCACCCATCGTGTAAGGAACGCAAAATCAAGGAACATAATGCCGGTTTATCGGCGCCTAAGGTGGCATGAGTGGAACAAAACACCGAGCAAAAGGCCAAGCCTTCCACCCATGCCCAGTATATAGGTGTGTTAATAATAATTATAGATATTGTGATATATCCAACAACAAGTTCCCTCCTGGAACGAACTTCATCTTCACCTGCAACTAACAACGCTATAAGAGGGGCTGAGCAAGCGGTAACATAGCCAAACAGTGGTTTTGCTAGGAAGGTTTCAAGGTTAGAGGTTGAAAGTGCAACTAATCCCCGGGTGGTTTTGGCAATTAATAACAACATATATATCATTGAACTAATAGCTATTTGAGAATCATTTCAGAGAAGTTCAGTGATATGGGTATGGCAATGACTGAAGAAGTGGACCCCTCAAAATGCTAACGCAAGCATTGGCAAAAGCTCAAGACTCCATTTTTGGTTTAGTGATCAAAGATCACATTGAGTCCATAGGAAAAGCCAATACTATTAAAAGGGGATGAGGTTGTGTTGATGATCTGGTTGCTCAAGTGCTTAGTGATATATCTCCTTCAACTATCAGCAACTTTCACTACAATACACACTCATAAGTAATCTCGGACAAACCGATTTTCCAAACTCAGTCCAACCGAGATGAACCACCTCAGCCATAAGCCAAACCCTAGAAAAATCGGTCACTCCGAGTTTGAGTTCGGTCTCACCGAAATACGGGCTGCCAACCTTCTGTAACCGTTTGACATCATCTCGGAATAACCGAGTTGATGATTTCGGTCTCACCGAAACTGGCAAGTTCCTATCTTTGCTCAAATCGGACAAACCGAGATGGTATTTTCGGTCCCACCGAAAACCCCAACGTTCACTATATTTGAACTTTCGGTCTGACTGAGTTTCCACTTCGGTCTCACCGAGATTGCTCAATTATGTGTGTAACGGTTGGATTTTGTGTGGAGGCTATATATACCCCTCCACCCCCTCTTCATTCGTGGAGAGAGCCATCAGAAAGAACTACCACTCCTACCTTACACTTTCTGAGAAGAGAACTACCTACCCTTGTGTTGAGATCAAGTTGCTCCATTCCTATCATATGGAACTTGATTTCTAACCTTCCCAAGTTGCTTTCCACTCAATCCTTTCTTCCACCACAGCCATATCAGTGATGAGAGTTGAGTGTTGGGGAGATTATCATTTGAAGCA
Organism: Secale cereale; assembly: GCA_902687465.1. Lineage (NCBI taxonomy): Eukaryota > Viridiplantae > Streptophyta > Magnoliopsida > Poales > Poaceae > Secale > Secale cereale. The sequence goes on from LR738711.1 coordinate 781,174,445, forward strand.
CAAGAGCAAGGAGTTCATCATCATCTACAACATCTATTACCTTTTGGAGGGTGGTGCCTCCTAGATTGGTTAGGTGTCGCTTGGGAGCCTCCGTCATCGAGATGTGGAGTTGAACCAAGAAGTTTGTAAGGGCAAGGAGATCGCCTACTTCGTTAAGATCTACCCCGAGTAAGGCTAGCCCTCCGTGGGCATAGGCCATGATGGAATAGACAAGGTTGCTTCTTCGTGGACCCTTCGTGGGTGGAGCCCTCCGTGGACTCGCGCAGCCGTTACCCTCCGTGGGTTGAAGTCTCCATCAACGTGGATGTACGATAGCACTACCTATCGGAACCACGGGAAAAATCATTGCATCTCCAAATTGCGTTTGATCTTCTCCACCTCTCTTTACTACATGTGCAATTTACTTTCCGCTGCTTATACTCTAGAATTGCATGTGTAGGGTGATACTTGACTTGATCTTAATTGTGAAACTACCTAAAACTGTTCTTTGTCAAAGGCAGAATTTTTATATTAACAGGTAGTCTAATCACCCCCCCTCTAGACATACTTTCGATCCTACAAGTGGTATCAGAGCTTTGGTCTCCATTGTTTTGGTTTCCATTGCATTGGATTCCATAAGCTTGGTTTCACAACCTAGGAGAGTATGGCGTCTAGTGAGGGTAATTATCGTAGAGGTCCTTACTTTGATGGTACAAATTTTGCTAGTTGGAAGCATAAAATGAAAATGCATATTCTTGGTCATAACCCAGCCGCATGGGGCATTATTTGTGTTGGTATGCAAGGTGAATTCTTCGAGGAAGGAAAAGTTCCGGATCGCGAAGCTACACCGGAAGAGTTGCGGATGTTGCAAAACAATGCTCAAGCTTGTGACATTCTCTTCAATGCTTTGTGTCCCGAGGAGTTCAACAAAATCAGCCGTCTTGAGAATGCTAAAGAGATTTGGGATACTTTGGTTGAAATGCACGAAGGTACTGAATCTGTGAAGGAATCAAAGCTAGATATTCTTCAAGGTCAACTTGACAAGTTCAAGATGAAGGATGGTGAAGGAGTCGCTGAAATGTACTCTAGGCTTGCTCTCATCACAAATGAGATTGCCGGCTTAGGAAGCGATGAAATGACCGACCGATTCATCATTAAGAAGATTCTCAGAGCTTTGGATGGAAAATATGACACCGTGTGCACTTTGATCCAAATGATGCCAAACTACAAGACTCTCAAGCCAACTGAAGTCATTGGAAGAATTGTTGCTCATGAGATGACACTTAAGGATAAGGAAGAGCTTCACAACAAGTCAAGTGGTGCTTACAAAGCTACAAGTGATGCTCCCACAACCTCAAGTGACAAGTTAATTTCCAATGAAGAGATAAGCCTAATGGTTAAGAACTTCAACAAGTTCTAGAGGAATAGAGGCAAAGAAAGAAGCTCAAAGTCTAGATCATATGATGAAAAGAGATCTTCTAGTCGTGATCGAAACTGCTACAATTGTGGAAGACCCGGACACTACTCAAATGAGTGTACGGCTCCCCACAAGAGAAGAGAAGAATCTCCAAGAAGAAGATCAAGAGATGAGTCACCTCGGAAAGAGAGAAGGAGTAGAGATGATCGTTATGAACGAAGACCCTCTCGGAGAAGCAAGGATTCGGAGAGGAAAGACAAGTCATCAAGGAGCTACACAAGAAGAAGACATCAATCTCATGTAGGTGAATGGGTCTCCGGCTCCGACTCCGACAATCAATCCGATGGAAGCTATCACTCCGACTCCGACTACAGTCAAGATGAAGGTGTTGCCGGTCTTGCACTCGTATCCTCCAACTCCAACTCCTACGACTTATTTGATTCACCAAATGAGGGAATTGGAAGATGCTTCATGGCTAAAGGCCCCAAGGTAACACACCCTGAATTCATTGACTTCAATAGTGATGAGGATGACTTGCTTGGTGAAGATGAGCTCTTGCATGATAAATCTAGTGAGCTTAGTAACGATGAAAATGCTAGTAGTCTTTATAGTCGAGAAGAGTCGAATGACAATGCTATGAAGGAGATTGAGCATCTAACTAAAGAACTAAACACTCTTAAGTTAGCTCATGAAACAACTCAAGAAGATCATAGAGAGCTCCTAAGATCTCATGAGAAGCTACGCTTCGAGAAGCTCACTCTAGAGCAAGAACATGAGTTTCTAAAAGCGATCAATGACGATCTTCGAAAGAAGAGTTCTTCATATCTTGCCAAACGACTTCTCTTGTCTAATTTCTTGCCACCTATTAAGACTAAGCATGACAAGCATAATAAAAATTCTTCCTCTAGTAGTAACAATAACCATGTTAAATCCAATATTGTTGCTTCTAGTAGTTCTCTTGATTCCACTAACAATGTTTCAAGCCAAGTTACACTTGAGCAAGAAAATAGCTTATTGAAGGAAATCATAGAGAAAGGTGTCTACAAGAGTCTTGCCGGAAGAAAGAACTTTGAGGAAATTGTTCGCAAACAAGGAAGGCACCGGAAGAATCAAGGGATTGGTTTTGAGCGAAAGTTCAACGCCGAAGGTGTTGAGTGGGAAGAAGGTCAATACCCTACTCCACAGTTTGTTTCTCAAAAGGAGAAGTACGATCCTACTTCTTCCAATGTGGAACAAGCTCAAGATGACCTTCCACCACAAGACCACAAGCTAAAAGCCAAGGACAAGCTTCAAGAGGAGATTGATGCATTCATTGAAGCACCTCAAGCCATGGTCAAGTGGGTTCCCAAGGACACGTCAAGTTCTACTTCGTCAAGCTCAACTACAACCCCAAGGATTCCCATCAAGATGATGTGGATCCCAAAGAAGAAGAACTAGAAGGTTCTCGAGGGTGACTCCGCCAATATACTTCACTCATATTCATTTTGGCAACTTGTGCAATCAACTTCCACATCATGCACTAGTTCATGGAGTCACAAACCCTCTTGTTGGTAAGTCAAGGGACAAGGTAATCATTGCTTTCATGGACATCATCTATTGTGAACTTCAATCTATGTCTATGGATATCCTTGTTTGTTCCTTGTGGGACTAACCCATGTAGGTATTGAAAGTGCCCTAATCCAAAGGATAGCTCCCAACTCTTGATGATCTACATCAACATTGAGAATCCACATCTTCAACATCTACATGAAGTCTTCTACAACAACCCAAGGTTAGTTTGACCCTTTAAAAGGGGTTCTCACATCTAGGGGGAGCTTTGCTCTAAAAATTGAGCTAAAGCATCTCCAAATGATGTGAACACATCAATGCTTTATGTAAAAGTGGTAACCCCACTTGTGCTTAAACGATGAGTATGACCTATGATCAAATGTTCTCATTTGACTCCTAAGTCAAAATACTCATATAAAGATGACCTAGTCATCGACAAATTGTGTGCTAGTAGCTAGAGTTTTGGTTGTGCATGTTTGACACATATTTCATTTGCTATCTTATTGTGTGAGCATGTTGAATGCATGATTTTATCCATTCGAGGACATCCATTTGTTGTTTTGATTGTTTTGATTTTTCTGGCCAAATGGATGGACAAGAATGCCTAAGTACCTCCCCTAGCTATCTATGCTTTCTTGTCTCAAATTCTATTCATGCTCATATCACAAACTTTGAACAAGTCATTTTCGGACCCTCCGAGTGAGGAGCACTCGGAGCCACCGATCCGTCTAAGGCTGACTTCCAAAACCTTCTAAGTCAATTTCGGTCAGACCAACTTCTCCCACTCGGTCCAACCGAAACGCTTAGACTGATCTAGGTTTCATCTCGGTGAAACCGAGTTTTAAATCTCGGCGTGACCGATATGCGTAACTGCATAGCAGTTATCCATCTCGGTGTCACCGAGTTTTTCAACTCGGTCCCACCGACAGCAAGGGGATATAAATACTAAGGGCAGCGCGCGATTTTTCCTTCAAAAGTTTTCGCCCCCAAGTCCCCTGCTGCCGTCGCCCTGATCTACGGATCATCGCCGTCGTCGCCTGTGCGCCCTCGCCGCAGGTCTCCGCCGCCGTCAACGGTTTTCTCCTCCGCGCCGTTGCCGCCGTAGAGGGACTCCACCAAGTTAGGGTGAGTCTCGATCCCTCTCGTGCTCCCCATCTAATTCATTGCACGATTGGTTTGCCCTGCATCTAGCCTCGATTGAAAAACTTCCTTTCCATCAGATCGTTCTAGTTTCGAGTAAAATTCTTAGGTTTAGGTTTCCACGGAACACATCTCGGTGAAACCGGTTTTAAATTTTTGGTGTGACCGATTTGGCCTCTGGCCATTGCACTGCACTTTCGGTCTAACCGAGTTGTGCAAATCGGTGTGACCGAAGTATGGTTTTAGTGAAACCCTAGAGTATCGGCAGGACCGAAACCCATTTCGGTCCAACCGAAAGTGGTGTGTAAAGTTTCTGTTATACACTTCGGATTCACCGAAACTGAAAATCGGTTTGACCGAAATGCATTCTGTGAAAACTTAAAACTAAGATTTGAACTCATTTTTTTTGCAAAAACCTCTGCAGTTTGTGATAACTCTTCTACTCTGCCTATACCTTATCTATTCACAGGTTGTCAGCCATGTCAGATGCCAGTGACAGCCAGAACAGGTCTGAGTCACCTTTTGCAGAGATTCCAGAGGCAGATACTAGTCCTGAGGCTAGTAGTCCTAGTGATGATGGTGAGAGGAGTACACCTAGTGGCTTGCCTCCTGCAGCCACCAGAACCAGAAAGCAGAGAAATTCTGATGATGAGGACTCTGACTTCATTGCTGAGGAAGTAACCTCCAAGCCCAAGAGAAAGGTTGTTGCCAAAGAGCAACAAGGGCAGCAGTCGAAGAAAGGCACCAGCAAGGTCAAGCAGTCAGCTGTTGCCAAGAAGCTGAACTTGGGAGAGCCAGCCCCAAGTAAAGTGAAGAAAACTTCCAAGAGGAAGAGGGTAGTGTATGATGAACCTCATACAGAAGCAGCAGTTGAAGATGAAGAAGAAGAAGCACCCCAGCCTGCTCCTCAGAAGCAGAAACTCATGGGTGATGCAATTAGGGCTCAAGCCACTTCAAAGCCCAAGAAGCCTGCTCAAGCTAAGGCAGCTCCAGCAAAGCCTTCTGCCAAGCCCAAGAGGACTACCAGGAACATCCCAGCCTCTGAGAAGAACAAAGGTGATGTGCCACCGTCTGAGTCTGATGAAGAAGAACATGTGTTGCTGAAGCTCCGTCCAAAACTGCCGCTCCACAACGATGCTCATCCTCAAGCCGAGGATATGAAGGCAAGGAAGGATAGAGGTCTCAGGCTATGGAGACAGTCTGATCCATATGCCGTGAGGAGAAGGACTGCTGTGGACCCCAGATTCCACACCAGAGAGCAGCAGGACTTCTATGAGACTGTGCTGATGGACAAGAAGCCTATTGTTGCAGACACCAGATACGTTGACTGGAAGTACATTGACAGTGAAGAGCACCGAGACTTCTTTCCCCATGTGCATGAAAGCTTCACTGCATGTGGAGTTGATGAGTTTGTGGGTCAGAAACTGACAGACTGGAACGACGAGATGATTATGCAGTTCTATGCCACAGCCCACTTCTATGCTGATGGGAAGATCACCTGGATGACTGAAGGTCAAAGGTTTTCTTCATCTGTTGAAGAATGGGCAGAACTTCTGAATGCTCCAGTGCAAAGAGAGGACGACATTGATGTCTATGGGATTCCTAAGAAGAACCATGATTCCATGAAGAACATGTACAAGGAGATCCCCGCAACAGATTTGGAAGGGTGGAAGCTTGGCTCAGTGTACTATCTCCAGGCAGGTCTACCTACCACAAACACTATTTTGAGGCATACCTTGATGCCCAAGTCTGGAGATCATCGCATGATCAGAGGCTATTCTATCAACATGCTGCACATACTTGATGAGAAGGCACCTTTCAAGGTGATGGACTTAATGGTAGAGACCATTAAGAGGACTGCAGCTGACCAGAAGAGGTCGTGTGGATTTGCCCCGCAGATTCAGATGCTTATCAATGCCAAGTTTGGCACGGGCAAATTCTTGTTGGATAGGAAGCACTTACCACTGCAGCCAGAGCATGAAGATAATGTTGTTGTGATGGACGAGGAGGATCCAACTTCGGTTGAAGGTCAAGCCAAGATTGAAGCTGCTAGGAAAGCCAAAGCTGATAAAGAGGCAGCAGCAGCAGCAGCTAAACCAAAGAGCTTCGGAGAGCAGATTCTTGAAGCTACCCAGAGGATTGAACAACGCCTGGCCAGCATTGAACAATCTCAGGAAAGCTTGGAAAGGATTGTTGACGAGAAGGTCCACGCTCTGGACGTGAAGCTGACTGAACTTCAGGTGACCGTCAACAAGCTTGAGGCAGACATGGAGGAAGCTAGGCAGGACAGGGCAGAGCTCATGCAGGATGACCTAGTCCAGGACTCTCATCGCCAGACTGCTCCGGTTCCCAGAGGATCCCGATCAGCTGCTATTCCAGTGACTGACTCCAGGGCTACCACTTCAGCACCTCCTACAGCTCCAGCAGTCACTCCAGCCACAGCTCCAGCATCCACTCCTCCAGCGCAGACATCAGCTGAAGTCTTCGCCGATGCCGTCATATCTACTCCGACATCTACCCAGACGGGAGCCATCAGCAGAGCCCACAGTGACGTTTAGCTCTATGCTTTTTCAAACTTTTTGGTAACTTGTTGCCAAAGGGGGAGAAATTGTATAGATCATAGGGCTTCGAGAGAGAGAGTGCTCTTTCGTTCTTTTGCCGGTTTTCTTTGAGATACATTTGGTTCTTTTGGTTCTTAAAACTTTCAGTGTGCTTGATACTACGTTTGATGCTACCTTAATGAGTGCTTAGTCATACTATGCTTTAATGTGTGCTTAATGCTTATCATATGCTATTCCTATCTTGTATGGCTATTTACTCATGTCTTGGTGATTGGGTGCATGTTATTCATTCTTATCATTTTGTGCGCTCCACCAAGATGTATGTGACATGAAAGAGTGACCCATAATCCTAATCGATTGTGCATTTGCATTCAAACGCAAATTTTAAATAATGCACAAATTTAGGGGGAGCTCTTGCTTATCACATACTTCTCAAAGCGACGATATTATTCATTGATTATATCCTTTGTCGAAGCTTTGATCTATATGTTGTCATCAATTACCAAAAAGGGGGAGATTGAAAGTGCAACTAATCCCCGGGTGGTTTTGGCAATTAATAACAACATATATATCATTGAACTAATAGCTATTTGAGAATCATTTCAGAGAAGTTCAGTGATATGGGTATGGCAATGACTGAAGAAGTGGACCCCTCAAAATGCTAAGGCAAGCATTGGCAAAAGCTCAAGACTCCATTTTTGGTTTAGTGATCAAAGATCACATTGAGTCCATAGGAAAAGCCAATACTATTAAAAGGGGATGAGGTTGTGTTGATGATCTGGTTGCTCAAGCGCTTAGTGATATATCTCCTTCAACTATCAGCAACTTTCACTACAATACACACTCATAAGTAATCTCGGACAAACCGATTTTCCAAACTCAGTCCCGCCGAGATGAACCACCTCAGCCATAAGCCAAACCCTAGAAAAATCGGTCACTCCGAGTTTGAGTTCGGTCTCACCGAAATACGGGCTGCCAACCTTCTGTAACCGTTTGACATCATTTCGGAATAACCGAGTTGATGATTTCGGTCTCACCGAAACTGGCAAGTTCCTATCTTTGCTCAAATCAGACAAACCGAGATGGTATTTTCGGTCCCACCGAAAACCCCAACGTTCACTATATTTGAACTTTCGGTCTGACCGAGTTTCCACTTCGGTCTCACCGAGATTGCTCAATTATGTGTGTAACGGTTGGATTTTGTGTGGAGGCTATATATACCCCTCCACCCCCTCTTCATTCATGGAGAGAGCCATCAGAAAGAACTACCACTCCTACCTTACACTTTCTGAGAAGAGAACTACCTACCCTTGTGTTGAGATCAAGTTGCTCCATTCCTATCATATGAAACTTGATTTCTAACCTTCCCAAGTTGCTTTCCACTCAATCCTTTCTTCCACCACAGCCATATCAGTGAGGAGAGTTGAGTGTTGGGGAGATTATCATTTGAAGCACAAGAGCAAGGAGTTCATCATCATCTACAACATCTATTACCTTTTGGAGGGTGGTGCCTCCTAGATTGGTTAGGTGTCGCTTGGGAGCCTCCGTCATCGAGATGTGGAGTTGAACCAAGAAGTTTGTAAGGGCAAGGAGATCGCCTACTTCATGAAGATCTACCCCGAGTAAGGCTAGCCCTCCGTGGGCGTAGGCCATGATGGAATAGACAAGGTTGCTTCTTCGTGGACCCTTCGTGGGTGGAGCCCTCCGTGGACTCGCGCAGCCGTTACCCTCCGTGGGTTGAAGTCTCCATCAATGTGGATGTACGATAGCACTACCTATCGGAACCACGGGAAAAATCATTGCGTCTCCAAATTGCGTTTGATCTTCTCCACCTCTCTTTACTACATGTGCAATTTACTTCCCGCTGCTTATACTCTAGAATTGCATGTGTAGGGTGATACTTGACTTGATCTTAATTGTGAAACTACCTAAAACTGTTCTTTGTCAAAGGCAGAATTTTTATATTAACAAGTAGTCTAATCACCCCCCCTCTAGACATACTTTCGATCCTACAGAGGTTTCATGGCAACAAGGAGAGGCTGACATAAAAGATGGGTAGCGCGACATGTAACGATAGCATCGAGACAACTAAGCATGGCAATGGTAGTAAAGGTATCCAAGGGTATGATCATCTTGCCTGGGATTCCGCGAGGAAGAAGAACGGATCCATGAAGTAGACGGAGCAACACAGACGAGAGAATCCTCACAACTCCGAAACGAAACCGAAGCTATCAAGAGAAGCAAACCGGAAAGAAACAAACAACACAGTAAACATACAAGCATTAACATGGCATACGATGCACATCCAAGTATGATGCATGACCGGTTTAAATATGCATGGCATGGCAAAGTGCACAAACAAAACTACAAGTTAAGTGGAGCTCAATATGCAACGAGTTGCATATTGACGAAACACCACATTTAATTATTTAGTTGACTCTCGTTTATTTACAAGACAAGATTAAATGTTTTTAACATGGCAAGAGGTGAAACAAAAGTAAACTACCTATCTAGACAATTTAAATGAGGCCGGAAAATAACAACAACATATCCGGAAAATCCCCATGAGCATGTTTAATAATTATAAGCAAACAACAATTCACACATATTAATGTTGTTAACATGATGCGGATGACATGATCAAGTTTATGCAAGTTTTTGTTAAAGGTTGACAATTAACAAGATATGAAGCATTTGTCACCGTGGTGGAAAGAAAGGGTGCCACGGCAACGATCCGAAAATGATGCAACGCAACATCTCGGTTCCGGTTTCTCGGCGAGAGACCGGTGCAAAAGAAAAGGCGGAGTGATCGAGCGGAACAAGATGAAAGGTGGGGTGATCCCGTCACCGGGTTCCCACGAGTCGGCGACGAGGCAACCGAGGAACATGACAAACGGACGAAACGGCACGAAGCACAAGGGGAACATTCATACAACACAAGCAAGCATCACACGGGTCATCGTCTCGGGTTATACCTTCGAAACACTCGTTTCGGGGCGGTTCGAGATCGTAGAGGAAGGAGTCGTTCACGTTCGGAGAGGAAGTAGTCGTACACGGGGCGACGGTAGACGTTCACGGAGCTCGTTTTCCCGTAGATGTTCGGGTCGGTGTCGTGGTACTAGGGGTTCTCGTTTGCGACGGTAGTGGAAGTAGTGGTACTTGGCGTCTCATCGTGTAGTCGTACTCGTTCATGTAGTCGTTCTCGAGGTCGTCGACGTCGTGGTACTTGGTGTCTTCGGACTCGCCGGTCTCAATACTTGCGACGGTACCGGAACACTTGTCGTCGGACTTGGCGAATCCAAGAGGTACTTGAGGGTCTCGGGGTCCCTCGTTCGAAGCTCTTGGCATCCGGCAGCAAGCAAAAGAGGCGCGGCATAACATGGCAGCAAAAACAAAAGCAGCACGGCTCCGGTGACGCGGTGAAGATGACGGCTGGAGGTCGACCGGGACGCGCCTCTTGGCGCTGGCTGGAGGTGAGAGGAGGCGGCCTTGGCGCAGCTCCTGGCCGCAAGAGGACGAAGAGGCGGGCCTTGGGCGACCCGCGGAAGCAGCGGCGCGGCAGGAACGGAGGAAGGCCGACGCGATGCAGAGGGGGCGTCGCTCCGCGGGGCGATGCGGGCGCGGTGGCTCGGGCGAAGGGCGCCGCTGGCGCGCGCGAGCCTGAAGACGGAGGCAGGGCGCGGTCGCGGCCTTGGAGAAGGGAGGCCAGGCGAACGAGGCGGCCGGCTCCTGACCGCCGGAGACGGAGGCACGGCGCCTTGGCGCGGCGGCGTCCACGCGAGGGAGGCGGGAGCCTGGCCTAGAGGCGCGCTGGGGAGCTAGAGGACGGGCTGAGGCGACCTGGAGGAGGGGGCTGCAGGGGCGTAGAGGGAGCTCGGGGTCACGAGGGAAGAGAATCGAGCGATGGGGAGGCTCGGGCAAGAGGAGAAAGGTGCGGGCGAACGAGAGGCGAAGGGGCTCGAGGGACGGACATCGATGGGATCGAGATGAAGCTGGCGGCGCACAGAAGGAAACAGAGGAAGGAGGGATGGATTAGGGTTTGGGAGGCTGCGGTCGGGCCAAGGTACGGTTGGGCCAGGAGAGATGGGCCGCTGGTGGAAGGAGGCTGAGGGATGGGCCGGCTGGACTGGGAAGGCTGCAGCTGGGCTGCTCTTCTTCTTTTTATTTCTTTAGCAGAAACAAAAGAGAAGAAAAGAAAAAGAGGAGGGGGGTTAGGGCAAGAATTAGGACAAGGTTAATTTTTCTCGGGCTCGTAAAAATGAGCACGACCGGAGAAAAATACAAAAGGCCAGATCGGAAAATAATTCAAACATATTTGAATTTAATTCAAATAGTTTTGAACTAAGACTTGATTATAGAAGTGTCCAAAAATGTTCGAATTTTTGGAGGAACCTCGAAACAAGGGAAAGGAAATATTGGTAAGGTTTTTTGAAGGGAACTCGAAGTTGGAAAAGCATGGGGAAATATGCAAGTGTGTTATGCTTAATTCCAAGAATGGAATATTTATTAATATAGCTCCATAATTATTAGGAGGCTTTTATATGTTATAAAGAGAAGACCTTCTTCCCTCGATTTAAATGGACCGAAGGTCCACACGATTTATTGGTTGAGATGCAAAAAAATAAATATGACATGATGGCATGATGACATGATGCAATGCGAAAATAAATAACACAAGCACAAACGAAACACACGGGAGACCCCGGAACATCTGGAATCTTCTGGAATCTTCTGGTATCTTCTGGGACGTCGGTCTTCGGGCGTCACAGGAAGGCTGAGCCTCTTGCTCGGTGTTTTGTTCCACTCATGCCGCCCTAGGAACCATATAAACCGGTGTTATGTTCCTTGATTTTGCGTTCCTCACCCGGTTGGGGTTATGGGACCCCCTCGATAAACCGCTTAGCGCTAAGGCTTTTCCAGCAAGTCCCAACATTGGTACTATTTGCCTAAACAACTAAAAACTTGCATAGGGAGTAATTAACCCTCTTCTTAATCAACAACCCCGGGCCAGTGCTCCACATGAGTGTTGGTCCGAAATGAGCAGACTGCGGGGCCACCTCAAGGAAACTCGAGGTCTGGTAAAAACCTGTAGGATGGCTTATCCGGTCGTGGCCTGAGACGAGATACGCACGGCTACTATCAGGGTGTCGGCACGCCGGGAGGATTTGCTGGATTAGCCTTACCTTAGTCGCAGTATCTTGAGCACGGGATTCCGAGGATACTCGGGCCTTCCCACCTTGGAGTTGCGACTCCGCGGATCGTGGGCTTGTCATGGGCCAAGTTGGAACACCCCTGCAGGGTTTTGAACTTTCGAAAGCCGTGCCCGCGGTTATGTGGCAGATGGGAATTTTTTAATATCCGGTTGTAGAAAACTTGACACCATGTTCATAACACACTACTAGTGTGAGTACCGTGACGGTCATTTTCCGAAAGGGGTTCGGGATGTGAACACGGTGGGGTTATGTTTGACGTGCTTAGTTAGGATCACTTCGTGATCACTTGACCCACTTGTGGCACTTCTCTTCTCGCTCTGTTTACGTAAGCTAGTGCTAGTGCAGCTGCAGCCTTTTATTCTTTCTTCAGCCTTGTTCCACACCCAAGGCTTAGATAGTTCTGTTACCCGGGAACGGGATTGTTGAGTCCTCGGTGGCTCACAGATTCTACACCACACCAGATGCAGGCACCATGGTGAACTACTCAGGTGACGGCACAGAGCTTTACTGGGAGTACGATGAGGAACGTAGCCGTTACTATGTGCACTATCCCGAGGATCAGTAGTGGTTTCTACTAGGGGCGATTCAGACATGTGGCTTTATATATGTTTGGTATCTTTCATCTGGATCTTCACCCGTAGACGGGTTGTGATGTTATTTGAATGACGATTTGCTATGTAATGAATTGTGTGACGTGGCGAGTGTAAGCCAACTATCTTTTTCGCTTTCATCCCTATTTTTACATGAGATGTGCAAAGATATCGAACTTGAGATCATTCCAGAATGGGCTTATACCTTTAAGTCGTGCCTCGACACGTGATGGGCCTCTAACCCCTCGTTGGTTACCCCAAGTGGAAGGTGTGAGATGCAGTGTTGTGGAAGTTTTTCCCTTAGCAAAGATGCCAAGGATCGAACCCCCAGAGACTCCTAGGTTCAACAAGTAGGTGTCAACTGCTAACGGCGCCAGATATTAGCAATCAACGTGGACCTGCACACAGATACAAATAACTTTGCTCCCAACGAGTACAGAGAGGTTGTCAATCCCTCCGGCCTTGTAGTTCACAAAGAATTAAACGCAAATGATTGTAGTGATAGATAATGTTTACAATAGTAAGTAATAGCGAAAAGTAAATAGCGGATGTGATCAATGATGGTAATATGGACCGGAGTCTCATGATGTTCACTAGTGATGTCTCTCTCCCAAAAGACGATAAAACAGCTATGTGAGGTAAACGAATTACAGCTGGGCAATTGACAGGACCACGAACGCAAACCAATGCTGACTACATTGCAAGAAAGGTTGAGGTTCAAAGCATGGGCGGTACGCCAAAGTAAGTAGACCGAAATCCATCAATATCTACTACTAATCATCCACCTTGAGATATCTATCCAGAATATCTCGCTGGTATTAAGTTGCGAGCCCCACCCATAGTGTAAACTCAAAGCAACAGACAACTGCATTAAAAGAACTTTGCGTAAAGTAAACAATCCTTGCACCCGCGGGCACAAGCACCGTTGTTTTCCCCCTTGTGGCAACAGCACATCCCCTAGACTCATGTTTCTGTCACTCAAGCTAGTCATCGAGGGGCATGAACCCACAATCGAGCATAACGTTCCCTCTTGGAGTCACTACGTATTACTTGGCCAAAGCAATAAATAACAACGGAGAACATGCAAGAATTACTTACGAACATAAATATAAAAGAGGTAGATCAAATATATTACTCAACCACAATCTCAACATAATCTCATAATCCATCGGATCCCAGCAAACTCATCATAGCAACAGCATAAGGATTACATATATGCCTCGATCATGTAGGGCAGCTCACGAGGACTAATTAGTGAAGCACGAGAACGGGAGGAGAACATCACATAGCTACTGGTCATGGACTCATGGTCCAAGGGAGACTACTCACAACTCATCCGGGAGGCATCCATGGTGGTGGAGAGGCTCCCGATGGTGATCCTCCCCTCCGGCAGGGTGCCGGGAAGAGTTCTCCTGGTGCTCCCGATCTTGGAAGCGGCGGCGGCGGCGGAATAGAGATGAGATCGCGAAAAAGAGTTCCCGTACCAAGGGTTTCGAAGGACGCTCTAAATATATGCCAAAGGGGGGCACCAGACGGGGCTCGGGGGGCCCAGGCGCCCCCCGGCGCGGCCCAGGGGGGGCGCGCCGCCAGGGCGCCTGGGGCCCTGGTGCCCCCCCCCCCCGGCTGTACTTCGGACGCAAGGTAGGTTCTGGAACGCTGTTTTTTATATAATTTTTCTGGATTTATCCCGACAGTTCTCGTAATGTGAAAACCTGAAATACAAAAACAGCCGAAAACAGAAACTGGCACTGGGGTGCACTGGATTAGTAGGTTAGTCCAAATATGATCAAAAGTGTATGGAAGTGTATAAATATCATAGCAATATCACCCAAAAGTGGCATGGAGCAAGCAGAAATTATAGAGACGTTTTGGACGTATCAACATCCCCAAGCTTAATTCCTGCTCGTCCTGGAGTAGGTAAATGATAACAAGAATAATTTCTGTGGTGACATGCTATTAACCATATAGGACTTTTTATAGTCATATGACAAAAGCTTACCGAGACAATGAATCTGTAGTAATTAAGTTGCCTCATGAGAAAATCACAAATGACTGAAAGTTTTACAATATGAAACTGAAACATCAAAAAGATTTGCAATGAACATGGTGTGCAAATATGATAAAGTGATATCTAGCTTGCCCCCTTTAGTGAAGCAAAACATAAATGCAGGGGCACCTTCAAGGTTTAAGTGATGACTAGATACAATGATTTCAAAATAAACGATATCACAATCATGCAAAAGACAATGCTACTTTGGAACAATGCACATTACACTTAGAATGACAATCATGCTCTTAGTAGTTGGTGCTTGAAGAAAGAGGGTGGAGACTCAACATAAAAGTAAAAGAATGGTTATGTGCTAGAGCTTTTTATTTTGAAAACATACAAGCAATTTTGTCAACGGTAGTAGTACTTCATATGTGTCATGCATAAGAAATCCTATAAGTTGCAAGCCTCATGCATCGAATACCAATAGTGCTCGCACCTTGTCCTAATTAGCTCGGATTTCCATGGGTTATCATTGCATTACATATGTTTCAACCAAGTGTCACAAAGGGGTACCTCTATGCCACCTGTACAAAGGTCCAAGGAGATAAATCACATTTGATTTCTCGTTTTTGATAGATCTCAACTTGAGGACATCCATACCGGGACAACATAGAAAATAGATGATGGACTCCTCTTTAATGCTTAAGCATATTCTCATAAGAGATTGAGGATTATTTTCCAAACTTAAACTTCCACCATGATACATGGCTTTGGTTGGCGGCCCAATGTTCTTCTCTAACAATATGCATACTCATTCAACCCATGGCAAATCACCCTTACTTCAGACAAGACGAACATGCATAGCAACTCACATGATATTCAACAAAAGTGTGACAGTTGATGGCGTCCCCAGAAACATGGTTACCGCTCAGCAAGCAACTTATAAGAAATAAGATACATAGGCAACATATTCTTTACCACAATAGTTTTTAAGCTACTTTCCCATGAGCTATGTATTGCAAAGTTAGTCTGCTTAGTACAGGTGGAGGTTAGCAAAAGACTGGGAGCGACCAACTAAGAGAGCAATGACGGTCATAATCATGCAGAGCGACAAAGCAACATTGAATCAGGCATGGTAGTTATATCGCTACTCAGAAATAAAAGATCATCAAGGCTTGACAGACTTTCTTTACAGTCTTAAATATGCGTGAGCATATGCCAAGTCAATCAAAATAAATTCTTGAAGGAAGATATTACTAAACCATACCACATCATAGGCAAACAAATCAAGTTGGTACTCCAATAACACATTGGGAATCTGACGTCTACACACGCTTCTACTCTTGTAGACTATGTTGGGCCTCCAAGCGCAGAGGTTTGTAGGACAGTAGCAATTTCCCTCAAGTGGATGACCTAAGGTTTATCGAACTCAGGGAAGTAGAGGTTGAAGATGGTCTCTCTCAAGCAACCCTGCAACTAAGATACAAGAAGTCTCTTGTGTCCCCAACACACCTAATACAACTAGGAGTTGTATAGGTGCACTAGTTCGGCGAAGAGATGGTAAAATATGGATGATAGGAGTGGCAAAGCAAAGTAATATAAATATGTAATAAAAAGTGCAGCAAGCAAACAAGCGGTAAACGTGAGCACAAATGGTATTGCAATGGTGGAAACAAGGCCTAGGCTTCATACTTTCACTAGTGGCAACTCCCAACAACATTAACATAATCGAATCACATGATATTTCCCATAAAACATGCAAAGGGGACGCACTCGGAGGTCATTCCTTCGTGGTCAAGAGAAGACGAGAATTATGTAGGGCTACAAAAGCACACCTCAAAGTTCGTAGTTCTCAATCTAAGGATTTCCCAATGTCACCGCGGGCATCCAAAGAGAGTCCCACAATCACCACAACATATCTAAAGGATAGTCAAAGACAAGCACCAAGAGACTCTCAATCTTCAATCAACACACAAGAGAGGAAATCACTCATGAAAATACTTTTCTAATCCATGTCCAATAGACCGCTGTCACCTTGGTCTCGGGGATTATACTAAATAAAGACAAGTGAGTACATCAATCCAATACATAGAGGAAGGGGAAATATCATGGGATTACCCTAGATTAACATAGCCTATGATCACAACGAAGATCACATCATGGGAGAGAGAATTGACCACATAGCTACTGGTAAGAACCTCAGCCCCGAGGAGGAACTACTCCCGCATCATGGAGGGAGGAAGCAACGTCGATGGAGATGAATCCGGGGGCACTTCCCCGTCCCGGCAGGGTGCCGGCGCAGGAATTCTGGTCCCCCCGAAGCTTGATGGCGATGGCGGCGGAGATCGGAATCGCGTCTGGAGAAAAGGGTTTCGGAATCAGGGTTTTCTCGACGGACCTTAAATATATGCCAAAGGGGGGCATCGGAGGTGCCTCGGGGGGCCCAGGCGCCCCCCCCCCCGGCACGGCCCAGGGGGGGCGCGCCCACAGGGCGCCTGGAGCCCCTGTGGGTCCCCCCGGCTGCACTTTGGCCGCACGGTAGCTCCTGGAACGCTGATTTTTTATATTTTTTTTCTGAATTTTTCCTGGCAGTTCTCGTAATGTGAAAACCTGAAATACAAAAACAGCCGAAAACAGAAACTGGCACTGGGGTGCACTGAGTTAATAGGTTAGTCCAAATATGATCAAAAGTGTATGGAAGTGTATAAATATCATAGCAATATCACCCAAAAGAGGCATGGAGCAAGCAGAAATTATAGATACGTTTTGGACGTATCAACATCCCCAAGCTTAATTCCTGCTCGTCCTCGAGTAGGTAAATGATAACAAGAATAATTTCTGTGGTGACATGCTATTAACCATATAGGACTTATTCATAGTCATATGACAAAAGCTAACTGAGACAATGAATCTGTAGTAATTAAGTTGCCTCATGAGAAAATCACAAAGAACTGAAAGTTTTACAATATGATACTGAAACATCAAATAGATTTGCAATGAACATGATGTGCAAATATGATAAAGTGATATCTAGCTTGCCCCCTTTAGTGAAGCAAAACATAAATGCAGGGGCACCTTCAAGGTTTAAGTGATGACTAGATACAATGATTTCAGAATAAACGATATCACAATCATGCAAAAGACAATGCTACTTTGGGACAATGCACATTACACTCAGAATGACAATCATGCTCTCAGTAGTTGGTGCTTTAAAAGAAGGTAGAGACTCAACATAAAAGTAAAAGAATGGCCCTTTGCAGAGGGAAGCAGGGATTACTCATGTGCTAGAGCTTTTTTATTTTGAAAACATAGAAGCAATTTTGTCAACGGTAGTAATACTTCATATGTGTTATGCATAAGACATCCTATAAGTTGCAAGCCTCATGCATCGAATACCAATAGTGCTCGCACCTTGTCCTAATTAGCTCGGATTTCCATGGGTTATCATTGCATTACATATGTTTCAACCAAGTGTCACAAAGGGGTACCTCTATGCCACCTGTACAAAGGTCCAAGGAGATAAATCGCATTTGATTTCTCGTTTTTGATAGATCTCAACTTGAGGACATCCATACCGGGACAACATAGAAAATAGATAATGGACTCCTCTTTAATGCTTAAGCATTCATAATAGGTTGAGGATTAATGTCCAAGCTAAAACTTCCACCATGATACATGGCTTTGGTTGGCGGCCCAATGTTCTTCTCTAACAATATGCATACTCAAACCATTCAACTCATGGCAAATCACCCTTACTTCGGACAAGAAGAACATGCATAGCAACTCACATGATATTCAACAAAAGTGTAACAGTTGATGGTGTCCCCAGAAACATGGTTACCGCTCAGCAAGCAACTTATAAGAAAATAAGATACATAAGCAACATATTCTTTACCACAATAGTTTTTAAGCTACTTTCCCATGAGCTATGTATTGCAACTGAAGGTTTTAAAGGTAGCACATGTAAATTTACTTGGAGTGGCGGTGAAATACCACATATAGGTAGGTATGGTGGACTCATATGGCACAACTGGTTTAAAAGGATGTGGATGCACTAGCAGTCAGTCCGCTTAGTACAGGTGGAGGTTAGCAAAAGACTGGGAGCGACCAACTAAAAGAGCAATGACGGTCATAATCATGCAGAGCGACAAAGCAACATTGAATCAGGCATGGAAGTTATATCGCTACTCAGAAATAAAAGATCATCTAGGCTTGACAGACTTTCTTTACAGTCTTAAATATGCGTGAGCATACGCCAAGTCAATCAAAATAAATTCTCGAAGGAAGATATTACTAAACCATACCACATCATAGGCAAACAAATCATGTTGGTATTCCAATAACACATTGGGAATCCCCCAGCTATTTGAGACTAACCATAAGAAAACCTGAACTACTAAGCGCCATTATGCAAGTAGCATCTTTATCATAGACATATCAACCAATGCAACGGAAGCAAACTTTCTTAATAAGATAAGCATGATAATTAAAGAGAGTTCAAGCAACCAACTAAACAAAAGCTCTTTGAAAAGATAAGCATGAATACTAAGAGCTGAACATGACAGTAGCTATTAAAAGACAAAGAACACACACAGCAAAGATAGACATGAAAATTCTATGTTATGTTCTAGGTAGAAGTGGAGCGTGTTTCTCTCCCACATAAAGAAAGCTGAGTTCCGACTCGTTATGAAAAACTAAAAAGAAAACTAAAAGCAAGACGCTCCAAGCATAGCACATAACACATGACGTGATAAAAATATAGCGGAACGAAAGACGAACTGATAATGTTGATGGAGAAGAGGATGCACGGGGGCATCCCCAAGCTTAGACGCTTGAGTCTCCTTGAATATTTCTTGGGGGTGCACGGGGGCATCCCCAAGCTTGAGCGCTTGACACTCCTGAATCTTTTTATCATCTTCCCTCGCACACTTGAAAACTCCCTTCATACATAACTCATTATAATCTGATTAGCGAGGTTAGTACCCTTAATAAAATAATTGCACCTTGCTGGAAATAAAGATATTCTTGAGGTTCTACTGTTTCTCAAGATTGCCAAAAGGTTTTTGCAAAGAAAAAGCAAGCTCTTGGTTTGCAAAATTAAGCAAAGGCAAAACAGGACAGAATCTGTGAAAAACAGAACAGCAGGTAGTAATTGATCTGTTCGGGGCGCTTCTGCAACTCAAATCAAAAAACTCAGAACAGATGCACGAAAGACAATTATATAGAGAACGCTGTCGAAAACATTCAGACCAAAAAGATGATCTGGTGATTTTATACGAATTTTTCTATCCAAGGACATAATCTGTTTCCTCGACAGCACCTCACAACTTTTGAACTTTCTAGCAATCAGAGGCTATACTTGGCACAAATATCAAAAGCAAAGATACAATGATGATGCTACTGTAGTAAACAACATCAAGACACAACAAAAGCAAAATATAAATTTATTCATGTGGGCTGCCTCCCAAAAGCGCTTTCTTTTATGCCTTTAAGCTAGGCGTAGGACTTTAATGATGCTCTCGTAAGAATAAGAGCAGAAGAACAAAAGAGGGCATCAAGAAGCAAATGCCAAATACATTTAAGCCTAACATGCTTCCTATGCATAGGAATATTGCAATAGAATAATTCATTGAAGCACGAAGCAACTAGCATAGGAAGGCAAAACAAGCATAACTTCAAAATATTCACCATAAAGAGAGGAAACTTCTTATTGTTAAGATATTTAGAACAAAGCCTCCCTCTCTCATTATAAATTTCAGTGGCATCATGGATGAACTCAACAATATAAGCATCACATAAAGCATTGTTACCATGATCCACATGCAAAAAGGTACTTTCACTCTCCACATAAGCATAATTTTTCTCATTGGTAATAGTGGGAGTAGGACTATCATAAACAACTTGAACACTATAGATTAGTTGTATATTAGGAGGGTGGTGTTCAACAAGGGAGTAATTCCCTTCATGATTATGACAAGTTTCGTAAGGATAATTTCTCCTTATGTCATAGGTACCTTTATAATCACTATAGATTGGAGTTATAACATCATCATGGTAGAGAAGAGCATTATCATTGCTAGCAACTATATTTGTAAACATGTTGTCTTTATTCTTACTAGCAAGAGAATTATCAATTATCACATCACTAGTGGGGATAGGATTTGCAATCCTATCATCCCCAAGCTTAGAGCTTCCCATATCTTCACTTTCAGAGTTGGTACCAAAAAGATTTTCAAGATCATAAGCAGCATTATCATCATTTTCCCAATCAAAATAAGTAACATGCATATCATAATCAAAATCATCTTCAATAGTACCTACGGACGTATCATCAAGATGATAATTAAGGCAATAAACTTCACCTTCTTCTTTAAACTTACAACCGTTAGGATAAAAGTTGATAGGAGGAATATGCTCAGGCCAGGTTGATACCCATTCTTCTTCCTTCTTGCTCCTCCTCCTCCTCCTCTTCTTTTTCTTCTTCTTCACCTTAGGAGGGGGTGGTTGGAGATGAAGCTTCTCCACATACCCTGGTTTATCATTAGAAACAATAGGGGAAACTTGGGAGAAACTCTCCTTTTTATTAGCAGAAATATAAGAGACATTTTTATACTTTGGTAAAGTTCCCTCCTTTCTAATCTTACTTATGTAATCATTTTCATGGCAATTAACAACACAATAGAGATGGCAATTTTGCAAAGTGTTTTTTATTCCTATGGCATTATCATCCAGCCAAGAAGTCTTTTCTGATAACTCTTCACACATCAAAAATAATATAAGCTCATCATAAAGATTAGAGGTGATCATGTTATCACACAACCGGTTAACAGTTATGTTTTGAAAGTTCATGCATTGAAAATTAAAGTGACCCTCTATACGGCAAAGTTCACAAGTAAAAGGATAAAGGTCACACAATTCTCTAGCAATTTCATTTAAATCTCTGACCCAAGTGATTGTTCTTTCATGCTTATGTTGCTTACAATACTTCTCTTCTTCAATCATAGGCCTTTCACAAGGTCTATCCACTCCACAAAAATTAACATGCTTATATAAAACTTCATTTTTAGGAATTGGATCATGCATGTTGCAATCATCATGAACAATTTCATTTTCTTTGCAAGTCTCTTTAAAAGGTTTATGATACTTGATCCAATCCTCCTTAGGCATATTAAGATGTGAAGCAAAAGATTTGAGGAAATCAACAAGGAGTTGAGAATCAAGCCCAAACTTAGCACTAAACTTATTAAAACTTGTAGTTTCAACAAAGGACTTAATGCAATCATACTCATAAATTATACCTGACTCTTTACCTTTGTCGATCTCCCAATCTTCAGTGTTGCGTTGAATTCTTTCAAGGAGTTCCCATTTAGCATCAATCTTTTTGTTTGTGAAAGAACCCATAGAGGAAGAGTCGAGCAAATCTTTATCCTGTCGAGAGAGCCTCGCATAGAAGTTAGTAATAATAATATCTTTGGGGAGCCCATGGTTAGGACATTTTAGCATTAACGTTTTCAGTCTCCCCCAAGCTTGAGCTATGCTCACTCCGTCATGAGGATAAAAATTATAAACAAAATTCCTATTATCATGGACTTCATGAAGAGGATAAAACTTGGAGTAAAAGAGAGACTGGATCTCTTCCCACTCCAGCAGGTGAGAGTCATTTAGTAGCCTATACCATTCCAATGCTTTTCCTTTCAGTGACAAGGCAAATAATTTCCTCATGACAAACTCCCTCGATACACCTGCAAGCTTAAATAATGAACATAGTTGTGACAGATATAGCAAGTGTTCACCGGGATGTCTGTCTCCTGCATAACGATTAGCCAAAACATAATCGATAGTACCAGCTGGTATTTTATAGGGCACAATTTCAGTAGGAGGAGGAGCAACCAACACAGGTGTGGGGCGTCCTCCCGCAAGCAACGATCCAATAACAAGGTTTTCCATAAGCATAACTAGTGAAATAAAAAAAACAAGAAACAAAAAGATTTAATTGCAAGATCTAAAGATATACCTTCAAGCGCTCACCTCCCCGGCAACGGCGCCAGAAAGAGCTTGACGTCTACACACGCTTCTACTCTTGTAGACTATGTTGGGCCTCCAAGCGCAGAGGTTTGTAGGACAGTAGCAATTTCCCTCAAGTGGATGACCTAAGGTTTATCGAACTCAGGGAAGTAGAGGTTGAAGATGGTCTCTCTCAAGCAACCCTGCAACTAAGATACAAGAAGTCTCTTGTGTCCCCAACACACCTAATACAACTAGGAGTTGTATAGGTGCACTAGTTCGGCGAAGAGATGGTAAAATATGGATGATAGGAGTGGCAAAGCAAAGTAATATAAATATGTAATAAAAAGTGCAGCAAGCAAACAAGCGGTAAACGTGAGCACAAATGGTATTGCAATGGTGGAAACAAGGCCTAGGCTTCATACTTTCACTAGTGGCAACTCCCAACAACATTAACATAATCGAATCACATGATATTTCCCATAAAACATGCAAAGGGGACGCACTCGGAGGTCATTCCTTCGTGGTCAAGAGGGCACGAGAATTATGTAGGGCTACAAAAGCACACCTCAAAGTTCGTAGTTCTCAATCTAAGGATTTCCCAATGTCACTGCGGCCATCCAAAGAGAGTCCCACAATCACCACAACATATCTAAAGGATAGTCAAAGACAAGCACCAAGAGACTCTCAATCTTCAATCAACACACAAGAGAGGAAATCACTCATGAAAATACTTTTCTAATCCATGTCCAATAGACCGCTGTCACCTTGGTCTCGGGGATTATACTAAATAAAGACAAGTGAGTACATCAATCCAATACATAGAGGAAGGGGAAATATCATGGGATCAAACTAGATTAACATAGCCTATGATCACAACGAAGATCACATCATGGGAGAGAGAATTGACCACATAGCTAATGGTAAGAACCTCAGCCCCGAGGAGGAACTACTCCCGCATCATGGAGGGAGGAAGCAACGTCGATGGAGATGAATCCGGGGGCACTTCCCCGTCCCGGCAGGGTGCCGGCGCAGGAATTCTGGTCCCCCGAAGCTTGATGGCGATGGCGGCGGAGATCGGAATCGCGTCTGGAGAAAAGGGTTCCGGAATCAGGGTTTTCTCGACGGACCTTAAATATATGCCAAAGGGGGGCATCGGAGGTGCCTCGGGGGGCCCAGGCGCCCCCCCCCCCCCCGGCGCGGCCCAGGGGGGGCGCCCACAGGGGCCTGGAGCCCCTGTGGGTCCCCCCCCGGCTGCACTTTGGCCGCACGGTAGCTCCTGGAACGCTGATTTTTTATATATTTTTTCTGGATTTTTCCTGGCAGTTCTCGTAATGTGAAAACCTGAAATACAAAAACAACCGAAAACAGATTCTGGCACTGGGGTGCACTGAGTTAATAGGTTAGTCCAAATATGATCAAAAGTGTATGGAAGTGTATAAATATCATAGCAATATCACCCAATAGAGGCATGGAGCAAGCAGAAATTATAGATACGTTTTGGACGTATCAGAATCCCCCAGCTATTTGAGACTAACCATAAGAAAACCTGAACTACTAAGCGCCATTATGCACGTAGCATCTTTATCATAGACATATTAACCAATGCAACGGAAGCAAACTCTCTTAATAAGGTAAGCATGATAATTAAAGATAGTTCAAGCAACCAACTAAACAAAAGCTCTTTGAAAAGATAAGCATGAATAGTAAGAGCTGAACATGATAGTAGCTATTAAAAGACAAAGAACACACACAGCAAAGATAGACATGGAAATTCTATGTTATGTTCTAAGTAGAAGTGGAGCGTGTTTCTCTCCCACATAAAGAAAGCTGAGTTCCGACTCGTTATGAAAAACTAAAAAGAAAACTACAAGCAAGACGCTCCAAGCATAGCACATAACACATGAAGTGATAAAAATATAGCGGAACGAAAGACGAACTGATAATGTTGATGGAGAAGGGGATGCACGGGGGCATCCCCAAGCTTAGACGCTTGAGTCTCCTTGAATATTTCTTGGGGGTGCACGGGGGCATCCCCAAGCTTGAGCGCTTGACACTCCTGAATCTTTTTATCATCTTCCCTCGCACACTTGAAAACTCCCTTCATACATAACTCATCATAATCTGATTAGCGAGGTTAGTACCCTTAATAAAATAATTGTTCCTTGCTGGAAATAAAGATATTCTTGAAGTTCTACTGTTTCTCAAGATTGCCAAAAGGTTTTTGTAGAGAAAAAGCAAGCTCTTGGTTTGCAAAATGAAGGAAAGGCAAAACAGGACAGAATCTGTGAAAAACAGAACAGCAGGTAGTAATTGATTTGTTCGGGTACTTCTGCAACTCAAATCAAAAAACTCAGAACAGACGCACGAAAGAAAATTATATAGAGAACGCTGTCGAAAAAATTCAGACCAAAAAGATGATCTGGTGATTTTATACGAATTTTTCTATCCAAGGACAGAATCTGTTTCCTGGACAGCACCTCACAACTTTTGAACTTTCTAGCAATCAGAGGCTATACTTGGCACAAATATGAAAAGCAAAGATACAATGATGATTCTACTATAGTAAACAACATCAAGACACAACAAAAGCAAAATATAAAAATTTATTCATGTGGGCTGCCTCCCAAAAGCGCTTTCTTTTATGCCTTTAAGCTAGGCATAATGCATAGAGATCAAGTTTTATCAAGAATAAAAGAATAGCTAGCCCGTACAACGGACTCAAAAGGTAACTTGATCTTCTTTCGAGGGAAGTGTTCCATCCCTTTCTTGAGAGGAAACTGAAATTTTATATTACCCTCTTTCATGTCAATGATAGCACCAACGGTGCGTAAAAAGGGACGCCCCAAAATAATTGGACATGAAGGATCACATTCAATATCCATAATAGTAAAATCAACGGGAACGTAGTTGTCATTGACAACGATAAGAACATCGTCGATCCTCCCCAAAGGTTTCTTTATGGAAGAATCAACGAGACGAACACCAAAAGAACAAGAATCAAAAGGTTTCAATTTAAGCATATCATATATTCTTTTGGGCATAACAGAGGTACTAGCCCCAACATCACATAATGCATAGCAAGAGAAGTCATTCAATTTAATTTTTATCATAGGATCCCAACCATCTTCTAGCTTTCTGGGTATGGAGGCTTCTACTCTAAGTTTCTCCTCCCTAGCTTTGATGAGAGCATTAGTGATATGCTCTGTAAAGGCAAGGTTAAGCGTGCTAGTGCGGGGGTCTCTAGACATCTTGTGAAGGAAATCAATAACTTCGGTAAGAGTGCAATTATCAAAATCAAGGTCATTAGCATCAAGTAAAGTGGTAGTGGTGTCCTTTAGGTTCACTTGTTTGGTAGTTTCTATAGTCATAGCATCACCATTAATAGGTCCATTGGGACCAGGAGTACATTGGGTGCTAAGAGTTTGGATATCCTCAACAACTTGGATAGTAGCAACAGTGTGGTGGGTAGGAAGGCTCTTAATTCTATCTTCTTCCTCCCTTAGGGATGCAACCACTTCGGGTTTAGCTGCCATTTGGTTTATCAAAGTGGCTTGTGTGTGGGACATATTGGAAACTTGGGTCTCAGTGATAGTGAGTCTAGTCTGGAGGTTAGAAATCTCAATATTTATGTTCTCTAATCGTCTACTAATGTCTTGCAAGATAGCAGTATGCTCATTTAATTGCCTCGAGAAGGTTTTGTTTTGTTCATATTGGGTGTGCATGTAATTCTTAGTGGCCTTCTCTATTTCTAGCAGTTTCTCATAGCCAGGCAAATCTCTATCTTTTTGGATGGAGTTCTTGGTGCTAGGATAAGCATTGTTGTTCCCATAGGAATTAGAGGGGAACGGTCTAGGATTACTACCAAAGTTACTCCTATAAGCATCAGCAATCACAGAATCTAAAGGATCATAACGAGGATCAATAGAAGATTGCTTCGAAAGTAGAGACATGATCAAGTCAACTTTTTCATTTAAGGAGGAAATCTCCTTGACAGAGTTTACCTTCCTACCTGTTGGAGCGCGTTCGGTGTGCCATTGGGAATAGTTGGTCATCATCTCATCAAGAAGCTTTGTGGCAGCACCAAGTGTAGTTGACATAAAAGTTCCTCCCGCGGCCGAATCTAACAAGTTCTGCGAGGTAAAGTTCAAGCATGCATAAAAAGTTTGGATAACCATCCAAGTAGTCAAACCATGAGTAGGGCAGTTCTTGATAAGAGATTTCATGCGTTCCCAAGCTTGGGCAACGTGTTCATTATCCAATTGTTTAAAATTCATTATGTTACTTCTAAGTTGGATAATTTTAGCAGGTGGATAGTATTTTCCGATAAAAGCATCTTTGCACTTGTCCCAAGAATCCATGCTATTTCTAGGCAAAGACTGAAACCAAATTTTAGCTCCTCCTCTCAAGGAGAAAGGAAAAAGCTTAAGCTTAACAATATTACCATCTATTTCTTGGTACTTTTGCATATCACAAAGTTCAACAAAGTTGTTTAAGTGTAAAGCAGCATCATCTCCAGCACCGGAGAATTGATCTTTCATGACTAAGTTCAGTAAAGCAGGTTTAATTTCATACGAAGGTGCTGAAGTGGCAGGTGTAGTGATAGGTGTGCTGATAAAGTCATCGTTGTTGTGACTAGTGAAGTCACACAACTTGGTGTTCTCGGTGGAACCCATAGTAGCAAGCAAGCAAGATAACTATTTTTGTGATTTTCGATAAAAGGTACTAAAGCAAAACTGAAAGGTAAACTAACAAGACTAAAAAGCAAAGGTAAAAGATAGCATGCAACTCCCCTATCCTGAAGAGTGGAGTCCCCGGCAACGGCGCCAGAAAAACTCCTTGATGGGCCTCTAACCCCTCGTTGGTTACCCCAAGTGGAAGGTGTGAGATGCAGTGTTGTGGAAGTTTTTCCCTTAGCAAAGATGCCAAGGATCGAATCCCCAGAGACTCCTAGGTTCAACAAGTAGGTGTCAATTGCTAACGGCGCCAGATATTAGCAATCAACGTGGACCTGCACACAGATACAAATAACTTTGCTCCCAACGAGTACAGAGAGGTTGTCAATCCCTCCGGCCTTGTAGTTCACAAAGGATTAAACGCAAATGATAGTAGTGATAGATAATGTTTGCAATAGTAAGTAATAGCGAAAAGTAAATAGCGGATGTGATCAATGATGGTAATATGGACCGGAGTCTCATGATGTTCACTAGTGATGTCTCTCTCCCAAAAGACGATAAAACAGCTATGTGAGGTAAACGAATTACAGCTGGGCAATTGACAGGACCACGAACGCAAACCAATGCTGACTACATTGCAAGAAAGGTTGAGGTTCAAAGCATGGGCGGTACGCCAAAGTAAGTAGACCAGAATCCATCAATATCTACTACTAATCATCCACCTTGAGATATCTATCCAGAACATCTGGCTGGTATTAAGTTGCGAGCCCCACCCATAGTGTAAACTCAAAGCAACAGACAACTGCATTAAAAGAACTTTGCGTAAAGTAAACAATCCTTGCACCCGCGGGCACAAGCACCGTTGTTTTCCCCCTTGTGGCAACAGCACATCCCCTAGACTCATGTTTATGTCACTCAAGCTAGTCATCGAGGGGCATGAACCCACAATCGAGCATAACGTTCCCTCTTGGAGTCACTACGTATTACTTGGCCAAAGCAATAAATAACAACGGAGAACATGCAAGAATTACTTACGAACATAAATATAAAAGAGGTAGATCAAATATATTACTCAATCACAATCTGAACATAATCTCATAATCCATCGGATCCCAGCAAACTCATCATAGCAACAGCATAAGGATTACATATGTGCCTCGATCATGTAGGGCAGCTCACGAGGACTAATTAGTGAAGCACGAGAACGGGAGGAGAACATCACATAGCTACTGGTCATGGACTCATGGTCCAAGGGAGACTACTCACAACTCATCCGGGAGGCGTCCATGGTGGTGGAGAGGCTCCCGATGGTGATCCTCCCCTCCGGCAGGGTGCCAGGAAGAGTTCTCCTGGTGCTCCCGATCTTGGAAGAGGCGGCGGCGGCGGAACAGAGATGAGATCGCGAAAAAGAGTTCCCGTCCCGAGGGTTTCGAAGGACGCTCTAAATATATGCCAAAGGGGGGCACCAGATGGGGCTCGGGGGGCCCAGGCGCCCCCCCGGCGCGGCCCAGGGGGGCGCGCCGCCAGGGCGCCTGGGGCCCTGGTGCCCCCCCCCCCCCCC
>LR738711.1:781203140-781257124 GCA_902687465.1 Secale cereale
CCCCCCGGCTGTACTTCGGGCGCAAGGTAGGTTCTGGAACGCTGATTTTTTATATAATTTTTCTGGATTTTTCCTGACAGTTCTCGTAATGTGAAAACCTGAAATACAAAAACAGTCGAAAACAGAAACTGGCACTGGGGTGCACTGGATTAGTAGGTTAGTCCAAATATGATCAAAAGTGTATGGAAGTGTATAAATATCATAGCAATATCACCCAAAAGTGGCATGGAGCAAGCAGAAATTATAGATACGTTTTGGACGTATCAACACGTAGGAGGTATAGTCCCATCCTGGGCATTACAATATAGTTGGCATACAAACAACTCCCCTTTGACCTTCTTAGTAAAAAGAGTGGGGTCGATTTTCCCAATTTCAAACCCACGATCTTGTAACAACTCGGTAAGATGCTCATACCACGCACGTGGGGCTTGGTTAAGGCCATAGAGTGCCTTATCGAGTTGGTACACGTGATTGGGGAGCTTAGGATCCTCAAACCCCGGGGGTTGTTTAACATACACCAACTCATTAATAGGACCATTAAGAAATGCACTTTTCACATCCATTTGTTGCAATTTAAAGTTATGATGGGAAGCATAGGCAAGCAACAAACGAATGGATTCAAGGCGAGCAACGGGGGCAAAGGTTTCACCATAGTCGATACCCTCGACTTGGGAGTAGCCTTGAGCCACCAGACGCGCCTTGTTGCGGATGACAATGCCATGAGCATCTTGCTTGTTCTTAAAGATCCACTTGGTTCCAATGACATTATGGTTCTCTTTTGGCCTTGGCACCAGACGCCACACCTTGTTGCACTCGAAGTTATGGAGTTCTTCATGCATGGCATTAAGCCAATCAGGATCTTCGAGCGCCTCATAAACCTTCTGAGGTTCCACACAGGAGACAAAAGCTTGATGAGCACAATAGTTTGCTAATTGTCTACGAGTGCTTACCCCCCTTTTGATGCTTCCTAGAATGTTCTCCATGTGATGTTCTCTGGAAGCAAGCCTGGAGGCAACTTTTGCAGCACGACGCTCCAATTGCTCTTCAAGAGATAACTGAGGAGCATTGAGTTGATCATCTTGAGCGTCGTCAGGAGCTAGATCTTGATCTTGAGCTTCCTCTTGACCTTGATCTTGCTCGGAGGACAGAACTTGGCATTGTGCATCATTTGGTGGCTCTCCACCATCTTGTGATTGAGCTTGCACTTGGCCTTGTTCGTCCGGTTGAGGGCCTTCACTTTGTTCTTCGGAAGCATGTGGGTCTTGGGTTGGTGATGGTTCCACTTGAGTGGAACATTGTCCTTCTCCTTCGGCCACAAGGGGTTCCTCAATGGGTAGGATATATCCAACACCCATTCTTCCTATGGCTTGGGGAGGAATTTCATCACCTACATCACAAGTACCACTTTGCTCCACTTGGGAGCCGTTATTTTCATCAAACTCTACGTTACTCGTCTCCTCAATGAGTCCATTGGACTTGTTGAGGACACGGTAAGCATGAGAGTTGTAGCATAACCAACAAATATGCCCTCGTGAGCTCTAGATTCAAATTTAGACAAGCGAACACCTTTCTTGAGAATGAAACACTTACACCCGAATACCCGGAAGTACTTGAGATTGGGCTTGTTACCGGTAAGTATCTCATATGGAGTTTTGTTCAAGCCTGTGCGGAGGTAGAGCCGATTTGATGCCTGGCAAGCGGTGTTGATGGCTTCGGCCCAAAAGTTGTATGGAGATTTGAATTCTGCCATCATGGTTCTCGCTGCATCCATGAGAGATCGGTTCTTTCTCTCCGCTACACCGTTTTTTTTAGGGGTATAGGGAGCTGCATATTGATGTTTGATCCCCCCATCACTGAGAAACTCATCCAAGGTGTAGTTCTTGAACTCGGTGCCGTTGTCACTTCTGATCATCAAAATCTTTGCTTCATGTTGTCGTTGAGCTTCATTTGCAAAGTTGATGACGGTTTGTTGGGTCTCACTCTTCTTCTTGAAGAAGTATACCCAGGTGTATCTTGAGTAATCATCCACAATCACCAAGCAGTACTTTCTACTCCCAAGACTATCAAAAGATGGAGTCCCAAAGAGGTCCATGTGAAGGAGCTCTAGGGGTCTCTTTGAATAAATGATAGTCGTGGGAGGGTGAGCCGTTTCATGTAACTTTCCTTCAATGCAAGCCCTGCAAGCACGATCTTTGGCAAAGCTAACATTTGTTAGTCCACGGACATGGTCCCCCTTGAGAAGACTTTGCAAAGATCTCATATTGACGTGGGCCAAACGGCGGTGCCAAAGCCATCCCACATCAACTTTAGCCATTAAGCATGTCGCGACCTTAGTGGGTTGCTTCGAGAAGTTAACCACATAAAGGCCGTTCTCGACATGCCCAACATAGGCTACTTTAAGAGTCTTGCTCCACAAGAGGGCCACGGTATCAATATCAAAGAATGTAGCAAAGCCCATGAGTGCAAGTTAGCGAACAGAAAGTAAAATGTATGCAAGGGACTCAACAAGCATGACTGTCTCGATCGTGAGATCATGAGAGACAACAACCTTGCCAAGCCCCAATACCTTAGAAGATGAAGCATCACCCCATTCGACGTTGGTGGCTATAGATGAACCTAGATGCACGTCCACCACCAAGTCTTTGCTTTCGGTCATATGATTTGTGGCTCCGCTATCGAGCAACCATGATCCCCCACCAGAAGCAAACTCCTACAAGAGATCAATGCTTGGATTTAGGTACCCATTTGGTAATGGGTCCTTTGAGGTTAGTAACAAGGGTCATAGGAACCCAAATGGACCATTCAATGTACTCATAAGAAGAACCAACAAATTTAGCAAACACATGACTATCACTAGCACGACATAAAACATATGAAGGATTAAAGTCGCCGGCCATGTTTGCTGGTATGGTGGAGTTTTTCTTGACACCACCACTTTTCACCGCTTCCTTCTTCTTTGACGTGCCCTCTCCTTCTTTCACAAAAGTTTGTCGGAGAAGGGGTGGTTGCTTGGTCTTGTTATTCTTCTTCTTCTTGGGCTTAGGAACAAACCCAATTCATTCCTTTGCCACAACCTCCTTTTGACTGCTCAAAAGGTTGTTGAGGTTCTTCACACCTTGTATACACGTCACAAGGCCTTTCTCAAGTTGCTTCTTCAACTCGGCATTTTCTTCAACAAGATGCACATGCTCGCAACATGGGTTAGTAGCATTTGCATTATCAATTAATACCATGCGAGGAAAGATAGCCTTTTCCTTGGTTAGCGAAACTTGGAGTTGATCATGAGACTCCTTGAGAGTAGCATGCATACCTTTCAAGGCCTTGTGAGCCTTGTCGTGTATGGCAAACTCTTCTTTGAGTTTAGCATGGTCAACCTCAAGTTTTGCCTTCTCGGAATTAAGCACACAAGAGACAACTAATGCATGATCAAGATCTTTCTTTAATTTAGCATGATCATCGTTGCGTGACTCCTCAAGAGCCAAACGAAGACCACGCTCTTCCTCTAGGGCGTTAGAGAGATCCGATATCTCATCGGCATAGTCTCGACTATGTCCTTCCATTTTAGTAATGGTTTCCTCGTGAGCCTCGATCATGTCATTGGCCTCACCGAGTTGTTCCAAGAGAGCAACAAAATGCTTCTTGGGTTTTCCCTTGAGATTTTTCATGAACAACTCAAATTCATTCTCTCCCTCCTTAGTTCCCTCACTTTCATCAATACAATTCATCAATGAAGGAGAAGTGATGGTAGTATTGATGTTTGGGGTTACCTTGTTGGTGGCCTTGGCCATGAGACACTTGGCGGTGATGTTCTCATTTGGCGAGTCGAAGAGAGATGAGTGCGGAGTAGTAGCAATAGCAATTGTGGCCATGGTGACCGTCTCATCATCTTCATCATTATCATCATCCTCAACATATTCTTCTTGGGCCACCAACCCTTTCGGAGGAGTCTTCTTGTTAAAGTTGTTCTTGTTGGGATAGGACTTTGACTTGTCCTTCCGGATAAGCTTTCCTCCAAAGTCTTCTCTTTTCTCATATGGGCAGTCCGCAACGAAGTGGCTTACATTTCCACAGTTGAAGCATGTCCTCACTCGTTGCTTGCCCTTGTTCCCACCAGAGTTGTTCCTGTTGAAGTTGGGCCTTGTGTTCTTCTTGTTGCCCCAAAATTGCCTTGAAGCAAGAGCCATGTGCTCATGATAGGCATATTTGGTGTCCTCGGGGCTACACTCATCATCATCCTCCACCTCCTCTTCATCCACACAAGCCTTGGCTTTCAGGGCAAGGTTGGGCTTCTTCGATCGTTGAGCTCTTAAGACCGCATTGTCGGCGGTCATGTCCAAGATCCTCATGGCAACGAACTCATCCAACACTTCATTAGAAGATAAGTGGTGGAAGTCCGGTCTCTGACGAATGACAGAGGACATGGCCTTATGATAGGGCATCATGGCCTTGAGGAACTTGCGCTTGATCCAATTGTCATCCGTGTCCTTACTGCCATGATCTCGAAGAGAGACCGCAAGGGTAGTTAATCTCCGATAAAGTTCACGAGGATCTTCTTCTTCAATCATAGCAAACTCATCGGCTTCATCTTGCACAACTTCGTAGTTAGAGCGTTGAATGCTAGTGCTTCCCTTGTACATAGTGCCAACATGCTCCCAAGCTTCCTTGGCCACAGTAAAGGGTCGAAGATGTGCAATGTCTTCTGGAGGAATAGCATCTTGAAGAATGCACAGAGCGGACTCGTTGAATTGATGATCCGCAGTTTCTCTTGGAGTCATGTTGTCGGGATCACGCGGATAAAAACCTTGCTCAATGATTCTCCAAAGATTAGTAGAACAATGATTTATATGACGTTTGAAACAAAAAACCCAAGTAGCAAAATCCGAATTTTTTATAAACTTGGGGGGAGGCCCAATGGAATTTAAATGCGGGGTAGGAACGGGTCCTCCATAGTGAGTAGGTGGAGCGGAGTGGGCAAAGATCCCACTCCCATTATTAATAACAGGGGCTTGTTCACTACTAGCTTCTCCATTGTCGGGATTAGCCTCCGACACGTTGGTAGCGGGACGAACCACTTCCAATGGCGCGGTGGATAATTTAAGCCCCTCAAGCAAATCTTTAAACATGCCTTTGACCTCGCTCGCTAGTGACTCTTTCAATGTGGTCAAAGCCACATTGAACTCCTCACGAGAGACCGAGGCTCCCCCATCTGATGTAGGCAAGGACGGAGTTTCACCGGAATGATCCTCCGTCTCGACTACGTTGTCACCCATACTCTTTGGACGGTAAAGTCCTTAAAAAGAGACGAGGCTCTGATACCCATTGAAAGGATCGATATGGTTGACTAGAGGGGGGGTGAATAGGCAACTAACAATTTTTAGCTTTTCTTAACCACTTTAAATTAAGCGTCAAAGTAAGTTGTCTAGATATGCTACTAAGATGACAACTAATAGAAAGTAAAGATAACAACTTCACAAGCAAGCTATAGGAGATAAACAAGTAAAGCTTGCACAAGTAAAGGTAAGAAATAACCACAAGAGGAACCGATGGAGACGAGGATGTGTTGTCGAAGTTCCTTCCCTTTGAAGGGAAGTACGTCTCCGTTGGAGCGGTGTGGAGGCACAATGCTCCCCAAGAAGCCACTAGGGCCATCGTATTCTCCTCATGCCCTCACACGATGCAAGGTGCCGTGATTCCACTAGTGGTGCCCTTGAAGGCGGCGACCGAACCTTTACAAACAAGGTTGGGGCTATCTCCACAACTAAATTGGAGGCTCCCAACGAAACCACGAAGCTTCACCATAATGGAATATGGCTTCGAGGTGACCTCAACCGTCTAGGGTGCTCAAACACCCAAGAGTAACTAGATCCGCTAGGGATTGGTGGGGAGAATCAAATATCTCTTGGTGGAAGTGTAGATCGATGCCTTCTCAACCAATCCCGAGCAAATCAACAAGTTTGATTGGCTAGGAAGAGAGATCGGGCGAAAATGGAGCTTTGGAGCAACAATGGAGTATGTGGGGGAAGAGGTAGGTCAAAAGGAGGAAGAAGAAGCCTTTATATAGTGGGGGGAACAATCCAACCGTTATCCCCCACTCAGCCCCGCACAGAGCGGTACTACCGCTTATCGAGCGGTACTACCGTTGCCACACAAGCGGTACTACCGTGCCATAGGGGTACGGCCCCGAGCGGTACTACCGTGGTCTCAGGGCGGTACTATCGCTGGGAGCGGTACTACCACCTCTACTGCCGCACCTAGTACCGCAAAACTCGACACGAAAAATCGCTCGCGAATCGAGGCGGTGGTAACATGGATCAGCGGCGGTACTACCGCAGAGTGTACTAAGCGGTACTACCGCTTAGTGGGGCGGTACTACCGCTTGTGACACACGGGCGGTACTACCGCTGGGATCTGCGGTACTACCGCTGGGGCCAAACGAAGCTAGAGAAGATGGGAGAGAATAGCTCCATTGCGGCGGGAAGGAATGATGGGTGCAATAAAGAAGTGTACGTGTTGATTCCACCCAAACCTTACCAAAGCGGATCCCCTCTTAATAGTACGGCTTTCCTATCACTCAGAACCACCGAAAACTAAGCAAAAAGGAAACACCGTCTTCCATAGATTCCGAGGGGTCTCTAATCTTCTTGTGCCTTTATGAGATGTATCTGAAAGAGTTTAGAACACATGATTAGTCCACAAACGCATTGTCATCAATCACCAAAACACCATTTGGCTAAATATGCCCTTACATTTGCAATCCGGATCGCCATCGGTACGAAAGGGAAACGGATCTTGCGCTTAAATTATAAGTTTGCTTTCAAAACAATATTTTAAAAATATGTAACAGGTAAAATTAACATTATATTTGGATTCTACAAGTTTTTTTAATAAAATTTCATATACAATATGTTAAAATCGAAGTTACGATTTAAAAGATACGTATAATTTAGAAAATCATTTGTTTGACTTAAATATATTTCAAAATAATATTTAAAAATACTTAACAGGTAAAAATAATCTCATATTCATATTCTACATATTTTTCTAATCAAATTTCATATATAACATGTTCAAATCGGAGTTACGGTTTAAAAGATATGGATGATTTAAAAAACATTTATTTGACTTAAATATGATCCGCGGATAAATTACCTAAAACATCGGGGGGGGGGTCCAAAAATGTAAAATAACGGTTTAGGTATCACTTAAATCCGGACTGCGGGTTGATTTTAAGAAAATACATGGACTTTTATGTAAAATACGAAAAAAACGATTCGTTTTATCTTAAAATAGAACTGCGGGTTGAATTCTCTTAACTAGAGGGACTTTTCAGAAAAATGCCATGACGGACGAGAAGAAACCCAATTTGCTTTATTATTACTAGTAAACATGCCCGTGCGTTGCAACGGGAGAAGACAAATAGCTCAAGGGCCCTGCCCACTAAGCGTTGCTCAACACCCTTGCCGCCCACACGCCCCATCCTCTATTTCAACACCCTCGCCATCCTCGCTGGACGGTGTCCGAATGATCAAAACACATTGAAAAATCTGAACCAGATGGGCGCCTCAAACGGGCCTTCAATACCCGGGATGACCGGCACCCCTCATGTCCAGCCCAAATATGAGACAGATATGGGGGTGCCCGCCACGTAGGATTGACGGCAGGGTCCCACGTGGAAATGGCCAGAAATCAGATAGCCCAATGGATGCCTCCTCCGTCGCCGTAGTGTGAACGCCGCGTGGTGCCGCTCTGGCTCGCCGCCCAAGGCCAAATTAGGCTATTTAAGCTGGCCGGCATCCCCCAACCCTAGTGCATCCACCTCCTCCCTCTCTGCACCGCCACCGGAGCCCGTCCGCCTCCTCTTCCCCGCTCTCCGGCATCGCCATGGCCGGGCGCAAGATCACGACGTACGCTATGCTAAAGCCAGAGCGTTGGAGGCAGATCCCGTAGGAGATCCTGGCGACGCGCGCCGCCCGCATCGCTGTCGGGATGCCTTCAGACTCGCCGAAGCCAGAGGAGGGGAGCAACTGCTGGAGGAGAATGGAGCAGAGCACCCAAAGTCGATGGAGGACGCGGAGCAGCCTGCTCCGAGGATCACCATGGCGGAGGTGAAGTTCGTCGTCGCCCAAGCCGCAGAGATGGTGGAGCAGCAAGCCATCCCAGAGTCCATCCACGATGAGGCCTATGTGGAGGCCAACCGGCAGTTACTCCAACAGGAGCAGGCAGCGTCCGACACGCTCTTCGTCAAACTCGACGCTCAAATAGAGGAGGAGGAGGGCGTGGCAGAGGAGTCAGACCTGCAGCTGGCGCCAATGTTGTGGGAGCCGGAAATCTCCGACGAGGAGTAGCTAGATCATCTACATATCACATAGGTTTTTTAGGTTGCATGCTTTTGTATGGATTTGAGAATATAATATGAAATGTCCGGATGCAGTTGTGTTAATTTGAGGAGTGTCCGGTCACTGCCCACGGCGCGTTCGCGGTCGTTTGAGAGATCATATTTGTCATATCCGGATGCTCTAACTAAAAAAAAATATGACAGCAACAACAAAAAACAGCAAGTAATTGCAATCGGTGCTCACCCGTATATAAAAGAGGAAATGATCTATTCAGTGCTAGCACGAAATGCTCACCAAAAAGCTTCCCCAAATCCTACAAGATGCTCTGGTAGGAATACACATGTACATTAACCTCAATATCTACTTGATTAATTCAGTTATCACACTTCCCTTTTGAACCAATATATGCACTTTCAGTTGAGGACACTCATCTTGCTAATTAAATTGTGTGGCAAATCTTGCATGGGCAGTTTAATTGTGTCATTGTTGAGTGGTCCAGTGAGTAGTGCTTCTCTAAGCAAGGGAATGATAGAATGATGCACGATTCTGCAGGTTAGATGAGCCGCTGACAAAGACACACCTCTATTCTGAATTTTTACTTGCAAAGATGGACCATGAGCTACAGAATATGTTGGCTAAACTCTCACAGGTTGCTATTATTTTTTTTGCTTATTGTCATCTTGGTAATTGGCACTGGTGGTATTGTCTTTTGGTTCAACAGAAAGTTGTTCAAGTGAAAATGCAGATGAACATGTCGAACAAAAGACGTGGTATAAAAGGAAAGGACAGCCTAAACAGTACAATGATGCAAGTTCGGATTTCATCAGGGGTATCCTAATCAACCAATGTAAAGTTTTTGTGCATGATAAAAAACGTGCTCTGATGACTCCTATCTTACGGGCATAATTTTATCTGCTGAAAATAATATCTTGATAAACACATCGATTTCGAAGCGAACACATATTAAGCAAGCAGAAGAAAAGAATGTGTACCAGCACGGGCTAGATATTTCTATAAATAATGATATCCCTTTCTAGTTTTTCTTCTATACTTGTTTAGTTGAATACATTCTAAGGATTTGTCCAAGAATGAAATATGAAAGTTGAACCTTAATGAAATTAGACAACCGAGGATTGTTTTTACACAGACCTCGAAACACGGTTGAAGGACGGAAGATATGTTTTAACAAATGTTACCATGGTTCACAAAGAATATCAGTAAACATGAGAAGAGGACCTGGGTCTAAATAACATCTCAATCCTTGAATCTACCAAGAAATAGATAACGAATACATGATTAAGGAATAAGTAATGTTGCAAACTGAACAAATTCTCTATCACTACAAACCCAGTAGGACTCGTCCA
Organism: Secale cereale; assembly: GCA_902687465.1. Classification (NCBI taxonomy): domain Eukaryota; kingdom Viridiplantae; phylum Streptophyta; class Magnoliopsida; order Poales; family Poaceae; genus Secale; species Secale cereale. The sequence continues at coordinate 781,212,841 of LR738711.1, forward strand.
AACATTGGAAAATATCACGATTTGGTTGTTGATCAGTCACGAAGCCAAATTGAAGATGACTACACTTATGACCTATCATTAAGTGGTTTTCATTTAATTTGTTACAAAGGTGTCAGCCTATATTCTCTCTATCATGCTGACTTACAGGGCACATAGGTTAAGAACAGTAGGTTGTCTTAGTCCTCATGATAGCCTTATCCACTGCTTTGTGCATCCACCCTTTCAACGCACTTCTTCTTGCATGCATTGTGAACATGGTTTGGGAAACATATCCGCATAACATTTTTACCTGAAATCACCTGTCCCGCAGAACAATGATTTGTTTAATAAGATTTGACTGTAATATCAAGAGTGAACCATGCATGTTTAAGATTAATCAGTGTCTTTCCTGCAAAAAAAGAAATTAATCAGTGTCATACCTACATGAGTGCAGGCACTTGAGTTGAATCTGCAGCGGCATATGCCTTTCCATTGGTATTGAGAACGTACTCTCAACTGGTGGTTATTAAATTACAAAAAAATGCGGAAAGATTATATTTATTAAATGCAATCTGTACGTAGGTTTGCCATATATCCATACTGTTATGAATATCAATTTGCAGAAAAGCTTTCTCTGAAAATGTTTTGTGCAAAGTGTGTCGAGTTCATGTATATTAAAATTTATAAATGTTGTGTAGCATATAGTCATAATTATACTAAGTACGCACACTGAAGGTCAGTGTTAGTTAAGGTTACATGGGAAAGCATCTCGGATGTCTCCAGTAAACATGAAAGAGAGTTGATGTGAAAGCGAACTGGGTCTGGTGTCTGATTTGTTGATTCAGGGAGCTCAACCCTTATGGTACTGAACCAGATGCCGACGCACATACCTGAGTACTCCATCCACGTCAAGTTCAAGGCAAGTCTGAACATGTTCCTGGACCCATGGTGGCATAGCTATCATGCAGATTAGTAACCATAGGTAACATAACAAAAATGTCTATGTGACAATAACATAGGTAACCATAGATAACATAGCAATGCCTCTCTGGCAGCAGATCATCTGCCTCTTTCTCATGTTCTGATGCAGATGGTGGGATATAGCTATCCAGAAAGGGTGGAGGGGAGAGCAGAAGGCAGCTACAAAGAAATATGTCAGAAGTTTGAGAGTAAATAGCAAATGGTTGACAAGGCATTTTGATGAACACACTTCCGAGTACAATACAGCAGCAGAACTTGAGAAACTTTGTTATTCCCGTTCTTGGTAAGTAACAGGAATTTTGCTATCTAAAGTATGAATGTTTTGCTATAAACATGTATATTACCTCTGTTGCAACTTGCAAAGACACATGAGGATGTGATCAATTCGTTTCAACTCCTTCAAGTATTCCTTATGTGACATTGATTCAGGAGCTGTCTCATCAGACTTCGCTCCGTAAACAACTCAAACAAAAATTCCAGTTATGCTAGTACTTCCGTTTGGAAAATCGTAGTAAATAAAAAATGAAAAATAAACTGAAGCAACGGAAATTGTGAAGTACAACAGCAGCAAGCCACCAATTTCCTGCAAGTGATCTTGCCTGACCAATGCCAACTATCATTATTACAGATTATTAGAATGTCGAGGTAAGGAGTAGTTTAATCACCAAACTGTACTACGGTACTAAGTTTTAGTTTGTTCCAAACAGTGTGTCAGTTCACATGGACTCAAGCTTATATGTGGTAACTTCCAATCGAGAAACAAAACAGATATGTTTGAATAGTTAAGCATATAAATTCCAATATCATAGAAAGAGAAGTAAATATAAGAAAACTTGTGAGCAAAAAACCATGAAACTATATTCAAATTCATGCTTGAATCTTTACTCTCAGAAAACTGTAGAATTGCCTACATAGAATTTTGTACCTGCAGACCCATAATTTTGAAAAAATAGACCTACACCTACATCTCAAATCTTGTTTTCAATCCTAATAAACAGCTACCACACACTGATCAGTGCTCATAGCGGTTTGGCAAACCATGTTATAGAACCAAGATCCACCAGAATTCTGGAAATCCCGTTGGGTAGTAGGATTTCTGACATTAGTAGGTTTTGGAGAATATCGTTGCCATTTAATCAAGGCTAGACTCTGAAGCTTGACTGAAGAACATAGCAGAATTGAATTATTATTTTTGCAGGGTATAACATAAATGAACTTGACTAAGTAAATAGATCAACAACTCATTTGCTTGTAATTACCCAGATTTTGATATGAACAAAATCTAAACTCCAAGCCCAGTGATGCTGACAGCAAAGTAAGAAATCTTTATGTAGAAAGGTAAATTGGCTAATTGAAATGTCTTGGTGGAGGTGATGTATCTCGCTCCCGTGCTCCAGCATCACAAGATCCACGCATAATCAACCATCTAACCATCAGTCAATCACAGTGTAGCAAAGGGGCAAACACGCCACATTTGGGAGCACGCTGATTCCGATATTGATGTGATTCATATCTAACTATAAAGTGACGGTACTGTCCTGCTTGGCCGCATGGGCAGGAGCTGCTTGAGGGGTTCCGGGAGAGTGGCAACAAGCACCTTCTGGCGGCCCATGGCCCATCCAGGCCGACGCCAACAGCGCGCCGGGAGCACCGTGCACTGTAGGTGGCCTGAAAGCTCCAGCCCGAGGGATTGGATATGGGTGGAACAGAGAGCCGTTGCAGTTACTCTAGTCGGTAGTCTCATGATGATGGCAACTGCCCGCCTAAAATGAAACTGTACACCTGTATATGCACATGGTGACACAGATAGGTTCAAGCTTGACAGGTACTTGATTAATTCAAATGAAAAAGGGAGGTGTACACATGTGTACACCCAAAAGTGGCAGAGGCGAGATTACTCTTAAGCTTTGTAATATTCTTTATTTCTCTTAACAGAGATATATATGATATCTACATGGCTGCTATGCTACTTTTTGTGTGTGATGAATCATTGTGAGTTCCGAAGAAACTTCCAATGTTACCTTCGCCAAGTTCGCCGGCGGAATAAGCACATCTGTCGAGCCTGCGGTGGCTACACCAGAGGTATGTATCCCCTTGATAGCTAATCAGTTGATAGAAATAGAAACCCCTATTTAAGTTTATCATTTCTGAATATTGGTGCCACTTCTGACGGCTCTTGAGGAGGTGGAGGTTTTGTGTCCTAGCCCCCTCTGTGTGTCTCTTGCTCTCTTTTTCTCATCTCTTATCCCCCGCAGTATACAACCTCTTATAATGTTAGGTAAACCTGTATAACTGATAAATGGATGCAAGGGCATGATATTTAGAATACCCCGAAGGACATTCTCTACCATAGTGTTCTAAATGGAGTACCTGATGTTACCTTCGGGTATATTTACTCCCAAGGATAAGCAAGTATATTCGGCAAGCCCGACATTGTTAGCAGCAGAAAAGCAAGTCAACACTCAAGGTCAAATGAAAGTCCATAAAAAATGCATGAAACGGTGTTAGGCCAAAAGATTAACTAAATGCATATGTAACTGCTACTTTTGGCCCAACAAATGCATATGTAATTGCTATTGTGATCTTGATTTTCCAGATTTAATCAATACAATCTTTTTTGGTGCATCAACCATCTTTCAACTGACAATTGATTCACTAATTGTTCTAAAAATACATGGCATTAGTTCAAACCAAGGGGATTCAAAGATTGGAGAGAAATCAGACCGAGGGAGGGTAAGCGGAGAAACTTCATGAAGATTTTGAGTGCTTCCGCCGCGGTCCTCATGCCTTAACTGCGGCACCGCGGCCTTCCAAGCGCCCTCACATCCGCGGTCTTCCACCGCCAGCGCCGTCGAGGTCTTGCTCGTAGGCTCGCCCGTGTAGCTGTCTCCTATGATTTTTGTCGATGAAGGAGTGGCTGGTGGCGAAGCCGGCGGGGTTTGGGGAACCATTGTCGAGGTGGAAGCAGTGGGGAGGAGTCCCGGCGGTGCCATGGTAGCAGGGGCAAGAGGCAGGGGTAGGCGCGCCGGCGCCGGGCGGGAAGGGGAGGGAGGCGGCGGCGCCGGGCGAGGCGGGGCGGGGCGGGAGGCGGCGGCGCCAGGCGGGGCGGGGCGGGAGGCGGCGGCGCTAGGCGGAGCGGGGCGGGAGGCGGCGGCGCGATGGAGGTGGAGATGGGATCGGGAGGCAGAGTCGGGACTCATGAGGATTTTTTTTTTTTTCTATCGCATGTACCGGTTCGGTTGACTCATCAGGAAGACTGCGGGTTGAATAGCAAAAACTACAAGGACTTTTATGCAAAAACGCCAGCGACGTACGACCAGAAACAATCGCTGGTTTATTAGTAGGTAAAGATATATATGTAAAGATGTAAAGATAAAGATAAAGATAAAGTTTTCAACCAGCTAGGATTACAACCAACAAGACTTTGATCAGTCTTGATCCGACGGTCAGGATCATCTCATCTCAAGATCGGACGGCCTAGATTCATTTGGAAGTCCAATCCGACGGTCAGAGAACACATGCCTTGAGAAGGCTTCATTTCATGCCACACAATCTAACAATGGGATGTGTGCCGTGACCGTCAGCTCCACGGACGAATAGCGGCAAGCCTGCATCTCTTTCACGGGCGGCAATGGCGGAGCTACACCAAAATGTCTGAGGGGCCGAAAGACAGATTTTTTTTGCCACTAGAACAAACTAGAGCTTGTATCGTTCAGGCAATTTTTTGACCACTACTGTTAACTGCTACAGCCAACAAACTAGATATCTGTGTTGCCAATAATAAAAAGATCCTGATTAGATGTCTGAATCATACAGGAGAACAAGAAGAAAATCCTCAGTTGACTCGTACTGTACAGGGACCAAATCAATGTATACATGGAGCGATGTCACTGAACTTAGAGCGAAATTTTGTGGGCCGTGGCGGCAGCCGATGACAGTGCGGCCTGCCGGCTGGAGTTCAAGTAGTCGACAGCATCGGCGACCACTGCCCAGTGGCGATGCCGGCCGCGCCCTTGATCCCCCACCTTGGCGCCGGGTCGTGGCGGCGACCCAGAAGCATAGCTCGTACTAATCTCCTCGCCTTCTCTTCGGCGACGGCCGGACAACGTCAAGGGCTCGAGGTTGGTGCTGGCCGTTAGGCTGTTCTGGGTGAGATGGAGCACATTACAACACAGCAAATGAGGAGCAGCCAAGCAGTGTGCGTGCGTCGATGCGTGAAGTTGGGTTTACGCTGAAGATAAGGCCTAATTTCTTCTTTTTTTGACAAAGATAAGCCTAATTCCTATTGGAAAAAATCCAAAACAAACCCCGAACTTGTAAACGAAAGCTAAATCGAACCCTGAACTTGCAATCCCGGAAATCAGCACACCGAACTCTTCAATCCCGGTCTATTTTCAACCTTGAGGTTATTTAGCTTGTATTTGCTGACGTGGCAACGACTTGCTGGACATTAGGACGAATTGGGCCGGCCCACTAGCACAATCGCTCACTTGCTCTACTCTGTTTATTTTTTTCCTTTTTCCTTGTTTTTCCTTTTCGTATAGATAATAAATTCTATTTTACATTTTCGTAGTGACAATACATATTTTTTTTAGAACTACACATGCCCACTTGTCGTCCCCTAAAATAATGTACCCACTTGTCTTAGGAGTGACAAAAAAAAAAAAACAGGAGCCGCAAAATAAGTTGCGTGTAGGAGAACTTACTAGCAAAGAGGGCATCGTTTCAAAAAATCTGTAGGCTGTTAGTGATTACAGAGAGGATGTCTTTTTTTAAACTGACAGAAGTGTTCATATATTAAAACATCCTGAAACAATTCGAACTATTTCTTGAAAAAAATGTGAACAATTTTGAAATGCCGACTATACCTTTTTAACTCAAATACTTTATGAAATTTCTTTTTTTCAAATGTGTAAATTACATTTTCTCAATGACAATAAAGATTTTATAAAATTATACGAACATTTCCTTACATTGTGTATTTAAAGAACAGGTTTGAAAATTTGATCCCATGTTTGAAAAAATATGTTTCAAGCAGTGTTTACTTTTTCAAATTTGATTGTGTTTTTAAATCGTTTTCTAATTATTAAGAATTTTTAAAAAGTGTTCCCACTTAAAAAAAGGGATATTTCCAAAATTGTTCACGCCTGCACCGTTTCAATATTTGTTTGCCCTTCAGAAACTAATTCAAAATCTCGGCGCTGCTCTATGCTTTAAATGTTCGGGCCTCACATGATAGCATCAACGGCTAATGGTTTTAGTGGCTAGTGGGTCTAATTTAGCAGCGCTAGGTTGCAAGTTCGAATTCTTGTTGCTCCCTATTTTTTGTGATTTTACTTTGCGTGTTTTACGAAATAGAAAAAAAAATGCCTCGAGTCTGTACGCACGGCCAGTCGCGATTGCTCCCTTCGGTATTTTTATTATTACTTCGCGATTTATGATAAATAAATCCCTCAAAAAACAAAAACAAAAACATGTTTCCTGTCCATTGGGCCGGCCCAGTCACAAACGCAGACAACAAATCCTGGGATTTGACCGGGCATGTAGATGATCCCTGTTTGGAAACACTTTAAAGGTTTAAAATAGACCGGGATTCAAGAGTTCGGTGTGCTGATTTCCAGGTTCTTGCAGTCCGGAGAGAACACGTGCCGCAGAAGGTAGAAATCGAGCAACAGGCATCGTGCCCGTTTCTTGCACTCTCATGGGCCGGCTGTTAGGGGAGGCCACATATTTGACGCTTTGTGCATCAAAATTGCTTCTTTTTTTAAGAAATGTTCATCAAAATTGCTGGGCAAGCGCACAGAGGGTAGGCGCTAATAACTATAGCGATAGCATAATGTCTAAAAACAAAAAACTACAGTAATAGCAGATTTAGGGGAAGCAACTAATCAGCGAGTACTCATTGGGAGCCACTGTAAGGGTCACTTTTGGTGGTCTTCGAGCGTGCCATTTAGCGTGCTCTCAGTCGCCACGTGTCGCATACTAGGCGCTCTCTACGATTTTTTTTTTCTACGCGTTTTCGGCTTTTAGATTAAAAAAATCAGTTTTTTCAACTTTTTCGTTTCCCCTAGTTTTCTTTAGGTTTCGGGGAAAAAATTGCCAGAAAAAACGTGTTTTTCTCTTCTTCCGTGAGAGGCATAGATTTACTTCTTGTGGAGGCACATATTTGCATCCGCGAGCCTCTCGAAAAAGGACAAAAAAACTTTTTTTGTTTTTTTGCGAGACACACACATTTACTTCTTGTGGAGGCACAAATATATTTTCGCGAGAGGCACTACTGTGCCTTTTGGAAAAGGAAAAGAAAAACATATATTTTATGACAGGCACAAATTTTCTTCTCATAGAGGCACATATTTGTTTCCGTAAGAGGCGCAACAGTCGTGCCTTTTCCGAAAGCGGAAAATTAGAGAGAGAAAACATGTTTTCGATTCGGGGTTTTCCGTCCGGTTTTCTCCGTAAAAAAAGTTCATCGAAGCCTATGAACATGAGATCTATTTTTGTAGATCACGACGCAAGAAATCAAATGGTGAAAATGGTTCAAAATTTGGATGCATAGTCTAAGAGATAAAACATTTTGAATAAACAAATTTACGAAAAAAGAGAAATCTTCTAATTGCGACAGGTGGCGCACATGCAGTGCGCCGCTTGCTGTAACCTGAGAAGATGGAGCGATTTTTGCATTGACTACTGCTTCATTAGTGATTTCGAAATTTAGGAGCTTTAGGTGCACAAGGTTTTTTAGGCTGCTTTTCTCAAAGAAAAGGCTGCATAGGAAAGGTTAAAAATCGTAACACTAGAAATATTCTAGAATTCTCAAAGCATTTGTGTTTCCATAAATATATTTGAATAAAAATGTTTGAATTTTAAAAGTATTCTCAAATTTATTTATTTTAATGAACAATTTTGAATTTTGAGAACATTTTTGAAAAGAAAAACAAAATAATGGAATTAAAAACCTAAACCGATAGATATTAACTAATAGAAACAAGAAAAACCAGACCGAATCCTTTTAGAATGTTCCTGAAACTAGGATAAATCCTGCAGCAGGTAATTATGCTGCCATAATGACTATGTTTGGTCCATTGGCTTGGAAAACAAAACACTCCTCTAAGACGGTATTCACAATCTTAAAGCAATGTCGAAGAAGTGGCCCGGAGTCGAAGGCAAGCACATCATTGGTTGCGCCAACCTTGCTGGGATATGATTTTTCTAACTGTGTTGCGGTATAAAATCTCAAGATGTTATGACGGCTCGGTCTCTCGGAGGTGCTCATAAATGTATAGTGTGTGTTTATAAAAGTGAATGTATGCACGTGTATATAAGCGACTTCGATTGTACTATTAAAAATCCTCGCAAAAAAAAGATTGTACTATTAAATAAAATATTATGTTGGGAGTTGTGAGACTCATTTACCTTCGATATCTTTTTCTTAGTGCTAAATACTCCCTCCATTCACAAACATTTTATAATAGTGAACGAAGGGAGCATATAGTTTTATACTTAATTAAAATATGTGCATATCTTTTATTGCTTTTTTTGTCCCTTCTTGCCCATTTTTCGCAATGGGTGGACCTTTACTGGTCCATACTGTGGTAAGCCTGTAATATATGGGACATGTAAATGGTTGTGTGCATTATGATGATGCATAGGCCGGCGTCTTCCATCTTTAAAAAAAACATGGGTCCCGTAAAAATCTCGTCAAGGAAATTTCATATATGTCAATTATAGTTGCAAGCCTTTGAAGCAACATCGTTAATGCATATATGAGTACGGACTAAAAATTGGGCACCTTCAAAGATTGCAGTGTAAGGCTTAGTAGGATGCAATTTTGGGTGACCAAGATTTGTAAAAGAAAAAGTAAGCAACTAGTAATTAATTAGCCAAAGAGTAGTAATAAACCCAATTAGGGCCGTTTTCTGCCCCCCTTCTCTATGGTTTGAATCGAATAGAATTCACAGCTGCTCGAATAAGGGATGCCTCGCATGAGATAGATGGAGCCTCCTTTACTCGATCAAATCAGACTTGTTCAGCCGGCGATATCGTTGCCTCCTTATCGTGCTCCCTGTCCCCGTTAACCTGGTTGCTCCTCTCGTTCTTCTCCTCACCATCTCCAGAATTCCCGTCCTCCACGCCATGGATCATATTCGTCTGGCCACATGGCGCAATCCGGTTCTCCTTGCTTTTACCCCACAGCACGCTGTACAGACCTCCAACGAGAAGAATTCCACCCAAGATACTGCAAAAATTTATGAAAAAAGAAGAAGAAATGAACTTGAAGTTCAGCAGCCGTGTGTAGATCAGTAGTGCAGTTGAAGCTCGAAAGGTAGCTGTTGATCGTACCTGCCGAGGTGAACGATCTCTCCGAGGAAGAAGGAGGAGCAGAAAATGGTGAGGACGAAGCAGAGCGGGGTCCACACGGCGAGGAAGACCGGCCCTTTCATGTCCGCGCACCACGCTTGCAGGTAGTAGGACACCCCCGTCACCACGAACCCCTGAATCAACCCACACATCAGCCTCCATGCGCCAATCCATCACCGGGAGTTTATCGCCATTGACAAGGCAGAGAATTGAGAAGCCTTACGGTGTAGAGGACGGCGAGCAAGGTGACGTCGAAGCGGAGCTGCCACCTGGAGAAGTCCCTCTCGGCGACCGCGGCGACGACGAAGCACTGGCCGGCGCTGAAGACGCACTGCGTCGCCGTGACGAGCAGCTTGTTGGGGTACTCCTTGAGCAGCGCGGCCTGCAGGACGATCCACAGGGAGTACATCACGTTGGCGAGCACCATGAGGAAGGTGCCCATGATCCACGTCCCCCTCGTCGCGTCGGCGTCTCCGGTCGCGGCGGCCAGGACGCGGTGGTGGTTCACCGGGTTCAGGGACGGCCCCACGTAGAAGGCGATGACGAGCACCCCGGCGAGGCACAGCCCCACGCCGGCCACCTTGGCCATGCCCGACGGGCTCCTCAGCTTCACCACCTCCATCCTGTGGCCAAGTGTACATGTCACTAACTCACTACGCAGGAGCACTAACTGAAGTAGTACAGTAAGCTGGGTCAATTGGTTGGTACCTCAGCAGAAGCGCTATGAAGAAGGTGACCACCGGCATGGAGTTGCTGGTTGCAGACCCCACGGTTGCAGATGTCAACTTGAGGCTCACGTTGTACAGATTCAAGCTAAATGTAGTCCTGCAAACAAATGTTCATATCAGTATCGATCAGTCATTATCTCCAGTTTGTTGTACATAAAACAGCTCGCGATGAGATCGAGAAACATGCGTTGCTTAATTACTTACCCGATCAAGGCAAACATGAACAGCTTCAGGAGCAACCGGAAGGACATTGACCGCGCGTTCTTCCTGCAAAATCAGCGCCCGGTTCATACACGATCCTCTTGCTAACGCTAGAGCTAGCTCAAGCAGAACAAGTTTTCGACAGTTACCTCTCGAGGGCAATGGCGAGGGGCAGCAGGAGGAGAGAGGCGGCGGCCTGGCGGTAGAAGATGAAGACGTAGGTGCTGAACCCCTGGTTAAACGCCGCCTTGGAGACGACGAACATGCCGGTGTAGATCACCTGTATGATCACGGCGATCACGTACGGCTTCTTGCCATCCGCCCCCATGCCGGCAGCGAGCTCTGCCAGGAACCCAACACAGAGATCGAAGTGTGGTCAGAGAGTGTGAACCGACTATCGCCTCTGTCTTCTGCGCCGGTGGCTGAATCCCTGCAGCTAAGCTCAGCTACTTATGCTGCCACACCGAGCTACAGTACTGAGCTGTAGTAGTAGTATGAGTATCTTTGATCTGATTTTTTTTGGCTTGTTTAGGATAGGAAGTAGGAAGCGAGACCTGCATTTCTCGAGTCAATAGGAGTACCTCTCAGCTAGTAATTGTATTTTGAAAGAGCGCTCTTGTGTCAATGTATAATGCTAGACCGGAGTACTGATTAACACCGGTAAGCTTGTTTACTGGATGGGTTCAACAGGGTGACGCCCTGAGACAATAACAACAACAACAAATACGCCATGGTTTATGGGCCTGCATGCGGGCTCAAGTGTGAATTGGACCGTCTTCTTGACGACTCAATTTCTTACTAGAATTATTTTAGCTGGACTAGACGCGCACTCACACGCAGAAGCAGCGCTTATTTTGTTTGAGAAACGCACGCAGCAGTGGCGGAGCTTGAGCCCTGATTAGTTTGCGCTGTTGATTAGGAGGAGTACTTGCTAGTGAGATTTGGCTGGGTCTTGAGCTCAGCCGTCCCGGGAGAAAAACAAAGGCGACCCTGTGAGTGGCCAGTCAAGTCTAGGAAAGTCGGATTAACAATCCCGGCGGCCACATGTTTGCTCCCGACCTGTCGACTGATACGTGGGATCTTTCCAAGCATAATTAGTGTGGTGCCTGCAGGGCCTTTGTTTAAGTATATGTAGGAGTACCACCCACTTCTTCCAGGTTCCAACTGAGGGACATGATTTGGTCTATCATTGCACAGTGTGGTGACGCAGCATGCACTATCACTCAACAGTTTCGTAAGGGGTGATTATTTCCTGAACCATCTGTGCTCAACTGGCTCTCTTTTGTCACCGAGCGACAATTTTTATCATCTCACAGAAGGTTTGGAATTCTAATTGGAGGCAGGGTACACTCAGTACCGCAGCATTCTATTGGTAGGGAAACTCTGTGCCTTACATATGGACTACTTTTGCTGGTCTAGCGGGAAATGGCAGGCAAATTGTTAGTACAGCAAAAAGCAGAAGCTGCCAGTTACGAAAAGCAAGCACCTACACCTTCACACGGCTCTGGCAAAGTGGCAATGCCTTTATATGGTTAAATACTCTAAAACAGCGATGCACCAGGGTCTACAGGGAACCCATTTTCTGTAAAAGAGTTGGCCGATCGCGTGGCAGTGTATGTTCATCTATGTACACTCCATTGGTGGCTAAAGGTTAGGGCATGTACAATGGTTGATAAAAAAAAATCGAAAAGGACAATGGTTGATAAAATAGTCTTATCTTAAATTTTGCATGTAATTTAGAGATCACAAAAAAAAATCTACAATGGGTCATCTCTTAGCCTTATCTTCAATAACTAGCTACTTCTAAAAATATGGTGAGACATATTATGCTGAGATATCATCTCTTGTCTTCTCTTAAATAAGATAAGACAAGCATTTTCTTATGATTTCTCTCTTCCCCACCTCATTATTTATTCTATGTGGCATTGCTAAGATAGAATCATTGTACATGCCCTTAGACATTCTATCCACAGAGGCCCGCTTCGGTACAACCCCCATCACTAAAACATATAAAGGGTAATATAGACATTTGACACATTATACATATTTTCATTTTTTTCCTTTCGCGAGAGTCACGGTTTTGCTTTCGCAAGAGGCACGATTGTACTTTCATAAGTTGGGGACATTTCAAGAATGTCCAAAACAAAACCAGGTTTAAGAGAGGGTGTCCAGGTAGGCCAGAAGATTTCGTCTGAGAGCACGTTGTTTCTTGGCATCCTTGAAAAGGCTCCAATTCTTTTTCCAGGATGTTATATCACCAATTCAAGACACCATACCAAGTTGTATGGGCTTTCGACAAGTTCAACATTTTCTGTAGTTTTCTCGGGGAAAAAAGCCCGATAAATGGACCGGACGTGACACAACTTGCATACAGTGTCGGGATTTGTTCAAACCTAGCATGGATGCCTATCATGGACATGCCCACCTACTTGAAAAAGTTGGTGTCATTTCAAGGATATCCAAATAACACCATGTTCAACGTTGAGTCTCATTATAGGATAGAAGGCGTCGTTTGAGAGCATGTTTTTTTCATCCCTCAAATGACCCCAATTTTTCATGAGATTATATGACCAATTCAAGGCACCATGCCAATTTTTCTGAGTTTTCAACATTTCTTGCATTTTCTCAAGTTTTCCCGATGAAAAAGGGTGAATAAATGGTTGGACATGATGCAACTTGGATACGATGTCAGAATAAGTTCAAACTTGGCATGAATGCCTACCATGGGTATGCCACCTAGTGGAGAAAGTTGCGGTAATTTCATGCATCTCCAAAAATAGACCATGTTCAACGGAGGTTCGGGTAGGTTAGAAGGGTCTGTTCGAGAACACGTTTTTTTTGTCATCCGTCAAATGACCCCAATCTTTTTTCGTGATCTTATATGACCAATTCACAACATCGTGCCATTTTTCCAGGTTCCAATTCTTTTTACATTTTCTGGAATTTTCTCGGTCAAAAATACCCGATAAATGGCCGGACGTGTCGAAACTTGCATGCAGCGTCATAAATTGTTCAAACCTAGCATGAATTCCTATCATGGGCATGCCCACCTAATTGAAAAGGTTGGGGGTCATTTCAAGAACGTCCAAAACGAGACATGTTCAACACAGGGTGTCTGGGTAGGCCGAAAGCTCCATGTGAGAGCAGGTTGTTTCTCGACATCCTTGAAATGGCCCCAATATTTTCCATAGTCTTGTATGACCAATTTAAGGCATCATGCCAATTTGTTTTGATTTTCGACAAATTTAGCATTTTCTAGAGTTTTCTTGGTCAAAAGGCTGATAAATGGTTGCATGTGTCGCAACTTGCATATGACATCAGAAATTGTTCAAAGATGATATGGATGCCTACCATGGGCATGCATACCTGTTTGCAAATGTTAGGCTCATTTAAAGAATGTCCAAAACTAGGCCATGTTCAATGGAAGGTGTCCGAGTAGGCTATAAGAGTCCATTTGGGAGCACCTCGTTTCTCGACATCCTTGCAATGTCCCAAAAAAATTATGGCCTTGTATGACCAATTCAAGGCACCATGCAATATTGTTTTGGTTTTTTGACAAGTTCTGCACTTCTTGAAGTTTACTCTGTTAAAAAGACCGATAAATGGTTGGACGTGTCACAACTTGCATACCGCGTCGAAAGTTGTTCAAACAAGCATGGATGCATACCTTGGGTATGCCCACCTGCCTGTAAAAGTTGGGGTTATATCAAGGATGTTTACAAAATAACCATGTTCAACATAGGGCATTCAGGTAGGTCAGAAGGGTCCGTTTGGAAGCACGTTGTTTTTTATCATCCATCAAATGGCCCCAAACTATTTCTACCATATTCTACGATCAATTCAAGGCATCATGCAAAGTTGTTTGGATTTTTGACAAGTTTTGCATATTTTTTGACTTGTTTTTGGTGAAAAAGGTCTGGTAAATGATCGGACGCGTCGCAACGTGCAAATGTTGTCGGAAGTAGATCAAACTTGACGTTGATGCCTCATATGTCCGTGCCAGACTTTTGCAGAAAGTTGGGGCCATTTATCCATAGTCCAAAAACGTCAGCTGAGAGGAGTGTGCGCGACTAGGCCAGACCGGCACATCAATGAAATCATTAAGAATCAACAGGAACATTTTCTTATGTCCTAACCTATTCTTGAAATTTGCCAACAATTTTGGAATTTCAAATTATGTATTTTTTTTAAACTTGAACACTTTTTTCAAAATTGTTAACAAATTCCCAACAATTGATGAAAATTTTGAACAAAAATAATAAAGCACGTATTTTTGAAAATTAATCACCTTTTTCAATTTTGCACTTTTTTTTAGCAAATTCCAAAATTGTTCAAGTTTGAGAGGTGATCGATAGTTCCTGAGCATTGTTGGGAATTTGTTTAAAAAAATGCCAAACTTGTTCAAAATTGGAAAACCTGAAAAAAAGCCAAATTGACCTCTCAAAAAGGAAAAATGACCCCAACTTTGAAAACCAAAACCAAAATTATTGAGGTTTGAGAGGTGAGTGATAGTTCCACGTATTTCTAACAAATTCCCTACAATACTCAGGAACTATCGTCACCTCTCATAAAGGAAAAAAATGCATGTTGCTCGTTCCTGAGTGCAAGCATTAGTCCCACCTAGATACTGGAAGCAAGATGCAAGGCTGTGGGTGCTTATATAAATGACCCTTGACATGCGCTGAAATACCGTGCAAGGTTCGATCAGCGTGTGGTCTGTTTGGCCTAAATAAATTTACGTTTTGTCGTTAGCAAAATGCAAAATTATTGATGAATTTGTTTGCATTTTTTTAGGAATCTCGCTGTCTTTATTGATTCATAACAATGTTCATAGGTACACGGCTTGGAGCATGAGGAGTGCCCAACCAAACATGTCTACCTATCTCTAGATTACAAGCAAATTTAGCGAGATTATGAGCCTCGAAATTAAAATTCCTACGCTCAAACACAAACGAGCAAGACGTAAAACTATCTTTGCGGTTCGTTATTTCATGTATAACGGCCGCATTTGGACCAGCTGTCCCTTCATTGATGTCGTGCACCACACCTTGACAATCCGAGGCCACCCTGATATTCTGCTTGTGAAGATCTTCAGCCAAAGCTAGAGCCTCCCTGCACGCGTATGTCTCCAAGATCATAGGGTCGCGTAGGCCCCCATATACCACCGTCGAAGCACCAAGATAGTTGCCACTTGAGTCACGGCAGACTGCGGCAGCAACTCCCACTCGCCTGTTTCTTGCTAGTGCCCCATCCACGTTGATTTTATTTGAGCCAGGCGAAGGTGGAATCCATTGTCGATGCTGATCCCGTGCCGCCTGAACTTGTGCCCTAGGCTCACATGTGGTAGCTTGTTGTAGCTCTTGAAGATAAGAGTCTACAAAAGAAACAGTCCGGTGTGGATTTTGACAGAGAGATTCATAAATCGCCTTGCGCCTTGCATACCACACGGCCCATAGTATGACACTCATCCTCGAGAAGCTCGCATGATCCAGTGCCTCATGAAGCTCAAACAGCCAATTCTTCGCGCTTGGCTCCATGTTTGATGTCATCTTGGACACAATGTTTTCATCTGTCAATGCCCAAACACATCTCGACATTGTGCAAGACAAGAGCGCATGTCTCCATAAATCTTGGCAACCACATAGAGGGCAAGCACTTTGAGTTGCCATGTTCCATCTCTGAAGAACGTCCGTAGTTTGCAAATACAACAAAATTAATTGATTTGCTCTTGTCCGATGGGTGCACGATTTGGCTGGGTTGTCCGGTAGGTTCGTGCATGGGTCTGCTTAAAGGCCCATGGGTAAGGTTGTGGGTGGCCGATTGCCAAGCCATGGCACGAGGGAGGCATCCGTGGCCGGAACTCCTATCTGTCACATTCTGCGGCAGAATGTCTCGGCTCCGCACAGGGCTCCGCCCCGACAGGGACGGCCCATGCAGGTCACGAGGTGTAAAACAATTAGAGAAGAACCAAGCGTATCAGCTGGGATTCAAGCTCGCAGCCGCGCTCTAGTAGAGACAGGTAGCCTCGCTAAAAAAAAGTAGACACGGGTACCTACCATTGCGGCTGATTCGTGTTCGTGGTGAAAAGATAACACGAATTCTTTAGAACTAGCCAAATCGGCAGGTCGAATTATTTTTCCTATTTTAATAATTTCTTGAAAATTTTATGAAAGTTATTTTAAAAATTACTGAATGCTTTAAAAAACACGATTTTTCAAAAAATCTTTACAAATTTTCGGATTTGTAGCCATTTTTTAAAAAAGGAACATTTTTTGAAGTTGTAGACCAATTTTGAAAAACGTGAACGTTTTCAAAAATTCCGACCAATTTTGATAAATACAAACAAGTTTTTACAAAATGTGCAAACTTGTTGAATATGTGAGAAAAAACAGGAACATTCTTTTTTCAATTTGTGCACAAATCTTGAGAAGAGAAACGGGAACATTTTATAAAACTCCGAACAGTTTTTTACAGTTACAACAAGTTTTGACAAAATGTGATTTGTTTTTCAAATTGTGAACACAATTTCTACAAGGAACGTTTTTTGAATTTGTTAACAAATTTTAAGAACAGGAATGTTTATGAATTTGTGGACAAATTTTGAAATGGGAACTTTTTTGAAAATCACGAATTTCAACATTTTTTGGAAACACAAACATATATAGGAATTCCAAACAATTTTTAGAAATGCAAGAAACAATTGTAGCTCTAAACTGTTTTGAAAAACACACACAAAATCATATTCCAACTAGTTTTTTGAAAGTGCAAACAATTTTTGAAAACATGGTTTTTTGGAATTTTCAATATTTTTAAATTATGAACAAAAATTAGAAAACAGGAATATTTTTTAATAAGTGAAAAAAAATTGAAACTGCGTTTTTTGTTTAAAAATGTGAACAAATTTTGTAAACATGATTTTTTTTATTCCAAATAAATATTTGAAAATTTAGAACAGCTTGAAAAGGAAAATAAAAGTTAAACAGAAAAAATAGTGAACAAAAAGGAAAAAAACAAAGAAAACAAGAAAATAAAAAATTACAAAAGAACTCAAAAAAAGCTCCGAAAACCAATACAAGAAAATAAAACAGAAGAACCCAGTTCTGGGAATCATCTTGAAGGTTTTCAAAGCCGGTTGGCGCCTATTGTGGTGACACTCTGAGTAGGCTAGCCCAGGTTCCTCCCTCGGGTGGCTCACCTGTGCGTTGTGTCGACAGTTCGATGCAACAAGTGGCAAATAGGAAATCACGTGACTTAAGGAAAACAAAAGCATGCGCGATCTTCTCACTAAGGGCATCTCCAATAGTTGTAAGATAGTTGTTGGTAAATTTGACATCTAGGACATAGTAATGATGTGGCATGTAATAAATATGGAGAGAGAGCATAGTTGTATGTAGATTAACCAACAACCTTTGCACAAGCTCCAAGGTGAAATAGAGAGCAAACACATCTATTTTCTCACCATCTATTGGATTGCTTAGATACAACCTATTGGAGTAGTTGTATGACAGCTTGTTGGTTGATGACATGGACATTTTACCAATAAGACTAACATACAACCTATTGAAGATGCCCTAACCGTACTAGAGGATAGCGCAAAGGGCATGCATCTCCTTTGAATGCTAACTGTAAAGCGCCTAATATTTTAGGTAGCTCCTACTCGTCAAAAGATCTGCCGCCTCGCGAACGGCCCGATCTAGCGGATTGAGTGGCCGAGGGTCACCTTCTACCATTACAACACTTGTCGTATTGCAGATTTTTTTTTTGCAACATGGGTTATGTTGCCGAAATTTTTGCAACATAAATCAAGTTGCAAATTATTTTTGAAACAAATGTCTTCTTGCAATTTATTTTTTTGCAACAAAGGTCTTGTTGGAATTTAATTTCTTTGTATCGGAGGTCTTGTTACAGTTACTTTTGCAACAAAGACCATGTTGCAGAAACTCGCTGTAGCGAGCAGCAAGCAGTTAACACGTTGCCCAAAAGAAAGGTCGATGCTCCCTCAGGACGGCGGAGCGACAGCGGATGCAACTCCCCGCGGTGGATGCGGACGTCGGTGCTCCCCTGGGATAGCGGATGCAACTTGAGTTTGGGCACAGCGTGACGGCCGACGTTCATGGTGGAGGCGGGCGGGAGCGGCAGCGCCCACACCGGCGGCGAGTGTCGGTGGCGGTGGTGCAAGCAGCACAAGGAGGCGTCTATTTGACGGGGAGTTTGGGAGGAGCACGGGCGGCAATTGCTGTGGAGGGCATCCAAATCCCGCAACACACCAGTTGTTGTGGTGGGGGAGATTGCAACAACGACTCAGTTGCAAAACCTAGTTTAGATAATACCTTACTCCTGGCCATCTAATTAAAATCATATCCAACGGCCATGGAGGTGGCAGACGCACACATCATTATCTGTCGGGTGATCTCAATCATTTCTCAGTATTTTAGGATTTCTTGGGAAAACTAAAAACCTAATAAAATGGAAATGAGGGAGAGCATAAGATGCGAAAAAAAGCTAATAGGCACAACACATAACTTGTCTCGGTTGGTTAGTACAACTTAAAGTAAACCTCGGCTAGTACAACTTAGCCTCCTTTGGTTTGAAGGAATCTTGTAGGATTTCTATAGGATAGGAATTTTGTAGGAAAGATTCCTATGAAGCCCTTTGGTTTGTAGGACCATCTGCTAGAGTCCTGTGGCGTTGCGTAGGGGCGCTTCTTTGGTCTCTTTGGTCCGTGCGTAACAAGTTTACGATCGAACATAAGTTCCCAAAACACCCAGCTGATGTATTATTCAAATGTCACATTTTTCTCCAGGTGTGGATGCCGTTGGGGAAAGCGCATGATGAACAAGTCATGTCGGTCGTTATGGAGAAGATCAAAAGGATGACTTGCCAAGCCCGACGAGATGACGGAACTACCTAAGCTTCGGCCGGCTCCTATCACTTATGTTTCTCCTTGGCTTATCTTTTGGGGTGAACTTTGGCTGTGCCCGGTGCGGCGTTTACCTTTTGTTTCAGATACTCCTGGTCTGTAATATTCTACTGCTGTTCGTGTTGACTTGCCCTGGTGGCTTTATTAATTTAAAGCCGGACGCAAACTTGCGTCTACGTTCCAAAAAAAAAAAAAAAATGGATTCCTATTCCTATATAGGATAGGAATCAATCCTTCACATTTCAAAGGGTAAAAAACATTAGCCTAGACTCAATGGAAAAATTCCTATTCTATGAATCAAGTGACATCTTTTTCCCTATAGGAAGTGAGATGCATGTCACCTCACTTCCTATGATTTTCTTATTCCTATGATATTTCTACCCTATGAACCAAAGAAGGCCTTAAAGTAAACCTTGAGGTTTTCGGTAGGAGTGACGTGTGTAATGACCAAGGTACAGTGGAGATCATCTTCAGGGAACGCCACTCGTGGGCTATGACGAGGGGGAGTGGAGTGCTATGGGGCTGTTTGGATGGCAGCCCCAAGCTGCCCTTCCAAAATTTTGGTCGTTGACCATAGGTTGGGCTAGTGTTTGGATCGCAGCCAACTTTTTGGCTCACAGCCAACTTTTTGGCCAGCCGTTGTGATTCTGCACTAGCGTGCGGGCGAGTTCCTGGCGGCTGTTTCCTTCGCCAAATTTTTGGCACGCCGTCGATTTGGTCAGGTTGGCGCGGGCTGAATCCAAACAGCCCCATATTTTTGTGGGTAGTCCCTAGTGCATTTGGGAGAGTTGGGTGTAGGCACGCCTCCTGGTGATGCTTGCTGTTTGTAATCTCTTGTGAATATCCTTCTTTTCTCGTAACTCTCAAAAAAAGAAATCTCCT
This sequence comes from Secale cereale, assembly GCA_902687465.1. Classification (NCBI taxonomy): domain Eukaryota; kingdom Viridiplantae; phylum Streptophyta; class Magnoliopsida; order Poales; family Poaceae; genus Secale; species Secale cereale. The sequence goes on from LR738711.1 coordinate 781,232,890, forward strand.
ACGACGCATATTGTTTGAAGATTAAAAAAAATATTGAAAAAAACTGAGGGTGGCAAATACATACACAGGCCATGTATTTTCTAAAAAGATCACCCTACCCTTTATTATAAAGGGGTATGAAGAGATATCCTTCATTGATGTGTCTAGGGGGATTGTACAAAAGCAGAAGTGCTACCAAAATGGTGCATAATTGCTTGGGACATGAGTATGACTACTAGACTTCTGTAGTGTTAGGCTTTTTTTTTGTTGTGGTGTTATTCTCGGAGCTTTGTTATTTTCTCAAACATGCAACTTGGCTGCGTGTCATTGTGTATTAGAAGAAGAAGAAAGCGTCGAAATGACGCGAGTCTTATGGAGCAAAGCGAAAACAGAACAGAGAAGAAGTCCACAAAGCGGACTATCCTAAAAATATAAAAGCACAAAGCGCCTTGGCTCATTCTTTGAGGTTATGATAGGGATGGGCAACTGATCTACATGCCTGAACCCTCTGGACTCTCATATGTTTGTTGCCACTACTGTCCACATGCTAATTTTTTTAAGGTGTTGTAGAAGTTGCAAATACTTGATCGATTCTTCAGTATATATGGATCAGAATGTTTGTTAATAGCTTAAGAAATTAAGTAATTTGTGAATTGAAATTCATTGTGTTCATATACTGATTCTTGAACAGAAGCACTTTGGCCCTGCGCTGGGGAAAGGGGGATAGGCTGCAAAAACGTAAGGTTATTTGCTTCCAATTGTTCACTGGGTGCTCTCTTTGTTAGCTTTCTCTGTTCTTCTATTGCAAATTACAGTAGGCTACTGCTTTTAGTATTTAATAACATCAATGGTATACTAGTATTTGGTGCCAACATTCTACTGGTATAATTATGAATAGTGAAAAGTTGATCTTTCAATAACCTAACAGATGATAGAAGTAGCCTATTAGCTTAGAATCTGAGGCCTCGTTCGCCCCTCCTTTTCGAAAGAGAAAAGCGACAGTAATGAGCAATCTAAAACGAAAGCGATGGAAGCATGTTCCTTCCTATATTTGTGTATATCCGAGAAAGAGTAAACATACCTGAAAAAGGCTAGTGCTATTATCTGCACAAACTTCACACTCATACTTTGTCCAATGCAACTCATAATTTGTCCAATGCAGCATATATGGAGTTCATGATGAGGCCAAAGACAAATCTTTTGAGTTGGAGTTGAGTTGGATCAAACCGTCACCATCAGAAGGTAGTGGCATACACCAACCCAGAAATGACTAAATAAGCATGTAGATGACCTGAAAAATTGATGGTGTCTAAGGATTTGTGACATGGATATGGAACTGACCTCTCTGCTCACTTGGCAATATACAGGTTCCAGATGATGTATTGGAGCAGGCCAAGGCTTGAGCTCAGGCAGCGCTGGAGGAGATGGACGCTGACCAAATGGGCACGTACGTACTGATGGGTGGTAGATGCTACGAGGGCGACAGGCGGGATGCCCCATGGAAAGTTTGATGCTGGACAGTGGAGGAGGGGTATCTTATTTGGCTTGTGCTCTTCAGGTTCTGATGAATGTACGTTAAGCCATTGGCCGGAGCCTAGAGGGGAGTCATCTTGTATGCACATTCGGGTGATGGCGCTTTCTGATTCTACCCATGACAGAACAACCAGATTACTCAGTTCAAATTTGAACTAAAGCCACCACACTTATTATGAGACCGAGGGGATAAATACTAATTGCAGTTGTATTATCACCCGGAAGCTGTATTGTCTCCATGAGCATTTCAAGAATTAAAAGTTGATGCTTTGGCTCGTGAAAGATGAACAGGCTTACCAATCACAAAAATAGAAAGTGGGGATACGTAAACGTGGGGGTGTGAAAGTGTTATGTGTATATGTGTACGTGAAGAACACGCATGTGTCGGCAGGATGTCTGCTGCCCTCTTGCGAATCTGGCACAGGGAACTGGAAGCATAGAATCGTCCAAAGCAGTTCTGGCACAGAAGGAAACGCAGCCAAGAAAGGTATCGCATGCGCATTGATGGTTTGGTTTAGGGGCTAATCCTCCCTGAGTTTTTTTCCAGATGTTGTTTCACAATGATGTGAAGAAAGGTATCGTATGCAAATTGATTTTCCAGAGTACTATCCTCTGCACACTGTGTGGTGTTAGCAAAATTCCATTTCTCGAAACAGGCTTTCGCATAAAACAATGATCCATACAATCAGCATCCAAACTTCGTATCATGAATGACGGCCGGGGCAACAACATAATCATGCCCAACAAACATAAGAGAAACAAGAGGGGGGAAAGCCATCTAGTGGCTGCCGACAAGCGGCCCTGCAAAGAAGAAAGTCGGCGCGCTGTAGTAGCACATCCAGCATGAGCCCAAGTTGATCACAGTCATGCCGTCTAGAGAGTGGGTGCCAATGCTTTAGAAAAACAAAGAATTTAAAGGAGTCAAACACCTGCCTTGGAAAGATCCGTTCATTCACCATCTTATTACGTGTTGTTCAAAGCGTCCACGACATCTTCGCGAAAATAAGCCAGAATAAGCGGCGATGTCGCCCGGGGTGTGTAGCCATGATCTGGAGGAACTCCGCCAGGTCTAGGGCTTCCGCAAATTCCTTTTCCCCCAAACAAATATTCAGAGTAAAGAGCATATCTCAGATGGTCAAATTCTTTGTGGTGGAACATGCTCACTTGGGTTCAAGTTTTAGACTTGGATGGATGCTCACACTTTTCTAGATTTATTTCATTTTTGTAGTGGTATTTATCATTGTTGATCACGAACAGGAAGTCATCAAGGTCACACTCCTACCAAACGGCGGCCTAATTCCCTTTTACATAGAGAGAGGAAAGGAGATATAATCCCATCATGTATTTTATTTAACATGACCAAAACTCGCAGGTCAATGGATGTTGTGAGGCATGTACGAGATATGTTTTTTAGTGCAATTTAGGTCTTTGGATATAAAGGAATCTTATATGAAATTTGCAATCTTTTACTATTTTATCTATCTTTTGTTTCTGGAAACGATTCAAATCGGACGGTTGATTTCTATGCACTCTCTCGTTAGCCGCATTGTCGTCTGCCATGTGCCCCGTGATCCCCACATCCCTCAAGAATAATCTTGGCAACTTGTCTTTCCAAAGTGTTCTGTGCAACTCTTTTTGGTTTGCCGCTGATATCACTGATGTTGTCCATCGTGATAGCTACTGCAAGCACACCACTACCGTCACAACTACTTGTTGCAACCGCTTGATGTAAAGCACGGCCCCACCATCGCCACTACTTACTACAACCGACGCTAGCCACTTGATGTTGCATGGCGACGCCAGGGAAGACACCACGACGCTGCAAGCCAGGCTTGAATCGACGTGTTGCTGCAACCCATGCGACATGGTGGACAAGGACAACATGACATACAAGCCGAGCGTGCTGCTACAAGCCGACACAGCAGAGATGGCCTGCTGCAAGCTGGCGATTGAAATGGCGCGGAGCTGCAAGCCGGATCACGACATGCTACAACCATCTCCCCGCACCACCGCAAGCCAACGACCCCCATGTGTTGTTGTGGCTCCAAACACTGATTCGTGTTGCAACGGAGCACTGTATGTTGCAAAAGATCACTGTGCACCGACGCAAGCCTACAACTTCTCGCTCGGCGTTGGTGCTGCAAGTTGGAGCACCACATGTTGCAAGTGACCACCATCGTTGTTGCATCCTTCACCTTCGACAACGACAACAATTGCTTCATCATGGGAGCAACATTCGGAGAGCGAGCAATGGAGAACACGTGAGGGACATGGTCTGGACCTCGCGGTTGGCATCACGGAAACAAAATGGTGAGTGAGTCTGCCGAACCTTGCCAAGGATCAGCTGGCTGACACCTAGCGCTTGACTTTGTTTTTCCTTTGACAAGGCAAAGTCAAACAAACTTTGATGGTCCATAGTTTTTGTTTTTGTTTTTCTGTGAATCAATTTTTTCCTGCGTATCAATTTTGATGCTCCATTGAAAATAAAATCTAATATTGTGCTTTATTAGTATGCGGTTTATTAATTCCCTACATTTAGCTAGATCCTTTTTGCATTTGTGCGTCCTTAGGGGCGAAGCATTCGTGCGGTCAAAACAATAGGAAACGACCGGAACGTGTGGAAATCCTATTCTCGGACGAAGTAAAGAGGAACAAGACAAGGCAGGGGCTGGCGCCCGGCAGGCGGCCAACCCCACGTCCGCGTACGCGTCTCGCGCTGGCCTTGCTCGCTCTCGAAGGAAAGAAATTGAAAAGGTAGTCGCCAACGGCCAACGCGAGCCAGCTAAGTCCAACCGTGCGGGCAAGGCACCCCCACCCACCCCGCCCAGACGCGTCGCCTCGGCGGCCCCGAAGCTCGCCACCGGCCCCACCCCACCGCGCCCCCTTGCCTCCGCCCCGCCCCCCGCCGCCGGGTGGACGCCGGCGACGCCCGCCATGTCGCCCTCCGCCCCGCCCGCGCCCGCCCGCTTCCTCCTCTTCGCCGCGGCCCTCGCGCTGCTCCTCCTCTCCCCAACCCTAGCGGCCTCCGACGCCGCCTCCGAGCCCTGCGCGGCGCCCCTCGACGCCGCCGCCGCCGCGCTCGACGGCGGCGAGGTCGCGCTCTGCCCCGTGCGCTGCTTCCGCCCCGACCCCGTCTGCGGCGCCGACGGCGTCACCTACTGGTGCGGCTGCCCCGAGGCCGCCTGCGCCGGCGCGCGCGTGGCGCGCCGCGGCTACTGCGAGGTCGGCGCCGGCTCCGCCCCCGTCTCCGGCCAGGCGCTCCTGCTCGTCCACATCGTCTGGCTCTTCGTGCTCGGCGCCGCCGTCCTCCTCGGCTTCCTCTGACGCGCCGCGCCTCCGCCCCCCTTCCCTGTAATTGACGTCTCCCCCTCCCCACAATTGCTACAACTACTCATTTCAAGATTCTTTGTTGGATTTCGGTGCGCTCTTGAGCGCTGAGGGGGGTGGTGCTGGAACGGAGTATTTCTTTGCGAGGATTTGGTCCAGGGAATGTCACACAATTCTTTCATAGATGATGAGATTGGTTGGCTTGGTGCTTTAGATTTCGGACCTCAGCTGTCCAGATTGGTCGCCAAATGTAGGTTGAGATCGTGTAAAACAGCTTGTAAATTTCGGCTAAAAACATTTTGCAGTGATCTGGTTGTGCTTGTCTATAAATTCCAGCTTTCATGATCTTACTATTGTTTTTTTGTGTGGTTTTCTCTATATTTAAGCATCATGATTGACAGACGAGAGCTTTTTAAAGCACTTTAGCAAATTGCTTCTCATTGAAGTTACTTCCGTTGTAGGGTTGCAATGGAGCCAACTCGACATTTTTCTCTTTGTTAAGAATATGAAATTTAAAATGGTAGAGCAGCTATAATTTGAGCATGGACCTGACACGTTCACGCATAATGGATGTAATCAGAGGTTGTGATGTTCATGTGGCCATAAGTTCTTATGTCAGTAACATGTATTACTCTCTCTCTCTCTCTCTCTCTGATCTATAATAGGAGCTCTCAATTCCTTTCCGTTTTATGTACTGAGATAAAGAAGTGTGCGGAGGAGTAAAACAGAGAAATGTAGGTATTTGCATACATGAACTGAAACATGTTAAAAGGAATGTCAGTGCATCCTAGAGGTGCTGTTCTTCAAAGGCTTGTATGATGGGATTGTCATAGACTCATACGTTGATGCTTCTGGTGGTGTTGAACGGTGCAGCAAATAGCCCTGCACCTTATGAAGGACAGCTACCTCCTGTGTTTTGCCAGGAAGGCAGTATCAAACCTCTTGTGTCGCCAATTTAGTCTGGTGAGCACTATTCCTTGTGTTTTGTCATTGTTTCCTTGTAGATAACACTGAGAAATTCTGTGATATGCTTCATTATCCTATAAATATCATACTTACAAAAGTCAGCAGTCTTCTCTTATAGATGAATTTCATAAAAATAGCAAAGAGCAAACATAGCATACCTGTTAGTGTTGCCACCTATATTATGCTCAGATGGTTTATATTTCGGTTCTTGCTTACACCCAGAGTATATGTTTAGGCTCCTGTCATACTGATCTTCCCTTATGCAGCTTTAAATTAACAGACCTGTGTTGACATTGGAATTGATATTGACTACATAAATTTTACCTGAAAGGCTGAAATGCAATTTATGGTGCAGGCAAGAATTGCTTATTCACACTCAGACTACATATTTACATTGTGTCCCAACTTCTAGAAGTAGTCATCCAAAGTAATCAGGCACATTGTGTCCCAACTTCTAGACATAGTCCTGTCTCTTCCTATGATTTTAGAGATCCATGTAGTCCAAGTACAACTGGAGTAAATCAAATGTAGTTTGTTGTCAAATCGAATGTATCTTGCAGCTAAGTCAAATGCTAAGTTTGAATAGCAGAGATGGTTTCTGCTCCCAAGAAAACAGTATGTTTTTCTCCATCGATTCGTTGCAGGTTTGGCTTCCTTTATCCAAGCTGTTGCGGAGTTGATGAAGTCAATCAATGGAAATTTGTGTTGCTCCCAGAAGTCCACATTTTTCTGATTAGCTGATTCTGTGCAAGCAAGGTTGCCTATTAATCAAGCCTAATTTCTACGTCTGCTAAATATCAAACTTTCTGTGTCACTTATTTTGTAGTGTGCATGCAATTTAGAACTTTATGTACCTGGTTGGTTTGGTCATTGATCTTATTTAGTTTTATTCATGTTGCTGGGAGTAATATTTTGGCACAAAAACTGTCTATTTCAATAATTCACTCTTGTTTTCTTACTTTATTCATGTTGCTTGGAGTAATATTTTGACACAAAGACCTGTCCATTTCAATCATTCACTATTGTTCATGTAGAAGGAATTATTATCTTACTTTATTTGTACATTCATTCTGATTTTCTAACAGCACTAGACCTTTTTTATTCAAGCAGCATTTTACCTTCCTCTGTTCGGTAGCTGTTCTTCCATTCAGATCCATAATAGGATTTGAAAAGCTAGCTTCTGTTCTAACAACAACAACAAAGCCTTTAGTCTCAGATAAGTTGGAGTATGCTAGAGGTGAAACCCATAAGATCTCGCAACCAACTCATGGTTCTGGCACATGGATAGCAAGCTTCCACACACTCCTGTCCATTCCATGACTAGTTCTCTGTCAATACTCCAGTCCTCCAGATCCCTCTTTACGAACTCCTCCCATGTCAAGTTCGGTCTATCCCGACCTCTCTTAACATTATCAGCACGCTTTAGCCGTGCGCTATGCACTGGCGCTTCTGGAGGCCTGCGCTGAATATGCCTAAATCATCTCAGACGATGTTGGACAAGCTTCTCTTCAATCGGCGCTACCCAGTCTCTATCTTGTATATCATCATTCCGGACTCGATCCTTCCTTGTGTGGCCACACATCCATCTCAACATGCGCATCTCCGCCACACTTAACTGTTGAACATGTCGCTTTTTAGTTGGCTAACACTCAATGCCATACACCATTGTGGGTCGAACCGTCGTCCTATAGAACTTGCCTTTTAGCTTTTGTGGCACTCATGTCACAGAGGATGCAGAAGCTTGGCGCCACTTCATCCATCTGGCTTTGATTCGATGATTCACGTCGTCATCGATATCCACATCCTTCTGCAGCATAGACCCAAATATCTAAAGGTGTCCTTCTTGTTGGGGAACGTAGTATTTCAAAAATTTCCTACGATCACGCAAGATATATCTACTAGATGCATAGCAATGAGAGGGGAGAGTGTGTCTACGTACCCTCGTAGATCGGGAGCGGAAGCGTCTAGTGACGCGGTTGATGTAGTCGAACTTCTTCGCGATCCAACCGATCAAGCACCGAACGTACGGAGCCTCCGTGTTCAGCACACGTTCAGCTTGATGACGTCCCACGAGCTCTTGATCCAGTAGAACCTCGCGGGAGAGTTTTGTCAGCACGACGGCGTGGTGACGGAGACGATGAAGCTACCGTCGCAGGGCTTCGCCTAAGCGCTGCAACGATATGACCGATGTGTGTTTCTGTGGGAGGAGGCACCGCACACGGTTGGGAGAGATCAACAGATCAACTTGTGTGTCTATGGGGTGCCTCTACCCCCGTATATAAAGGAGTGGAGGGGGGGGGGGAGGGCCGACCCTCTCTATGGCGCGCCTTAGGGGAGTCCTACTCCCACCAGGAGTAGGATTCCCCCTTTCCTAGTAGAACTAGGAGCCCTTCCAAGTACTAGGAGTAGGAGAGAAGGAAAGGGAAAAGAGAAGAGAAGGAAGGAGGTGGCGCAGCCCCTCCCCCTAGTCCAATTCGGACTAGGCCTTGGTGGGGGCGCAACCTCCTCTCTCTCTTTCCCCTAAAGCCCAATAAGGCCCATATACTCCCCGACGAATTCCCGTAACTCTCCCGTACTCCGAAAAATACGCGAATCACTCGGAACCTTTCCGATGTCCGAATATAGTCGTCCAATCTATCGATCTTTATGTCTCGACCATTTCGAGACTCCTCGTCATGTCCCCGATCTCATCCGGGACTCCGAACTACCTTCGGTACATCAAAACACATAAACTCATAATACCGATCATCATCAAACGTTAAGCATGCGGACCCTACGGGTTCAAGAACTATGTAGACATGACCGAGACTCATCTCCGGTCAATAACCAATAGCAGAACCTGGATGCTCATATTGGCTCCTACATATTCTACGAAGATCTTTATCGGTCAAACCGCATAACAACATACGTTGTTCTCTTTGTCATCGGTATGTTACTTACCCGAGATTCGATCGTCGGTATCTCAATACCTAGTTCAATCTCGTTACCAGCAAGTCTCTTTACTCGTTCCGTAATACATCATCTCTTGACTAACTCACTAGTCATTTGCTTGCAAGGCTTATTATGATGTGTATTACCGAGAGGGCCCAGAGGTACCTCTCCGACACTTGGAGTGACAAATCCTATTATTGATCTATGCCAACACCACGAACACCTTCGGAGACACCTGTAGAGCATCTTTATAATCACCCAGTTACGTTGTGACGTTTGATAGCACACAAGGTGTTCCTCCGGTATTCGGGAGTTGCATAATCTCATAGTCATAGGAACATGTATAAGTCATGAAGAAAGCAATAGCAGTAAAACTAAACGATCATAGTGCTAAGCTAACGGATGGGTCTTGTCCATCACATCATTCTCCTAATGATGTGATCCCGTTGATCAAATGACAACTCATGTCTGTGGCTAGGAAACATAACCATCTTTGATCAATGAGCTAGTCTAGTAGAGGCATACCAGGGACACTCTGTTTTGTCTATGTATTCACACATGTACTAAGTTTCCGGTTAATACAATTCTAGCATGAATAATAAACATTTATCATGATGTAAGGAAATAATAATAACTTTATTATTGCCTCTAGGGCATATTTCCTCCAGTCTCCGACTTGCACTAGAGTCAATAATCTAGATCACATCACCATGTGATTAACACCTAATAGTTCACATCACCATGTGACTAACACCCATAGTTATCATCGCCATGCGACCAATACCCAAAGGGTTTACTAGAGTCAACAATCTAGTTCACATCGCCATGTGATTAACACCCAAAGAGTAATAAGGTGTGATCATGTTTTGCTTGTGAGAGAAGTTTAGTCAACGGGCCTGACACATTCAGATCCGTATGTATTTCACAAATTTCTATGTCTACAATGCTCTGCATGGAGCTACTTTAGCTAATTGCTCCCACTTCCAATATGCATCCAGATCGAGACTCAGAGTCATCCAAATCAGTGTTAAAGCTTGCATCGACGTAACTCTTTATCACCTCCATAACCGAGAGATATTTCCTTAGTCATCCAGTAACTAAGGACAATTTTGACCGCTGTCCAGTGATCAACTCCTATATCAAAATTGTACTCCCTTGCCAAAATCAGGACAGGGCATACAATAGGTCTGGTATACAGCATGTCATACTTCATAGAACCTATGGCTGAGGCATAGGGAATGACTTTCATTCTCTCTCTATCTTCTGTAGTGGTCGGGCATTGAGTCTTACTCAACTTCATACCTTGCAACACAGGCAGGAACTCTTTCTTTGACTGTTCCATTTTGAACTACTTCAAAATCTTGTCAAGGTATGTACTCATTGAAAAAACTTATCAAGCGTCTTGATCCATCTCTATAGATCTTGATGCTCAATATGTAAGCAGCTTTACCGAGGTTTTTCTGTGAAAAAACTCCTTTCAAACACTACTTTATGCTTTCCAGAAAATTCTACATCATTTCCGATCGACAATATGTCATTCTCATATACTTATCAGAAAGGATGTAGTGCTCCCACTCACTTTCTTGTAAATACAGGCTTCACCACAAGTCTGTATAAAACCATATGCTTTGATCACCTCATCAAAGCGTACATTCCAACTCCGAGATGCTTGCACCAGTCCGTAGATGGATCGCTGGAGCTTGCACACTTTGTTAGCACCTTTAGGATTGACAAAACCTTCTGGTTGCATCATATACAACTCCTCTTTGAGATATCCATTCAAAAATGCAGTTTTGTCATCCATTTGCCAGATTTCATAATCATAAAATGCGGCAATTGCTAACATGATTCGGATAGACTTAAGCATCACTACGGGTAAGAAAGTCTCATCGTAGTCAACTCCTTGAACTTATCGAAAACCTTTCGCAACAAGTTGATCTTTGTAGACAGTAACATTACCGTCGGCGTCGGTCTTCCTCTTGAAGTTCCATTTATTTTCGATGGCTTGCCGATCATCGGGCAAGTCAACCAAAGTCCACACTTTGTTCTCATACATGGATCCCATCTCAGATTTCATGGCCTCAAGCCATTTTGCGGAATCTGGGCTCATCATCGCTTCCTCATAGTTCGTAGGTTCATCATGCTCTAGTAACATGACTTCCAGAACCGGGTTGCCGTACCACTCTAGCACGGAACGTACTCTAGTTGATCTACGAAGTTCAGTAGTAACTTGATCCGAAGTTTCATGATCATCATCATTAGCTTCCTCACTAACTGGTGCAGGAATCACTAAAACTAGTTTCTGTGATGTACTACTTTCCAATTCGGGAGAAGGTGCAATTACCTCATCAAGTTCCACTTTCCTCCCACTCACTTCTTTCGAGAGAAACTCATTTTCTAGAAAGGATCCATTCTTAGCAACGAATATCTTGCCTTCGGATCTGTGATAGAAGGTGTACCCAACAGTCTCCTTTGGGTATCCTATGAAGATACATTTCTCCGACTTGGGTTCGAGCTTATCAGGTTGAAGCTTTTTCACATAAGCATCGCATCCCCAAACTTTAAGAAACAACAACTTTGGTTTCTTGCCAAACCACAGTTCATAAGGCGTCGTCTCAACGGATTTAGATGTTGCCCTATTTAACGTGAATGCAGCTATCTCTGATGCATAACCAAAACTGATAGTGGTAAATCGGTAAGAGACATCATAGACCGCACCATATCTAATAAAGTACGGTTACGACGTTCAGACACACCATTACGCTCTGGTGTTCCAGGTGGCGTGAGTTGTGAAACTATTCCACATTGTTTTAAATGAAGACCAAACTCGTAACTCAAATATTCACCTCCACGATCAGATCGTAGAAACTTTATTTTCTTGTCACGATGATTCTCTACTTCACTCTGAAATTCTTTGAACTTCTCAAATGTTTCAAACTCGTGCTTCATCAAGTAGATATACCCATATCTGCTCAAATCATCAGTGAAGGTCAGAAAATAACGATACCCGTCGCGAGCCTCAACACTCATCGGTCCACATACATCAGTATGTATGATTTCTGACAAATCTGTTGCTCGCTCCATTGTTCCGGAGAACGGAGTTTTAGTCATCTTGCCCATGAGGCATGGATCGCAAGCACCAAGTGATTCATAATCAAGTGATTCCAAAAGTCCATCACTATGGAGTTTCTTCATGCGCTTTACACCAATATGACCTAAACGGCAACGCCACAAATAAGTTGCACTATCATTATTAACCTTGCATCTTTTGGCTTCAATATTATGAATATGTGTATCACTACGATCGAGATCCAACAAACTATTTTCATTGGGTGTATGACCATCGAAGGCTTTATTCATGTAAACAGAATAACAATTATTCTATGACTTTAAATGAATAACCGTATTGCAACAAACATGATCAAATCATATTCATGCTTAACGCAAATGCCAAATAACATTTATTTAGGTTCTACACTAATTCCGAAAGTATAGGGAGTGTGCGATGATGATCATATCAATCTTGGAACCACTTCCAACACACATCATCACTTCACCTTTAACTAGTCTCTGTTCATTCTACAACTCCCGTTTCGAGTTACTAATTTTAGCAACTGAACCGGTATCAAATACCCAGGGGTTGCTATGAACACTAGTAAAGTACACATCAATAATCTGTATATCAAATATACCTTTGCTCCCTTTGCCATCCTTCTTATCCACCAAGTATCTAGGGCAGTTCCACTTCTAGTGACCATTTCCTTTGCAGTAGAAGCACTTAGTTTCAGGCTTGAGTTTAGCTTTGGGTTTCTTCACGGGAGTGACAGCTTGCTTGTCATTCTTCTTGAAGTTCCCCTTCTATCCCTTTGCCCTTTACTTGAAACAAGTGGTCTTGTTAACCATCAACACTTGATACTGTTTCTTGATTTCTACCTTCGCCGATTTCAGCATCGTGAAGAGCTCGGGAATTACTTTCGTCATTCCTTGCATATTATAGTTCATCACGAAGTTCTACTAACTTGGTGATAGTGTCTAGAGAACTTTGTCAATTACTATCTTATTTGGAAGATTAACTCCCACTTGATTCAAGCAATTGTAGTACCCAGACAATCTGAGCACATGCTCACTGGTTGAGCTATTCTCCTCCATCGTGTTGGCAAAGTACTGTCAGAGGTCTTATACTTCTCGACACGGGCATGAGTATGAGATACTAATTTCAACTCTTGGAACATCTCATATGCTCTGTGGCGTTCAAAAAACGTTTTTGAAGTCCCGGTTATAAGCCGTAAAGCATGGTGCACTAAACTATCAAGTAGTCATCATACCGAGCTTTTGTCAAAACGTTCATAACCTTTGCATTTGCTCCTGCAATAGGTCTGTCACCTAGTGGTGCATCAAGGACATAATACTTCTGTGCAGCAATGAGGATAATCCTCAAATCACGGACCAAGTCCGCATCATTGCTACTAACATCTTTCAACTTAGTTTTCTCTAGGAACATATCAAAAACATAGGGGAGCTATAACGCGAGCTATTGATCTACAACATAGATATGCTAATACTACCAGGACTAAGTTCATGATAAATTAAAGTTCAATTAATCAAATTACTAAAGAACTCCCACTTAGATAGACATCCCTCTAGTCATCTAAATGATCACGTGATCCAAATCAACTAAACCATGTCCGATCATCACGTGAGATGGATTAGTTTTCAATGGTGAACATCTTATGTTGATCATATCTACTATATGATTCACGCTCGACCTTTCGGTCTCCAGTGTTCCGAGGCCATATCTGCATATGCTAGGCTCGTCAAGTTTAACCCGAATATTCTGCGTGTGCAAAACTGGCTTACACCCGTTGTATGTGAACGTAGAGCTTATCACACCCGATCATCACGTGGTGTCTCGTCATGACGAACTTTCGCAACGGTGCATACTCAGGGAGAACACTTATACCTTGAAATTTTGTAAGGGATCATCTTATAATGCTACTGTCGTACTAAGCAAGATAAGAAGCATAATAAGATAAACATCACATGCAATCAAAATATGTGACATGATATGGCCATCATCATCTTGCGATTTTGATCTCCATCTCCAAGGCACCGTCATGATCACCATCGTCACCGGCGCGACACCTTGATTTCCATCATAGCATCATTGTCGTCTCGCGAACTATTGCTTCCACGACTATCACTACCGCTTAGTGATAAAGTAAAGCAATTACATGGCGATTGTATTTCATACAATAAAGCGACAACCATATGGCTCCTGCCAGTTGCCGATAACTTTGCAAAACATGATCATCTCATACAATAACGTATAACTCATCTTGTATTGACCATATCACATCAGAACATGCCCTGCAAAAACAAATTAGACGTCCTCTACTTTGTTGTTGCAAGTTTTACGTGGCTGCTACGGGCTTAGCAAGAATCTTTCTTACCTACGCATACAAAACCACAACAATTTTTCGTCAAGTATGTGATGTTTTAACCTTCACAAGGACCGGGCGTGGCCACACTTGATTCAGCTAAAGTGAGAGAGACAGACACCCGCCAGTCACCTTTAAGCAACGAGTGCTCATAACGGTGAAACCAGTCTCGCGTAAGCGTACGCGTAATGTTGGTCCGGGCCGCTTCATCTCACAATACCGCTGAATCAAAGTATGACATGCTGGTAAGCAGTATGACTATTATCGCCCACAACTCGTTGTGTTCTACTCGTGCATATCATCTACACATAGACCTGGCTCATGATGCCACTGTTGGGGAATGTAGTATTTCAAAAATTTCCTACGATCACGCAAGATCTATCTACTAGATGCATAGCAACAAGAGGGGAGAGTGTGTCTACGTACCCTCGTAGACCGAGAGCGGAAGCGTCTAGTGACGCGGTTGATGTAGTCGAACTTCTTCGCGATCCAACCGATCAAGCACCGAACGTACGGAGCCTCCGCGTTCAGCACACGTTCAGCTTGATGACGTCCCACGAGCTCTTGATCCAGTAGAACCTCGCGGGAGAGTTTTGTCAGCACGACGGCGTGATGATGGAGATGATGAAGCTACCGTCGCAGGGCTTCGCCTAAGCGCTGCAACGATATGGCCGAGGTGTGTTTCTGTGGAGGGGGGCACCGCACACGGTTGGGAGAGATCAACAGATCAACTTATGTGTCTATGGGGTGCCTTTACCCCCTATATAAAGGAGTGGAGGAGGGGGAGGGCCGGCCCTCTCTATGGCGCGCCCTAGGGGAGTCCTACTCCCATCGGGAGTAGGATTCCCCCTTTCCTAGTAGAACTAGGAGCCCTTCCAAGTACTAGGAGTAGGATAGAAGGAAAGGGAAAAGAGAAGAGAAGGAAGGAGGTGGCGCAGCCCCTCCCCTAGTCCAATTCGGACTAGGCCTTGGTGGGGGCACAGCCTCCTCTCTCTCTTTCCCCTAAAGCCCAATAAGGCCCATATACTCCCCGGCGAATTCCCGTAACTCTCCGGTACTCCGAAATATACCCGAATCACTCAGAACCTTTCCGATGTCCGAATATTTTCGTCCAATATATCGATCTTTACATCTCGACCATTTTGAGACTCCTCGTCATGTCCCCGATCTCATCCGGGACTCCGAACTACCTTCGGTACATCAAAACACATAAACTCATAATACCGATCATCATCAAACGTTAAGCGTGCGGACCCTACGGGTTCGAGAACTATGTAGACATGACCGAGACTCATCTCCGGTCAATAACCAATAGCGGAACCTGGATGCTCATATTGGCTCCTACATATTCTACGAAGATCTTTATCGGTCAAACCGCATAACAACATACGTTGTTCCCTTTGTCATCGGTATGTTACTTACCCGAGATTGCATCGTCAGTATCTCAATACCTTGTTCAATCTCGTTACCGGCAAGTCTCTTTACTCGTTCTGTAATACATCATCTCTTGACTAACTCATTAGTCATTTGCTTGCAAGGCTTATTATGATGTGTATTACCGAGAGGGACCAGAGGGACCAGAGGTACCTCTCCGACACTCGGAGTGACAAATCCTATTCTTGATCTATGCTGACACCATGAACACCTTCGGAGACACCTGTAGAGCATCTTTATAATCACCCAGTTACGTTGTGGCGTTTGATAGCACACAAGGTGTTCCTCCGGTATTCGGGAGTTGCATAATCTCATAGTCACAGGAACATGTATAAGTCATGAATAAAGCAATAGCAGTAAAACTAAATGATCATAGTGCTAAGCTAACGGATGGGTCTTGTCCATCACATCATTATCCTAATGATGTGATCCCGGTGATCAAATGACAACTCATGTCTATGGCTAGGAAACATAACCATCTTTGATCAATGAGCTAGTCTAGTAGAGGCATACTAGGGACACTCTGTTTTGTCTATGTATTCACACATGTACTAAGTTTCTGGTTAATACAATTCTAGCATGAATAATAAACATTTATCATGATATAAGGAAATAAATAATAACTTTATTATTGCCTCTAGGGCATATTTCCTTCACTTCTGAGGCACCACTTGCCCATCAAGGCTAACCTCCTCCTCCTTGTGCCTAGTAGTACTGAAACCGCACCTCATGTTCTCGGTTTTAGTTCTACTAAGTCTAAAACCTTTGGATTCCAAGGTTTGTCTTTGTAGTTCTAACTTCATATTGACCTCGTTTGACTATCATCGGCTAGCACCACATCAACTGTAAATAGCATACACGATGGGATATCTTCCTATATATCCCTTCCGACCTCACCCATCATGAGAGCGAGAAGATAAGGGCTCAAACCAGACCCCTCATACAGTCCTATTTTAATTGGAAAGTCATCAGTGCCGCCATCAGTTGTCTGAACATTTATCACATCGTCATCATACATGTCCTCGATGAGGATAATGTACTTTGCCGGGACTTTGTGTTTCTCCAAGGCCCACCACATGACATTCCACGGTATCTTATCGTAGGCCTTCTGTAAGTCAATGAACACCATATGCAGGTCCTTTTGCTCCCTGTATCTCTCCATGAGTTGTCGTACCAAGAAAATGGCTTCCATGGTTGACCTCCCAGGCATGAAACCATACTGATTTTTGGTCACGCTTGTCATACTTCTTAAGCAGTGCTCAATGACTCTCTCCCAGAGCTTCATTGTATGGCTTATTAGCTTAATTCCACGGTAATTAGTACAACTCTGAACCTTGTTCTTGAAGATTGGTACTACTATACTCCGTCTCCATTCTTCTGGCATATTGTTTGCCCGAAAAATGAGGTTGAAAAGCTTAGTTAGCCATACGTGCAGCAGTAATAGTAGTAGCAATAGTAACGGCAATAGTAATAGTAGCAGTTTTGTAGTGATTGTAACAACAACAGCAACGAAAGTAACTTAGCAAAGATCAATATATGAGAAGCATATGCACAACCTAGAGCGGTGGACAACCTAGAGCGATGCGCAATAGCTCCAACCCATCAATGTAATGTAGGCATGTATTCCGTAATTAGTCATACGTGCTTATAATAAGAACTTGCATGACATCTTTTGTCCTACCCTCCCGTGGCAGCAGGGTCCATAAGGAAACTAAGGGATATTAAGGTATCCTTTTAATATAGAACCGAAACAAACCATTAACACATAGTGAATACATGAACTCCTCAAACTACGGTAATCACCGGAAAAAATCCCAACTATTGCACTTTGGGGTATGCAGATCATAACACGTAATAGGTGCGTATAACTTGCAAGATAGGATCAAGAACTCAAATATATTCATGAAAGCATAAAGGGTTCAGATATATAATCATGGCACTCGGGCCCTAGTGACAAGCATTAAGCATAGCAAAGTCATAGAAACATCAATCTCAGAACACAGTGGATACTAGGGATCAAGCCCTAACAAATTGACTCGATTACATGGCAAATCTCATCCAACCCCATCACCGTCCAACAAGCCAACAAAGGAATTACTCACTCCCGGCGGTGAGCATCATGAAATTGGTGATGAAGAAGGGTTGGTGATGATGATGGCGATGAATCCCCCTCTTAGGGGCTCTAAACGGACTCCTAATCAGCCCTCTCGATGGATATCAGGAGGTGGCGGCGGCTTCGTATTGTAAAACGCAATGAGACTTCTTTTATTTTTTCTCAAAAAATAGGAATTTATAGACTTGAGATTAGGGTCAGTAGAGCCACGTGGGCCGCACAAGGTACTAGGGCGTGTCCAGGGGGCGACTCTAGTGCCTTGTGGGCAGCTGGTGGGGCCCCTCCTGTGGATCTTTGCTCCAGTATTTTTATTTATTCCATAAAAAGCTTCAAAAAGTTTCGTCCAATTCCGAGAACTTTTATTTCTACACAAAAACAACACAATGGTAGTTCTGCTGAAAACGTCAATACAGGTTAGTTTCATTCAAATCATGCGAATTAGAGTCCAAAACAAGGGTGAAAGTGTTTGGAAAGTAGATACGATGGAGATGTATCAACTCCCCCAAGCTTAACTTGTTGCTTGTCCTCAAGCAATTCAGTCGATAAACAAAAAGTGATAAACAAAAACTTTTACGAACTCTTTTGTTCTTGTATTAGTATATAAGCTTAAATAGTACCCAAGTTTTCAGCAAAGATCATGAAATAACCATGCAAATGATGACTCTTAGAAATTATATTTACTCATATCAATGGCATAATCAACTAGCAAGCAATAATAACATATCTCAAATGCCAACACTTTGTCAAAATAATCATGATATAATTTGATAACATGGTATCTCGCTTGCCCTTTCTGAGACCGCAAAATATAAATGCATAGCACCTCCAAAGTTAGAGCATTGACTAAACATTGTAGTTCATGATAGAAGAGATCCAGTCATGCTTATACCCAACATTAACTATACTCAATGCATAAGAATGACAATAGTGCTCTCATGACTGGTGCTTAAATTGAGAAGGTGATGACTCAACAATAAAAGTAAATACATAGGCCCTTCGCAGAGGGAAGCATGAATTTGCAGTGGTGTCGGGGCTCAGATTTTAAAACAGAGATGAATATAACTTTGGGAGGCATGCCTTTCCTGTCAATGTCACGACCGAGAGTTCTCAATATATTCCATTCTAAACACATCATCGGTGGTTCCCAAGCGGAAAGGTAAAGTTTACTCCCCCTCAACCAACAAACACAAGCCATGGCTAGCCGAATTCATGGGTGCCCTCCATACCAACAACTTTCCGAGGAGTTTGTTTCATTATATTTTTTTCATTTCGATTATAGGACTAGGCATCCCAATTACTAGCCTCTCCCGTGCAATGACCGGTGAATAAACCCCCGTCGTGAGAATAACCCGAAGGAAATATGCCCTAGAGGCAATAATAAAGTTTTTATTTATATTTCCTTATATATCATGATAAAAGTCTTTTATTCATGCTGGAATTGTATTAACCGGAAACTTGATACATGTGTGAATACATAGACAAAAACAGAGTGTCCCTAGTATGCCTCTACTTGACTAGCTCGTTAATCAAAGATGATTGAATTTTCTAACCATAGACATGTGTTGTCATTTGATCAACGGGATCACATCATTAGGAGAATGATATGATGGACAAGACCCATCCGTTAGCACTATGATCGTTTAGTTTTATTGCTATTGCTTTCTTCATGACTTATACATGTTCCTCTGACCATGAGATTATGCAACTCCCGAATACCGAAGGAACACCTTGTGTGCTATCAAACGTCACAACATAACTGGGTAATTGTAAAGATGCTCTACACGTGTTTCTGAAAGTGTTTGTGGTGTTGGCATAGATCAAGATTAGGATTTGTCACTCCGAGTGTCGGAGAGGTATCTCTCGGCCCTCTCGGTAATACACATCATAATAAGCCTTGCAAGCAAAAGACTAATGAGTTAGTCACGAGATGATATATTACGGAACGAGTAAAGAGACTTGCCGGTAACGAGATTGAACTAGGTATGATGATACCGACGATCGAATCTCGGGCAAGTAACATACCGATGACAAAGGGAACAACGTATGTTGTTATGCGGTTTGACCGATAAAGATCTTCGTAGAATATGTAGGAGCCAATATGAGCATCCAGGTTCCGCTATTGGTTATTGACCGGAGATGTGTCTCGATCATGTCTACATAGTTCTCGAACCCGTAGGGTCCCCAGGCTTAGTGTTCGATGACGATTGGTATTATGAGTTTATGTGATTTGATGTACCGAAGGTTGTTTAGAGTCCCGGATGATATCACAAACATGACGAGGAGTCTCGAAATGGTCGAGACATAAAGATTCATATATTGGAAGGTTATATTCGGACACCGGAATGGTTCGGTCATATAGGATAAATTACGGAGTACCAGGGGTTACCGGACCCCCCCGGAAGCTATTGGGACTTAGTGGAGATGAGAGAGGGCTGGCCAGGAGGTGGCACGTGCCCCCCCTTGCCCCAATCCGAATTGGACAAGGGAAGGGTGCGGCGCCCCCTCCTTCCTTCTCTCCTCCTCCTCCTTCCCTTCTCCTAGTTGGACTAGGAAAGGAAGAAACCTACTCCTACTAGGAGTAGGAATCCCCCCCTTGGCGCGCCCCTCCTAGGCCGACCTCCTCCTCCCTCCCTCCTTTATATATGTGGGGAGGGGGCACCCCATAGACACACAAGTTGATTTCTTAGCCGTGTGCGGTGCCCCCCTCCACAATTACACACCTCGGTCATATTGTCGTAGTGCTTAGGGGAAGCCCCGCGTCAGTAACTTCATCATCACCGTCACCGCGCCATCGTGCTGACGAAACTCTCCCTCGGCCTCAACTAGATCAAGAGTACGAGAGATGTCTCCGAGCTGAACGTGTGTGGATCGCGGAGGTGCCGTGCGTTTGATACTTGATCGGTTGGATCGCGAAGACGTTCGACTACATCAACCGCGTTAGTAAACGCTTCCGCTTTCGGTCTACGAGGGTACATGGACACACTCTCCCCGCTCATTGCTATGCTTCTCCTAGATAGATCTTGCGTGATCGTAGGAATTTTTTTGAAATACTACATTCCCCAACAGTGGCATCATGAGCCAGGTCTACGCGTAGATGATATGTATGAGTAGAACACAATGAGTTGTGCGCGATAATAGTCATATTTCTTACCAACATGTCATACTTTGATTCAGTGGTATTGTTGGATGAAGCGGCCCGGACTGACATTACATGACCGCATTCAGGAGACTGGTTCTACCGACGTGCTTTGCACATAGGTGGCTGGCGGGTGTCAGTTTCTCCAACTTTAGTTGAATCGAGTGTGACTACGCCCGGTCCTTGTTGAAGGTTAAAACATCACACTTGACAAAAATTGTTGTGGTTTTGATGCGTAGGTAAGAACGGTTCTTGCTAAGCCCGTAGCAGCCACGTAAAACTTGCAACAACAAAGTAGAGGACGTCTAACTTGTTTTTGCAGGGCATGTTGTGATGTGATATGGTCAAGACGTGATGAATTATACGATATTGTATGAGATGATCATGTTTTGTAAATTATCGGCAATCGACATGAGCTTTATGGTTGTCTCTTTATTGTATGAATTGCGAAAGCCATGTAATTGCTTTACTTCATCACTATGAGTTAGCGATAGTAGTAGTAGCAATAGTTGGTGAGACAACCACGACGCTACGATGAAGATCATCGTGTCAAGCCGGTGACGATGGAGATCATGATGATGCTTTGGAGATGGAGATCAAAAGCACAAGATGATGAAGTCCATATCATGTCACATATTTTGATTGCATGTGATATTTATCTTATTATGCTTCTTATTTTGCTTAGTACGGCGGTAGCATTATAAGATGATCCCTTACAAAATTTCAAGGTACACGTGTTCTCCCTGAGTATGCACCGTTGCCACAGTTTGTCGTGCTGAGACACCACGTGATGATCGGGTGTGATAAGCTCTACGTTCAAATACAACGGGTGTAAGACAGTTTTGCACATGCATAATACTCGGGTTAAACTTAACGAGCCTAGCATGTACAGACATGGCCTTGGAACACTAGAGACCGAAAGGTCGAGCGTGAATCATATAGTAGATATGATCAACATAAGATGTTCACCATTGAAAACTACTCCATCTCACGTGATGATCGAACATGGTTTAGTTGATTTGGATCACATGATCACTTAGATGACTAGAGGGATGTCTATCTAAGTGGGAGTTCTTTAGTAATATGATTAATTGAACTTTAATTTATCATGAACTTAGTCCTGATAGTTTTTGCATATCTATGTTGTTGTAGATCAATGGCCCGTGCTATCGTTCCCTTGAATTTTAATGCGTTCCTAGAGAAAGCTAAGTTGAAAGATGATGGTAGCAACTACACGGACCGGGTCCGTAACTTGAGGATTATCCTCATTGCTACACAGAAGAATTACGTCCTTGAAGCACCGCTAGGTGACAAGCCCCCTCCCGCAAATGTAGACGCTTTGAACGTCTGGCAGACGCGGTCTAATGACTACTCAGTAGTTCAGGGTGCCATGCTTTACGACTTAGAATCGGTACTTCAAAGACGTTTTGAACGTCATGGAGCATATGCGATGTTCCAAGAGTTGAAGTTAATATTTCAAGCAAATGCACAAATTGAGAGATATGAAGTCTCCAACAAATTCTATAGCTGCAAGATGGAGGAGAACAGTCTTAGTGAAAACTTACTCAGAATGTCTGGGTACTATAATCACATGACTCAACTTGGATGCAAAGTCGATGAAGATAGTGTTATTGATAGAGTTCTTCAATCACTGCCACCAAGCTATAAAGGCTTCGTGATGAGCTATAATATGCAAGGGATGCATAAGACTATTCCCGAGCTCTTCGCTATGCTCAAAGCCGCAGAGGTAGAAATAAAAAAGGAGCATCAAGTGTGGATGGTTAACAAGACCACTGGTCTGAAGAAAAAGGGAAAGAATGGAAACTTCAACAAGAATAGCAAACCAGTTGCTACTCCCGCAACCCAAGTCTGGAGCCAAGCCTGAAACTGAGTGCTTCTACTACAAAGGGACTGGACACTGGAAGCGGAACTGCCCCAAGTATTTGGCGGATAAGAAGGATGGCAAAGTGAACAAAGGTATATTTGATATGCAAGTTATTGATGTGTACCTTACTAATGCTCGTAGTAGCACCTGGGTATTTGATACTGATTTGGTTGCTAATATTTGTATCTCAAAGCAGGGGCTACGGATTAAACGAAGATTAGATAAGGACGAGGTGACGATGCGCGTGGGAAATGGTTCCAAAGTCGATGTGATCGTCGTCGACACGCTACCTCTACATCTACCATCGGGATTAGTTTTAGACCTAAATAATTGTTATTTGGTGCGAGCGTTGAGTATGAGCATTATATCTAGATCTTGTTTGTTGCGAGACGGTTATTCATTTAAATCAGATAATAATGGTTGTTCTATTTATATGAGCAATATCTTTTATGGTCATGCAGCCTTGATGAATGGTCTATTTTTTTTGGATCTCGATCGTAGTGATACACATATTCATAATATTGAAGCCAAAAGATGCAAAGTTAATAATGATAGTGCAACTTATTTGTGGCACTGCCGTTTAGGTCATATCGGTGTAAAGCGCATGGAAACTCCATGCTGATGGACTTTTGGAATCACTTGATTATGAATCGCTTGGTGCTTGCGAACCATGCCTCATGGGCAAGATGATTAAAACTCCGTTCTCCGGAACAATGGAGCGAGCAATTAACTTATTAGAAATCATACATACTGATGTATGCGGTCCAATAAATGTTGAGGCTTTGTAACATCCCAAATTTTCAATTTGGAATGTTATACACTAGATCATTAATGCATATCATATTTTCTTGCTTTTGGTTTGATCCTAGAAATTCTACGCAACTCAAGGACCCTCGGAGAGAGTTGTGAATTTTGTTATTTTCATATTTGAGTTTTCTCAAATTTTGAAAAGAGGATCATTGATTTTATTTATTTTATTTCAAGTATTTCTAAAATGAAAATATGAGAGAGGGAGTAAAATGACTCTCCCAAAATAAAGAAATATTGAGGATTTAATAAAAAAATCAAATAAGTTTAATTCTGGAGTTTTTGCTATTTTATTCGAATTTAGGAAAAATTGCACGTTTTCAAAGCTGCATTTGGGCCAAGAAAATGTTCATCCTGTTCTAAATATTTTATTTAGACGGTGAAAATTTGTTTTGGCATTTTTAGAATTTTATTTTATTTTCAAGATTTTTTCTTAGTTTCGGCGGTTTTGTCTAAAAAAAAGAAGAGTTCCTGCGTCCGACTGGGCCGAAGGCCCAGCCGAGCCAGGCCGGCCCGCGGCGCCGCCGCCTTCCCCGCGCCGCATCGCCGCCGAATCCGAGCCGGACTCCGCCACCCCGCCGTTGACTTGCCCCCTTCCCCAAGCCACACGCCCCCCTCAATAATACCGCCGCCGCCCCGCCGCCTCACCTCGCCCCGCCTCGCCTCCCGCAGCAGCAGCAGCAGCC
>LR738711.1:781258919-781274249 GCA_902687465.1 Secale cereale
CGCCGCCCCGCCGCCTCACCTCGCCCCGCCTCGCCTCCCGCAGCAGCAGCAGCAGCCGCCCCGCCGCCTCCCGCCACGCCGCCGCCCCGCCACACCCCGCCGCCCCGCCGCCGCACTGGAACCCCGCCGGAGCCGAGCCGAGGTAGCCGCCCCGGTTTTCTAAAGAAACCGATCCATTTTTTTTAGAAAATCCTAGTTTCGTTTTTTTAGATTAGATCATTTTTTTCTTCGGTTTAGCTGTTTAACGAGCGTTCGCCCGTTCATTCGTTTTAACGAATGAATTCGTCGTTTAGTGTCAGGTAACCAATGTTCGTTCGTTAATCTGTTCGTCAGTTTTTCTTTTTCTCGGATTTTCTGCAGTTATTTTCTGATCGCGATTTCTGATCCAATTTTTGTTTTAGTATAACTTTTCGCTTGTTTATCGGAATCAGGCGATTCAAGCGCGTGGAGTTTCGTCTCGAAACCCTCTTTCCGTTTAACCTAGTCAACCAAGTTTGTGCTTCTGTAAAATTTGGACTTAGGTCCAGATTAGTAAAGGAAGTTTGGTTCTTTCGTCGTTTGACTTTCATTGATTTGTTTGGTTTGTTTCTTTTTGCCAATCGGAGTTGTTAAGTTGAACTTTCTGGTTAGATCTCTTATTTGAGTTTTACCCATGCATTAGATGAGTACTTATTGTATGCTTGCTTATTTGCGATAGAGTACCCAGAGTGCGCCGCTTGCTACTTTGAATCTCTAGGTTTCGCGGATCATCAGCAAGGCAAGTAACACTTTGATCATACTTTCCAATACCCAGTTTTCACTGCATTAGAACAATCCTCAGACACTTGCATGACTAGGATCTGTTAACATGTGGGTTCTGGGATGTAGATGAGGTAGTACCTATTACCTGTTTTCTTATCAAACCCTTGGGTGTTACTTCTACGTTTGCTTATCATGATATGCTATGCTAGTAGACGTGGATTACGATGGCGACTCCCACCTCCACCTCCACCTCCATCCTCTCCCATGGCGACTCCCATCTCCACCACACCACTCATGGCAGCTCCCCAATCCTCCTCTCCTTCTAGATCGTTCATGGTGAGTATTGATCCTCTTAAGATCCAATGGCAAGTCTCATCCATTGGGATTTTGCCCCGGGGCTTAAGGTGGAACAAAAGGTACGTGACAAGTTCAAATCTATGGTTCATTTCGATAGATCCTCTGGATCCAAGGAATTTTTCTTGGTGGTCTCGTTCTCCTCTACCTCCTTCCCTCTTTCTAAAGAGGCGGTAGGAGTGGTCTTACAATGTTGCATTGGAGGGCTAGCTTCGGGTTTCAACGTCAAGAAATTGGGAGATAGATCTTTTAGGTTTTCGATTGCCTCCAATCGGGTCAGTCATTTGATCTATGGTTTAAAGGATCGTGTTTGGCCTAATTTTGTCTGCCATTTCCGCCTATACAAATCATCATTGGATTATGCTTGGAAGGGATCGTATTGGCATCTTGATGACATAATTCCGGAGGTTTCTGCGTGATCACCCGTGGCTATTAAAAGCTCTCTAGGGTTTTTACGTTCAAGTGCACTCGGAGACACCTCCTCCCAATCTGAATTGGCCAAATTCAAGTTTGTTAATGATGACTTTATCGGATTTTCTCATCTTGATCGGGTCTCGGCGTCCCATGATTTGGTTCAAATGCATTCTTCCAATCCAACACTAGAATCGTTTGAATCTTTGAATAAGCTACTGTTTGGCAGTTTTGAAACACATATTAGTTGGCAGGGTCCGCATATTATTGGTAAACGTTTCTGTGGGACAACCTTTGCTTCATCTTGCTAGAATCAAATCAATGAGGACAAGCTTGAGGAAATTATTGATCTATGGCAAGCTGGATATTCAAATGAAATCATCTCATTGGTGCTTGGCATCTCTGCCATACCTACGAAAGAGTTTATTTATAACAAGCTACACATGTGTATCCTTTGTGAGAGATGTGGTCACGTAAAAGAACAATGCATGGATCATTCTGCGTGCACTTCTCATCTCCCTACTAACAGTGTGAGTGCTCCTCCCTTATCTTCCTGGTGCAATGTTGGTAAAAGCACAGATCATTTGTCTTCTTCTTGCTATTTTGCTAATAAGGATTTTAGATGTTGCAACATTTGTGGTGTCAAGGGACACATGCAATGGAATTGTCTGGCTCGAGCATGTCCAAACAAGCATTTTGCCTGGGTTAGGAAAAGTGAGACTACTAGGTCGGGCAATTCTGTTAGCTCTCCATGCTTTGTTTGAAAAAAAGATCGAACGCAAATTATCTGGGATTCGGGTCCAACAGAAAAGGGATAAGAAGCAAGTTTGGATAGCCAAGCGTAACAGGAGGGATTTACCTACTTCTTTGGTCCGGGTTGCCAAGAATACCCCGGACGTTTCACCTCCTTACCAACCTATCTCCACCCTCCCGATTTCCGAGGCCACGACTTCATCTCGGGCTCGCCCGTCACCCTGCGTCTCTACGCTCTGCTCTGCCCCCACCTCGAGCTCTCCTCTCCTCACCACCCAGTGCCTCCAATGGCGAACCTCCTAGTGTTACCTTATCAGTTTGTGCCTGGGGAGATGGACATCCAACAAAGTCCAGAAGGGAGGCTGCAGCGCAACATGGTGGTTGTAGATGATCCGCCGCTGGACCACTCGCATCATGCTCTGGTCATGGTGGTGCCGCCTCCTGCTGATGTGCAAAGGGAGGCTATTCTTGCTGAAGTCAGGAGAGTTCTCCTTGAAGATCATGGTGTGTCTACGTCTGAGGGTGAGATCTATCCTTTCTGCGTGGGTTTGGTTCGTTTCAATGACAGTGTGGTTAGAGATACTCTGATTAGTAGAGGAGAGCAGCCCCTAGATGAACACTCTACCTTCTATTTGCTGCGACATGCTGAGGGTACTAATATGCGTAGACCGGTGATTGAAAGGGATGCCTGGGTTATGCTGCTTAGATTTCCTCTTAATTATCAAACAGAGCATTATGTTATCAAGGCGGTATCTTGTTTTGGCAGATGTATGTATTGGCATCGCCCTGGGCATAAAAAATCTAGAGTTTTGGTTCGTGTGCTCATCAATGAACTTGCCATGGTGCCTTTTAGTTTGGTGGTTAAGAGATTTACGGATATTAGCGGGCTAGGTACATCATGGACGGTACCTGTTTATGTTCTGAATGGAAGAAATCCTAGCCAGGGCCTTCTGGGGGATGAAGAAGCGCCACCTCCAATGGGTGCTTCTCCACATCCTGATCATCTCCTGTTTCTGAACGCAATGCAGCAACATCAGCATGATGCTCAGGTCTGGCAACTGCAAAACGCGGCCAATGCTTGGGAGGCAGCTCCTCCTCCCCCACCTCCACAACAGGGATGGGGAGAATGGCCCGTGTTGCCGCTAGTTCCTCCAGTATATCAAGGGTTTAGTTACAGAAGCTATACTGGCTATGATGGGCCTTCTATGATGGATGGGATTCAGACTGATGACTCTGGGTATGATGATGGGCTGAGAGTTTGGAACGAGCATGTGCAAATGATTGAAGAGATAGCTGAAAGATTTGTGCAAGGAATCCCAGCAGGAGACCTGAACTTTCAGCAGATTAATCAACACGAAGTGATCATGGAAGTCCCTGAGGAGGAGGATAATTGGCTTTCCTTCACTATTTGCTTCTATTGTACTATCTACTCGCCCAGGCTAGGTTGGATTTCTGCTGAGAATTCTTTGGGCACTGTCTGGACTAGGTTGGCAGAAGGCTTTCAGAGAGCTCTTGTGGATCTTGTGGGAGGAGCATGCTTTTCATTTTTCCTGTTTTCTCCTTTTGAAACAGGCACAAATATAATCTGCTTTCCACAGGAAGCATGGACTTTCTGCACTGATTTTATTATGGATCAAATGAAAAAGATTTGTCTGATGGTGGGTGCGGTTCCCCGGGCTGAAGATGAAGATATGCAGATACTTTTAGACCCGCAGTCAGAGTTGATGGAGGTTGAAGTGGGACACAACAAGAGGAAGCGCACTTTGTTTACGCCACTAGATGTTACTGAAGTCAGACGAAGTGTGCGAGCAACTAGATATCAGGGATTCAAGCCTCCTTCCATGGCAGATTCCAAGCGCAAAATTTCTTATGTCAAGCCAAAAAGGAACCCACACGTTCTTGAACTACAGCATAACAAAAATACTGATGATTCGTCGGCCTCCTCTCAAGCACCTTCGCACACCTCTATTGAAACACTGCAAATGTTGGGCACACCGCACTGTGCCATCCCTAAGGAGGAGCTCACCAAGGAGAAGCTGCTTGCGCCTCTCAAAGGCAAAAAGCAGAACGAGGCCTAGGACTCTCTTCTTTAGGTGCATTTGCTTTGTGTTGAAGTTGTTCTAAGGTTATTTTGCGCACTATCCTCTTGCTTTTAGACTTTAATGGCTGCTGTTATGTGGGACATTTTATGCTGGAATATTTGTGGCTTAAATGCTAGTTCTAAATGTGATGCTCTTCGTAATAAGATTGATGAATCTAATTGCTCCATCGTCTGTTTACAAGAAACCAAGAAGCCGGAGTTTGATCATTCTTTTATTAGAAAATGCTGTCCCAGGAGATTTGACAAGTTTGAGTTTATTCCATCTGAAGGTGCTTCAGGTGGGCTCATTATTATTTGGTGTAGTAGTCAGTTCTTGGGGCAAGTTATACTTCAATTACCTTTTGTTCCCACACTGAAAATGACCTCGGTCCAAACAAATGAAAGTTGGTTCCTTTCCAACATATATGGACCATGTGATGGGCCAGAAAGAACTATTTTCACTGAATGGTTTAACAGTGAAACATTGACCCAGAAGATCTTTGGTTATTCATGGGGGATTTTAATTTCATGCGATCATTAGAGAACAGAAACTTGCCTGGTGGGAATGTAGATGACGTGATCAAATTTAATGAAATTCTCAGCCACATTGGATTGCCTGAAATACCACTCAAAGGTCGTAGATGCACATGGAGTAACATGAGGAGAACCCTCTACTAGAACAACTAGACTTGTTTTTTTCCTCGCCAGAATGGATTCTAAAATTCCCCAATACCATTGTAAAACCCCTTACACGTCCGATTTCAGATCATGTACCTTGTGTTCTTTCAGTGGAGACTGCAATCCCTAGGTCTAAAATATTCAGGTTTGAATTTTTTTGGACATCTCATCCTGGATTTTTAGATGTGATGAAAACTTCCTGGTGTGCCCCCATCAAGACATCCTCCAGTGCTACAAGAATCTCTGCTAAACTCAAGCGGCTTAGATATGCACTGAAAAAATGGAGCAAATCATTATCTAAGCTAAAATTATTGATTGAGAACTGCAATAGAATTTTGTTGCAACTGGATAACCTTGAAGATCTAAGACAATTGTCTATTCCTGAAGCTAATTTTAGGATCATTTTAAAGGCCCAGCTGCTGCGCTTACTGAAGTACCAAAGTGACTATTGGAAGCAACGTTACACAGTCAGGTGGGCTGTCAAGGGTGAGGAAAATACTAAATATTTCCAAGCGCGGGAAACTGAAAGATCAAGGAGAAATTCTATAGCTAATCTGGTCTTGGATGACGGTAGCCTAGTGGAAAATCATGATGAAAATGCAACCGCTTTCTTTGATTGTTTCAAAAAAAGGATGGGGATATCTTCTCAACCGATTTATGACTTTGATCTCGCAAACCTCGTTCAAAAATGCCAAGGTCTAGAGGAACTCTCAATCCCATTTACGAAAGAGGAGATTGACTATGTGATCAAGATCATTCCAGCAGATCGTGCACCCGGCCCGGACGGGTTCAATGGGCTTTTCCTTAAGTTGTGTTGGGACATTATTAAAGAGGACCCCTATGTGTTGTGTGAAGATTCTGGAAATGATCAATTAACTTACAATGTATGAACAATTCTTTAATCACGTTGATACCAAAGAAGCTAGTGCCCGAATCGGTTAATGATTATAGGCCCATTTCCCTGCTGAACTGTGTGTTAAAAGTAATTACAAAAATTCTTGCAGAAAGATTACAACGTTGGATACTCAAAGTGGTGCATAGAAACCAGTATGGGTTCATTAAAACAAGGACAATCCAAGATTGTTTAGGCTGGGCCTTCGAATATTTGCATCAGTGTAAGAAATCGGGCAGAGAAACTATGATTCTAAAACTGGATTTTGAAAAAGCCTTTGATACGATGGAACATTCATTCATTCTGAAAATGCTTGAATGTAAAGGGTTTGATGACAAATGGTGTATGTGGATTAAAATGCTTCTACAGTCTGGCTCCTCGTATATTCTTTTAAATGGCATTCGAGGTACAGAGTTTAAATGTAAACGAGGGGTGAGACAGGGTGACCCAGTATCGTCATTGCTATTTGTGCTAGCGGCGGATTTATTACAGCCCTTGATTAATAAAGCTTGGCAAGAAGGTCTGGTCTCACTCCCAATCAATCAACCGGATTCGGAAGACTATCCAGTGATTCAATATGCTGACGACACACTAATCATTCTACCTGCGGACCAACATGAACTACGGATAGTTAAACAGATTCTTGACTCCTATGCCCGGGCAACGGGTCTGAAAATTAATTATGCTAAGTCACAACTAATGCCAATTAATGTAAGTACCCAAAAAGCTTTGGGACTGGCCAATGATATGGGGTGTCAAGTTGGATCGATGCCATTCACCTATCTAGGTCTACCTCTTGGCACAACGAGGCCGACTGTCAGAGAGTTGATGCCTTTGGTGGACAGAAACGAAAGAAGACTGACGACAACTGCTATCTGGCTATCATATGGAGAACGAGTTCAACTCATTAATTCGGCGCTCTCGTCATTGTTGTCCTTTGCGATGTGTGTTCTTAAACTTCCACTAAAGCTGATTGAGATCTTTGATAGAGCAAGGAGACACTGTCTATGGAAGAAAGAAATCGACAGAGACGCGAAAACTCACTCGTTGGCCGCTTGGGAGATGGTTTGCAGATCAAAGAAAAGAGGTGGCCTCGGGATCTTAAATCTACAAGTTCAAAACAAAGCGCTATTGGTCAAGTACCTCCATAAGTTTATCCACAAACGAGATGTCCCTTGGGTGATGCTGATCTGGAATGCCCACTATAATGATATACCTCCTCATGCAAGGCCAGCGTGTGGTTCTTTTTGGTGGCGCGATGTTTTCTCTCTGATGGATATTTATCGAGGAATCACGGCGTGTGTGCCTGCTGCATGCGACACTATTCTGTTGTGGAAAGATGTCTGGATCAATGAAAGGCCGTTAGCTGAGACACATGAACATCTCTTCTCGTTCGTCCTAGATGAGCACATCTCGCTGGCTCAATTCTACTACAATGATGGACCCATGGATAATTTTATGCTTCCTCTGTCATTAGAAGCCCGGGCTGAACTCGACGATCTACAACAGGTAATGACAGGAATGTTCTTGACACCCATGGGGACTGACGAATGGATTCTTTGCTGGGTAATACAGAGTATAAACCATAAAAGTTTTACAGCTATATGTTCAGAAATGTCTTGGCTCCACAATACATCACCTCCGTATGGAAAACAAAATGTATCATGATACATAAGGTTTTTGCGTGGTTGATGCTGAATGATAGAGTTAACACTAGGGACTTACTATTAAGCAGGCACTTCAATATCGGGGATGATCACAACTGTCCAATGTGCAACATGGGGGTGCTGGAGACGAATGCTCATCTATTTTATGAATGTCCCTTTGCTGTGAAATGTTGGGAGGCGCTGGGCATAGACTGGGAAGAACACCTGGACTTACACAACAAGTATGAGAGAGCTAAAGCTGGGTGGCAAGGACCTCTCTTCAAGGATATAGCCGTTCTGGCTACCTGGAACATTTGGAAACAACGCAATAGAGAGATCTTTGATGGAGTAACAGCCACACACGTGGAATGGTTGATAAGACTTAGAGAAGACTTTGTGATCTTAGGATACAGGTTCAACCCTCAAAACCTATCTTTCTTGGAGAACTTTAGTAGCTCTCTTTCCATCTAAACACTTTTCTTTTGGCTGGTTTGTGGCTTGTTGTATTCTTTGTGTTACCCATGTAAACTACTCTCTTGAGTGCTAACTTTTGGTTGGCACTCATGGAATATATGGAAAAACAACAATAGGAGGCTCTCCTGCTGTTTCAACTTGTCAAAAAAAGTAGACGTGGATTGGGTGAGTGTATCCATGACAGATTTGAGATTGTTAAATTAATGGTTTACTTAAGGTGGCAACTTGAACGCACATCTGGGTGGACTGAGGCACCTGGGTATTCCAGCGATTGCCTATTTTTCTTTATGGACCGCCACCCAGGCTCAAAGGGATCATGAGGTATTTCATACTAGAAACTTCCGTGTGCAGCCACAAGCTACTATGGGCTCTAGCATAGTTGACTAAGTCGTGCGAACTCTTACAGTGGTGGACTAGCGGATGTAGGGGATGTAGGTTGGTACGGTCCTCCCGATCGTAAGGTGCTAGCGCTTCTGAAAGAGAAAGACTATGTCTCGGTCATCCGTTTCTCAAACATCATGTAGTGCGAGAATCCCAATGGAGGAGATCGAGTCTTGTGGGGAAAAGTGCACAAACCTCTGTAGAGTGTACAAACTAATCATGGTTAGCCGTGTCCCCGGTTATGGACGTTTTGAGTATCTAGTACTTGGATTATCATGTGCATCTCATCACTTTAAAACTAATTTTGTTGGGTTAATGATTACCTTAATTGGGATTGAGTTGGAGGTACCTTCTCAATGATGTTTCAACTACCATGATAGTTAAATAAAAAATCTATTCCTTTGCAGTAGGGAAAAATTGGCT
Source organism: Secale cereale (assembly GCA_902687465.1). NCBI lineage: Eukaryota > Viridiplantae > Streptophyta > Magnoliopsida > Poales > Poaceae > Secale > Secale cereale. The sequence goes on from LR738711.1 coordinate 781,267,753, forward strand.
TTATGCAAAAAATGTAACCATAGAGCTTTCCACCAGCCATATATGCATGTAATATAGCTTTACTCTTTCATTACTCTCTATGTGTTACTTTGCCAGCATATTCCATGTGCTGACCCGTTTTCGGGCTGCAACGCTCATGTTGCAGACTTTTCAGACGACGAGTAAGGTGCTTTTAGGTCGTGGTTCTATAGTCAGTGATGCCGTTGGAGTTGATGGACTCACTTATCTTCCAAGCCTTCCGTTGTTATCGTTATTAGATGGCATTAAGCCATTTTTATTGTAATACATTCTCTTTTGAGACTTTCGTTGTAATAAGTGTGTGATTGCTACTCTGTTATAAATCCTTCAAGTACTGTGCGTGTCAGCATTACTGATCCAGGGATGACACTGATGCACAGAGATCAGACTGTTTGAGGTCTGGTCGCTACAAGATGGTATCAGAGCACACGCTGACTGTAGGACACGACCACTAAGCTAAAGCCCTAGATCACTACTCACTCTTCCCATTTTTGACTCCTCATCTTTTCTACTCTTTAAGGATGGCGGATGCAAGGAACAAGTTCACGCAACCAGATGAAGATACACCTTTTGGACGTCACATGAAGGAAGTCACTAGATACGTGAACATCGGAGTACCAAACTTCACCGGAACCTACAACGCCACTTTACCTGAAGAGGAGCGCTGGATGATTCAAGTTCAAGTTCCAGGAAGGACGTTCATGCCCGTCACTGAACCCATAGAGTTTTCCTTTGATGCACCCACCTGGAGCCTAGGCAGGAGTATGGCAGCCCACATCACGATGGGAAGGATTGGAGAAGTCTACAAGCAGGAGCTGAAGGACACTATCTACCAGATTTGTGGACGCCGAGATGAGTGTTGGGACATGATCAGCACCCGCAAGGACATGTCCATTGCAGTGATCCAAGAGTTAAACCAGCACATTCATCGACAGGAGCACCATATGTGTGCAAGGATGATAGATTTGAAGAAGGCACTAACTCGGAACATGGAGCTAGAAAAGGAACTCAAGTCTACACGTGACAGATGCGAGGAGGAGATGTTGATACTTGTGGAGAAGAATAATGATTTGACAAGGACGGAGTATTCATGGGAGATCCAGCACTAGGAGGAGAAGAAGAGGAAGACGAACCAAGGAGATTCGTCCTGAAGACTACATCATCATCGGCGACACGGATTCAGACCCCGACGATAGTGATGACGAAGACTATGAAGATGAAGCTGGAGCAGACATCATGGAATCTTCCGCCGATCAAAATTTCTAGATGACCACCCTATGACTAGTAGTTTTCTCCATAGAGTAGAATTTAGAGCACTTTTGTAACGTTAGATCTGTGTAAGCCCTTGTTTGAAATTGATTTTGGTGTGATATGATTGTGTTTGTCTCATGTGCATTTGGGTAGTGATTTTCCCTTAGACCTCATTTCTATTCTAATCTCTTCCCTCTACACCCATCAGATGCCTCTGAGATGTGAGCCCGGAATCCAGTTTCCCCCTAAGCTCACTCAGTTGATCGAGCAGCAAAACACTTTGATGCAACTCCTTGTCCAAAACACTCAGAACAACCAGAACAACAACAACAACCCACCACCGCCACCACCTGTAGACCACTTAACCCGTTTTCTTAGGCTAAATCCACCAGTGTTCTCCAGTAGCACCGAGCCGATTGTTGCGGATGATTGGCTCCGCAAGACTGCAAGGGAATTGACCACGACAGGATGCACAGATGCGGAGAGGGTGCGTTTTGCCGCGCATCAGCTTGAAGGACCCGCATCATCATGGTGGGAATATTTCACCGCCACTTATCCTATCGACACTGTCACATGGGATCAGTTTTAGCAGGCTTTCCGTACTGCCCATGTTTCAGCAGGAGCTATGGCCATGAAGAAGCGTGAGTTTCGCAACTTGCGCCAAGGAGGACGGACAGTTGGCCAGTATGTGGATGACTTTAGTAAGCTAGCACGTTATGCCCCAGATGACGTTGCTATGGATGCAGCTAAGCAGGAGAAGTTTCTGGAAGGACTGAATGATGAGTTGAGCATGCAGTTGATGGTAGCAAGCTTCAACAACTACCAGGAATTGGTAGATCGTGCTCTTATGATTGAAGGGAAGCAGCAGCAGATTGAAAACCGCAAGAGGAAGTATGGACAAGGGAAGTACAATTCTGGAGCTCAGCAGAAGCCACGTTTTACCCCTAAACCGGAAGGACAATTTCAACATACCCATGGAGGGAGTAGCTCGCACAATCATAATGGCCCCAAGAATGGTAATGGGAATGGAGGAAGCAACGGCCAGAACCGTACCAACCCATCAACACCAGCCAAGCGAGACCTGAGCCAAGTCACTTGCTATAAGTGCCAGAAGACGGGACATTACACCAATGAATGTCCTGAAGCCTAGAATGGAAATGGCAATGTAAGCTCTGGGAAGAATCCAAACCCTTTCAATAGGGGACAGGTGAACCACGTTAGCGTGGAGGAGGTTGAAGCTCAGCCAGATGCTGTAATTGGTAAGTTTTTGGTTAAGTCATTTACTGCACTCGTTCTTTTTGATACTGGTTCATCGCATTCATACATCTCAAGGGGATTTGTGGATAAGTATAAACTGCCAACCCAAGCCCTTAGGTCACCCATGTTAGTAACCTCTCCTGGAGCAGAGTATATGGCTAGTCTATGGTGTGATCCGTTACCATTAAGGATTGGCAACTATGTATTTCCCTCGGACCTAATAGTATTGGAATCGCAAGGATTGGATGTGATATTAGGCATGGATTGGTTACCGAAGTATGGAGGGAACATTGAATGCGCCAGTAACTCAATTTTACTTACGACGCCAGAAGGAAGAAGGATCAAGTATGTATCCCGGCATGTGTCGAAGAGGAACCGAGTAAATTCCTTATCAGGAGTTGTGTAGGAGGAAGTACCAGTGGTGAAGGATTTCCCTGACGTAGTTCCAGAGGAGTTGCTAGGCATGCCACCAGATAGAGATATTGAGTTTTTGATCGAGCTTTTGCTAGGCACATGGCCAATATCTAAGAGACCATGCAGGATGCCCGCAAAAGATTTGGAGGAGATTAAGAAGCAGATTAAAGAGTTACTGGATAAAGGTTATATTCTCCCAAGTTCTTCGCCTTGGGGATCGCCAGTACTTCTAGTGGAGAAGAAGGATGGATCGTTAAGAATGGTTGTTGATTATCGAGGATTGAATGAAGTAACAATCAAGAACAAGTACCCACTGCCGATGATCAATGATCTGTTTGATCGATTGCAAGGAGCTAAGGTATTTTCCAAGATCGACCTGCAATCAGGATACCATCAGTTGAAGATTCGAGAGCAGGATATACCTAAGATGGCTTTTACCACCAGGTATGGGCTGTACAAGTATACCGTTATGTCATTTGGTCTGACTAACGCACCGGCATATTTCATGAACATGATGAACAAGGTGTTTATGGAGTTCTTGGATAAGTTTGTCGTGGTGTTCATTGATGATATTTTGGTCTACTCAAAGGATGAAGAGGAGCATAAGGAGCATTTGCGTTTGGTACTTGAGAAGCTTAGAGAACATCAGTTATATGCCAAGTTCGGCAAATGTGAGTTTTGGTTGAAGGAAGTTGGATTCCTCGGACACGTTTTATCCGGAGAAGGTATAGCAGTAGATCCCACCAAGGTTGACACTGTGAGAAATTGAGAAGCACCAACAACAGTTGGAGAGATCTAGAGTTTTCTTGGACTTGCAGGATACTACCGGAGATTCATTGAGAATTTCTCAAAAATTGCAAAGCCTATGACGGAGTTGTTAAAGAAGGATACCAAGTTCAAATGGACTGAGGAATGTGAGGCCAGTTTCCAGGAGTTAAAGAAACGTTTGGTTACATCACCAGTGTTGATTCTGCCAGATCAGCACAAGGATTATGAGGTGTATTGCGACGCTTCACGTCGAGGACTTGGAGCAATGCTTATGCAGGAGGGAAGAGTTGTTTCGTACGCTTCACGACAACTGAAACCTCATGTTGAATTATGCCACGCATGATTTGGAGTTAGCAGCCGTAGTGCATGCATTGAAGACTTGGAGACATTTTCTCATTGAAAACCATTGTGAAGTATACACGGATCACAAGAGTTTGAAGTATATTTTCACGCAGAAGGAGCTAAATCTCAGGCAAAGGAGATGGTTGGAACTCATCAAGGATTATGATATGAGATTGCATTATCATCCCGGAAAGGCTAACATAGTAGCCGATGCGTTGAGCCGTAAGAGCCATGTCAACACACTAATGACGGAAGATTTACCGAAGGAGTTACCCGGGGACCTTTGTGAGTTATGTTTGGAGATAGTTCCGAGAGGCTATGTAGCAGCAATGAAGATTCAGCCTACATTGATGGATAAGATCAGAGAAGCCCAGAAGACTGACAAGGAGGTTGCCTTTATAAAGGAGAAGATGAACAAAGGAAAAGTTAAATGATTTCATGAGGATGAGCACAATACCCTATGGTTTGAACACCGCGTTTATGTGCCTAATGACCCGGAGATCAGGAAGTTGATTCTACAGGAGGCCCATGATTCACCATATTTGATTCACCCAGGAAATACCAAGATGTACTTGGATTTGAAGGATACTTTCTGGTGGACCGGAATGAAGAAGGATATTGTGGAATATGTAGCAGTTTGTGATGTATGTCAGAGAGTAAAGGCAGAGCATCAAAAGCCGACAGGATTGTTACAGCCATTGCCAATACCCGAATGGAAGTGGGATAAGCTAGGCATGGATTTTATTACGGGATTGCCCAGAACTCGTTCAGGCTATGACTCGATTTGGGTTGTAGTCGATCGTTTGACAAAGGTAGCTCATTTCATCCTAGTGAGGACTACTTACACCAGTGCTAAGTTGGCAAAGATATACATGACCAGGATCGTATGCCTACATGGAGTTCTGAGGAGCATCGTATCAGATAGAGGAACCCAATTTACCTCAAAGTTCTGGAATGAGTTGCACGAAACTTTGGGTACCAGGCTAGAGTTTAGTACAGCTTTTCATCCGCAGATAGATGGTCAGACTGAGAGAGTCAATCAGATTTTGGAGGATATGCTGAGAGCTTGTGCGCTAGATTATGGATCTTGTTGGGACGACAATTTTCCTTATGCAGAGTTCTCTTACAACAACAGTTATCAATCCAGTTTGAAGATGGCCCCTTTCGAAGCCTTGTACGGGAGGAGGTGCAGGACACCATTGTCTTGGGATGAAGTTGGAGACCGCCAATTGTTTTGACCAGATTTGATTAAGGAGTCCGAACAAAAGGAAGGTAGCCCAGTCTAGGCAGAAGAGCTACGCAGATTCTAAACGCAAGGAGACAGTCTACGAAGTCGGGGACCAAGTTTATCTTCGAGTATCTCCACTTCGAGGAGTTAAGCGTTTTGGAGTTAAGGGAAAGTTACCGCCACGTTTTGTAGGACCATACAAAGTTTTGGAGCGTATGGGAGAAGTAGCCTACAAGTTGGAAGTTCCCGAAGGATTGTCAGGAGTTCACGATGTATTCCACGTTTCCCAATTGAAGAAGTGCCACGCTGAGATGGCTCATATACCGCTAAGGGATACAGTGCCGCTGGAAGCGATTCAGTTGGACAATGATTTGACCTATGAGGAAAAACCAGTCAAGATTCTTGAGTATGAGAGCAGAGTCACCCGCAGCAAGGTTATCAAGTTTTGCATAGTTCAGTGGAGCCACAACACCGAGGATGAAGCCACCTCGGAGCGAGAGGAAGATTTGCAGAAGGACCACCCTCACCTATTCTCTAGCCAACCCGAATCTCGAGGGCGAGATTCATCTTAAGGGGGGTAGGTTTGTAACATCCCAAATTTTCAAGTTGGAATGTTATACACTAGATCATCAATGCATATCATATTTTCTTGCTTTTGGTTTGATCCTAGAAATTCTACGCAACTCAAGGACCCTCGGAGAGAGTTGGGAATTTCGTTATTTTCATATTTGAGTTTTCTCAAATTTTGAAAAGAGGATCATTTATTTTATCTTCAAGTATTTCTAAAATGAAAATATGTGAGAGGGACGAAAATGACTCTCCCAAAATAAAGACATATTGAGGATTTAATAAAAAAATCAAATAAGTTTTATTTAGGAGTTTTTGCTATTTTATTTGAATTTAGGAAAAATTGCACGTTTTCAAAACTGCATTTTAGGGCCAAGAAAATGTTCATCCTATTCTAAATATTTTATTTAGACGGTGAAAATTTGTTTTGGCATTTTTAGAATTTTATTTTATTTTCTAGAATTTTTCTTAGTTTCGGCGGTTTTGTGTAAAAAAAAGAAGAGTTCCCGCGCCCGACTGGGATGAAGGCCCAGCCGAGCCAGGCCGGCCCGCGCCGCCGCCGCCTTCCCCGCGCCGCGCCGCCGCCGAGTCCGAGCCGGACTCCGCCACCCCGCCGCCGCCTTGCCCCCTCCCCCAAGCAACACGCCCCCCC
>LR738711.1:781276059-781300552 GCA_902687465.1 Secale cereale
GCCGCCCCACCGCCCCGTCCCGCCACCTCGCCCCGCCTCGCCTCCCGCAGCAGCAGCAGCAGCCGCTGCCTCCCGCCACGCCGCAGCCCCGCCACACCCCGCCTCCTCGCCACACCACGCCGCCCCGCCGCCGCACCGGAACCCCGCCGGAGCCGAGCCGAGGTAGCCGCCCCGCCGCCCCGGTTTTCTAAAGAAACCGATCCGGTTTTTTTAGAAAACCCTAGTTTCGTTTTTTTAGATTAGATCGTTTTTTTTTTCGGTTTAGCTGTTTAACGAGCGTTCGCCTATTCAATCGTTTTAACAAACGAATTTGTCGTTTAGTTTCAGTTAATGAACGTTCATTCGTTAATCTGTTCGTCAGTTTTTCTTTTTCTCGGATTTTCCGCGGTTATTTTCTGATCGTGATTTCTGATCCGATTTTCGTTTTAGTATAAATTTTCGCTCGTTTATCGGAATCAGGCGATTCAAGCGCCTGGAGTTTCGTCTCGAAACCCTCTTTCCGTTTAATCTAGTCAACCAAGTTTTTGCTTCTTTAAAATTTGGACTTAGGTCCAGATTAGTAAACGAAGTTTGGTTCTTTCGTCGTTTGACTTTCGTTGCTTCGTTTGGTTTGTTTCTTTTTGCCAACTAGAGTTCTTAAGTTGAACTTTCTGGTTAGATCTCTTATTTGAGTTTTACCCGTGCATTAGATGAGTACTTATTGTATGCTAGTTTGTTTGCGATAGAGTACCTGGAGTGCGCCGCTTGCTATTTTGAATCTCTAGGTTTCGCGGATCATCAGCAAGGCAAGTAACACTTTGATCATACTTTCCAATACCCAGTTTTCACTGCATTAGAACAATCCTCAAACACTTGCATGACTAGGATCTGTTAACATGTGGGTTCTGGGATGTAGATGAGGTAGTACGTATTACCTGTTTTATTATCAAACCCTTGGGTGTTACTTCTACGTTTGCTTATCATGCTATGCTATGCTAATAGACGTGGATTGGGTGAGTGTATCCATGACAGATGTGAGATTGTTAATTTAATGGTTTACTTAAGGTGGCAACTTGAACACACATCTGGGTGGATTGAGGCACCTGGGTATTCTAGCGATTGCTTGTTTTTCTTTATGGACCGCCACCCAGGCTCAAAGGGATCATGAGGTATTTCATACTAGAAACTTCCGTGTGCAGCCACAAGCTACTATGGGCTCTAGCATAGTTGACTAAGTCGTGCGAACTCTTACAGTGGCGGACTAGCAGCTGTAGGGGATGTAGGTTGGTACGGTCCACCCGATCGTAAGGTGTTAGCGCTTCTGAAAGACTATGTCTCGGTCATCCGTTTCTCAAACATCATGTAGTGCGAGAATCCCAACGGAGGAGATCAAGTCTTGTGGGAAAAAGTGCACACACCTCTGCAGAGTGTAAAAACTAATCATGGTTAGACGTGTCCCTGGTTATGGACGTTTTGAGTATCTAGTACTTGGATTATCATGTGCATCTCATCACTTTAAAACTAATTTTGTTGGGTTAATGATTACCTTAATTGGGATTGAGTTGGAGGTACCTTATCAATGATGTTTCAATTACCATGATAGTTAAATAAAAAAATCTATTCATTTGCAGTAGGGAAAAATTGGATTTATGCAAAAACTGTAACCATAGAGCTTTCCACCAGCCATATATGCATGTAATATAGCTTTACTCTTTCATTACTCTCTATGTGTTACTTTGCCAGCATATTCCATGCGCTGACCCGTTTTCGGGCTGCAACATTCATGTTGCAAACTTTTCAGACGACGAGTAAGGTGCTTTTAGGTCGTGGTTCTATACTCAGTGATGCCGTTGGAGTTGATGGACTCACTTATCTTCCAAGCCTTCCGCTGTTATCGTTATTAGATGGCCTTAAGCCATTTTTATCGTAATAAGTTCTCTTTTAATACTTTCGATGTAATAAGTGTGTGATTGCTACTCTGTTATAAATCCTTCAAGTACTGTGCGTGTCAGCATTACTGATCCAGGGATGACACTGATGCACAGAGATTAGACTGTTTGAGGTCTGGTCACTACAGGCTTACGGCGGGTATCGTTATTTTCTGACCTTCAGAGATGATTTGAGCAGATATGGGTATATCTACTTGATGAAACACAAGTATGAAACATTTGAAAAGTTCAAAGAATTTCAGAGTGAAGTAGAGAATCATCATAATAAGAAAGTAAAGTTTCTATGATCTGATCGCGGAGGCGAATATTTGAGTTATGCGTTTGGTGTTCATTTGAAACAATGTGGAATAGTTTCACAACTCACGCCACCTGGAACACCATAGCGTAATGGTGTGTCCAAACGTCGTAACCGTACTTTATTAGATATGGTGCGATCTATGATGTCTCTTACCCATTTACCACTATCATTTTGGGGTTAGGCTTTAGAGACAGCTACATTCACGTTAAATAGGGCACCATCTAAATCCGTTGATATGACAAATTATGAACTTTGGTTTGGCAAGAAACCCTAGCTGTCGTTTCTTAAAGTTTGGGGCTTCGATGCTTATGTGAAAAAGCTTCAACCTGATAAGCTCGAACCCAAGTCAGTGAAATGTGTCTTCATAGGATACCCAAAGGAAACTGTTGGGTACACCTTCTATCACAGATCCGAAGGCAAGATATTCATTGCTAAGAATGGATTCTTTCTAGAGAAGGAGTTTCTCTCGAAAGAAGTGAGTGGGAGGAAAGTAGAACTTGATGAGGTAATTGTACCTTCTCCCGAATTGGAAAGTAGTTCATCATAGAAACTAGTTCCAGTGATTCCTACACCAATTAGTGAGGACGCTAATGATGATGATCATGAAACTTCAGATCAAGTTACTACTGAACTTCGTAGGTCAACCAGAGTACGTTCCGCACCAGAGTGGTACGGTAACCCTGTTCTGGAAGTCATGTTACTAGACCATGATGAACCTACAAACTATGAGGAAGCCGTGATGAGCCCAGATTCCACAAAATGGCTTGAGGCCGTGAAATCTGAAATGAGATCCATGTATGAGAACAAAGTGTGGACTTTGGTTGACATTCCCGATGATCGGCAAGCCATTGAAAATAAATGGATTGTTAAGAGGAAGATCGACGTCGATGGTAATGTTACTGTCTACAAAGCTCGACTTGCTGCGAAAGGTTTTTGACAAGTTCAAGGAGTTGACTACGATGAGACTTTCTCACCCGTAGCGATGCTTAAGTCTGTCCGAATCATGTTAGCAATTGCCGCATTTTATGATTATGAAATCTAGCAAATGGATGTCAAAACTGCATTCCTTAATGGATTTCTAAAAGAAGAGTTGTATATGATACAACCAGAAGGTTTTGTCGATCCTAAAGGTGCTAACAAAGTGTGCAAGCTCCAGCGATCCATCTATGGACCGGTGCAAGCATCTCGGAGTTGGTATATCGTCTTTGATGAGGTGATCAAAGCATATGGTTTTATACAGACTTTTGGAGAAGCCTATATTTACAACAAAGTGAGTGAGAGCTTTGTAGCATTTTTGATATTATATGTGGATGACATATTGTTGATGTGAAATGATGTAGAATTTCTGGATGGCATAAAAGGATACTTGAATACAAATTTTTCAATGAAAGACCTCGGTGAAGCTGCTTATATATTAGGCATCAAGATCTATAGAGATAGATCAAGACGCTTAATTGGACTTTCACAAAGCACATACTTTGATAAAGTTTTGAAGAAGTTCAAAATGGATCAGTCAAAGAGAGGGTTCTTGCTTGTGTTACAAGGTGTGAAGTTGAGTAAGACTCAATGCCCGACCACTGCAGAAGATAGAGAGAAAATGAAAGTCATTCCCTATGCTTCGGCCATAGATTCTATCATGTATGCAATGCTGTGTACAGGACCTGATGTGTGCCTTGCTATAAGTCTAGCAGGAAGGTACCAAATTAATTCAGGAGTGGATTAATGGACAGCGGTTAGGAACATCCTGAAGTACCTGAAAAGGACAAAGGATATTTTTCTTGTTTATGGAGGTGGCAAAGAGCTCGTCATAAACGGTTACGTCGATTCAAGCTTTGACACTGATCCGGATGACTCTAAGTCACAAACCGGATACATATTTTTGTTGAATGGTGGAGCTGTCAGTTGGTGCAGTTCCCAGTAGAGCGTCGTGGCGGGATCTACGTGTGAAGCAGAGTACATAGCTGCTTCGGAAGTAGCAAATGAAGGAGTCTGGATGAAGGAGTTCATATCGGATCTAGGTGTAATACCTAGTGCATCGGGTCTAATGAAAATCTTTTGTGACAACACTGGAGCAATAGCCTTGGTGAAGGAATCCAAGTTTCACAAGAGAACCAAGCACATCAGGAGATGCTTCAACTCCATTCGTGATCAAGTCAAGGAGGGAGACATAGAGATTTGCAAAATACATACGGATCTGAATGTCGCAGACCTGTTGACTAAGCCTCCTCCATGAGCAAAACATGATCAACACCAAGACTCCATGGGTGTTAGAATCATTACTATGTAATATAGATTATTGACTCTAGTGCAAGTGGGAGACTGAAGGAAATATGCCCTAGAGGCAATAATAAATTTTTATTTATATGTCCTTATATATCCATGATAATTGTCTTTTATTCATGCTGGAATTGTATTAACCGGAAACTTGATACATGTGTGAATACATAGACAAAAATAGAGTGTCCCTAGTATGCCTCTACTTGACTAGCTCGTTAATCAAAGATGGTTGAGTTTCCTAACCATAGACATGTGTTGTCATTTGATCAACGGGATCACATCCTTAGGAGAATGATGTGATGGACAAGACCCATCCGTTAGCTTAGCACTATGATTGTTTAGTTTTATTGCTATTTATTTCTTCATTACTTATACATGTTCCTCTCACTATGAGATTATGCAACTCCCGAATACCGGAGGAACACCTTGTGTGCTATCAAACGTCACAACGTAACTGGGTGATTATAAAGATGCTCTACATGTGTTTCCGAAAGTGTTTGTGGTGTTAGCATATATCAAGATTAGGATTTGTCACTCCGAGTGTCGGAGAGGTATCTCTAGGCCCTCTCGGTAATACACACCATAATAAGCCTTGCAAGCAAAAGACTAATGAGTTAGTCATGAGATGATATATTATCGAATGAGTAGAGAGACATGTCGGTAACGAGATTGAACTAGGTATGATGATACCCGTAACACCCCATATGTGATACTTTCCAATAATGGCAATAAAGCAATTCTCAATTTGATCCTTGGGGGTTCTTGTCATTTGAGCTTATTTTATTTTTGCATTGTCATTTTATTTTATTTCTGCATCCATGCATTGCTTCATCATCATGGCATTTTTGTCATCTTAGTTACTTTCTTGTTGTGGTTGCGATGTGAGGCCACCTTGTTGATGTTGTGTGAGTGTTGGTGTAAGCCATGCCCTTGCCAAAATCCTAGCACCCCTCCTTCTTCTTCACCTCTTCTCTTACCTCCTTTTCTTCCTTTCTTTACTTATTTTTTGCAAGTGATCTAGCCATTCCATTAATGTTCAACTCCTCCTCTTTTCTCTATTGCTATGACACGTGCCACCATGCTAAGCCATGCCTCATTTAGAAGTGATTTGGTTGGGTTCAAAAATGACAAGAGTTTGGACCATATTCAAAGTCCTTTTATTTTTCTGCCTCCAAAAATGTCCAAACCAAATTTATTAAATAGGGCATAAATCCAGGAGCATGGGGATATTTTATTTATCTCTGAACTCTTTTCCTTTGAGCGTGCACTTTTCATTTTATTTTCCGTCTAAAGAAAATTAGAAAAGAAAAGAAGATAGCAGCAGCAGCAGTGGCTTGGGCCACATCCCTCCTCCACCAAGCCCAGCCAACTCCTCCGCAGCACCCCTCGGCCCACTTCTTTCTCCCGCAGCGGCCCAACCAGCGCCAGCGTACTCGCAGTCGTGCCGTCCTCTTTTACCCCCGCGGTCCCACACGTCAGCCTCTCACCCCTCTTCGCCATCTTCCTCCGTCACTCTGTTGCAGAGACAGAGCGCGTGCTCGCCGTCGCGCCGTGATCACGGACGTCGAGGCCACGTGATCGGCGCCCCCCTTTTAAACACAAGCTGTCGCAGCCCTAGGTTTCCTCCTCCTCCCTCTTTCCCCTCGCGCGCCGCCCAGGTAAGCGCCCACACGCACCCGCACCGCTCGCCATGGCCGGCCCGATCCCGAGCTCGTCTCCGGCGTAGGAGTCATTGCCGGCCTCCTCTCCGTCGTCCACGAGCAGCGCACGCCTCCCCGAGCCATTCTGGAGCAGATGCAGGGCCCAGGACGACAAGCCCGACGCCCACACCGTCTGCTTCTTCTTCCTCTGTCCGCGGACAGCGACCGCGCCAAGATTCAGAGCCGTCTTCCTCCTCTCCGGTGCGTCTCCATCGACATCTTCTTGTCCTAGGGTAAGGAGGTACTCCCCACTCCTCCCTACTTGTTCTGCATCGCCTGTGGTCCTCTGCATAGGTCGCCGGAGCCATGTCTTCGTCGTGCTCTCGGTGCCCCGTCGTTATGAAACCTACAGCTGTTGTGCGCTTCAGCTAGGCACCGTAGGCCTTGCGCTTCGCCGCTCTGGATCCGCAGCAGCTCCGCCGCACGATCCCGCACGCCCGCAGCTAGTCGCCGCTCCGCCTAGGCCTTGCTCGAACGAGAAGAGGTTCCGCCGCCGTCGTTCTGACGAGAGCTCGTCGCCGTCGTTATAGTGCATGCTAGGTACCGCAAGCGCATCGAGTGGATGGGGCGTTCCCACAGGAACTGCCCGCACCCCTCCGCCGCCCGCCTAGGTCGCCGGAGCAGCTCCGACGAGCCTCTGCTTTCCCCTGCCGCTAGCTTCTTCAGTTATCTCATCTAGCACTGCGCCTGTGTTCTGTCAAGAACACCTGTCTAGCCGAGTGGCTAGCTCCTTCGTCAGTTATCAACGAGACGCGGGTTCGATTCCAGTAGGGGCAGGGGGATTTATTCCCCCCATTTTTGCCGCGTGTGAGACTGACAGACAGGCCCCACCTGCTAGCCTCACCGCTCGCTGCACGCCCACACGCGCATACAGCCGCTGCCACATCAGCGCCCTGACCCCACATGTCAGTGGTTGCAGCTAGAATAGGCGTGGGTCATTTTTGACCTATGCGTCTATTTTCTTTTCCTGTTTTCTTTTTATTTTTATTTTTCTGCATATTCTTTGTTTATTTAATATCTGGTGATATATGCATCTGTTGGGGTTGAGTTTCTTAGTTTTTCATGTAGATTATTAATATGCTGTTTGTTGCCATGTTTAAAACATTTAAAATGCTGTTTGAATTATTCTTGTGTTTAAATATGCTTAAACTTGTAAAAATCATAACTAAATAACTACAACTCCAAATTTAACAAACTTTATATGCATTCGGGGTGAAAAAATGTGCAGAATAATGTGGTGCTGTTGTTTTGCATGTTTAACAACTTTAAAATAGAAGTTTCTCAGATCTGTCCCAAATGCACTTAAATAATTATGGGAGTTTCTGGAAATTGTTGTATGTTCATTCCAGCCCATTTAAATATGCTAGCATGTTGCTGTAGTCCTAGTTGCACCCTTGCCATGTTAACCAACTCCTTTAAACTTGTTGGGTGCTTGTTTGTATAATCTACATAACCTTGTTAGTTTTGTTCTTTTGCTTGTTATCTTTCATGTGGGTGATCTTGTTTGCTATGATGTTAGTGCACTCTTGTGTCCCTAGGCCATGCATCATATCTACTCATGTCCATATGCATCATGTTCATGCATCATGTGGTTGAGCATTGCATGATGATTGATTGTTGTTCCGGTGTTGCTTGTTGTGTTGGTTAGAGCCCGGTGACGATTCGGAGTACGAGGTTCCTACCGAGGCTGAGTTTGAGGAGCAAGGTTACTTTCCCTCCGTGGAATCAACATGCAAGATGACCATTCCCAGATATCACTACTATCATTTCCTATGCTAGATGTCTCGCTCTTTAGATATTGCCTCGACGCCTATTTCTGTTTGTCAGCCCTCCTATTGTTGCCATGAAACTCTTTAACCACCCTCCTAGCAAACCGTTGTTTGGCTAAGTAAGCATCGCTCAGCCCCTCTTATAGCGGTTTTAGTTGCAGGTGAAGACTTGAAGATTCTTGCCCCGTGATGAAGTTATTGTTGGGATATCACAATATGTAATCTGTTAAACTAAATCACCTATATATTGGTAATGGGTGGAAGGCTAAGCCTCTTGCTTGGTGTTTTGTTCCATTCATGCCACCCTAGGAACCGATAAACTGGTGTTATGTTCCTTGATTTTGCATCCCTAACACGGTTCGGGTTTATGGGCCCACCTTGATAACTCGCTCAATGCTAAAGCTTTTCCAGCAAGGCCCAACATTGGTTTTACATTTGCCTAATAACTAAAACTTGCATAGGGCGTTGCAAACATGAGTTCTTAATTAACATCCCGGGCTAGTGCTCCTCATGAGTGCTGGTCCAAACTGGGGAACCCGCGGGGCCACCTCGTGGAAACTCAAGGGTTGGTATACACCCGTAGCTTGTCCCATCTGGTCGTGGCCTGAGACTAGATACGCGCGGCTACTGTCAGGGTGTCGGCACGCCAGGAGGTCTTGCTGGATTAGTTTTACCATTGTCGGAATATCTTGAGCCCGGGATTTCGAGAATACTCGGGTCTTCCCACCTTGGAGTTGCGGCTCCGCAGATCGTGAGCTTGTGATGGGCTAAGTTGGGACACCCCTCCAGGGTTTGATCTTTCGAAAGCCGTGCCCGCGGTTATGTGGCAGATGGGAATTTGTTAATATCCGATTGTAGACAACTTGACACCATGTTCTGAGTACACTACCTACGTGAGTAACCATGATGGTCTCTTTCCGAAGGGCTTCGGGAAGTGAACACGGTGGGGTTATGTTTGATCGTGAGTAGTTAGGATCACTTCTTGATCAACTTGGTGTTCGTTGGCACTTGTTCTCTTCTCGCTCTAAACTCATAAGCTAGTGCTTAGTGATGCTGCAACCTTGTTTTAAGCCTTTCCACACCTAAGGCTTTGATAGTCTTGTCACCCGGGAACGGGATTGCTGAGTCCTCTGTGGCTCATAGATTCAACACAACACCAGATGCAGGTACTGTTGAGAACTATACAGGAGGTGGGTCAGAGCTGTACTGGGAGTTCGATGAAGAGCGTGGACGTTACTATGTGTCTTATCCCGATGATCAGTAGTGGTTCTTACTAGGATGATCCGGGCCTTGTGTTGTTTATGGTATCTTTTCGTTTGGATTTCGTCCGTAGTCGGACTCTCATGTTATTTGGATGATGTATGTTAATGTATTTCTTTGAGTGACGTGGCGAGTGTAAGCCAACTACCATTTTACACTTTCATCCCTGATTTTACATGAGTTGTGCAAAGATACCATACTTGAGATCATTCTAGTACGCGTTTATGTCCTTAAGTCGTGCCTCGACACGTGGGGGACATAGCCGCATACTGGTCATTACAAGTTGGTATTAGAGCCTTCTTCGATCTAGGAGCCCCCTGATTGATCGAATCATTGTCGGTTAAGTCTAGGCAAACACAAAAAATGTTTTGAGTCCTATATATATCGGAGAGTAGTATTTCTTTTTACTCCTCATTCCTTCATCGCTCTGGTGAGGACTCGTGACGTTGTTCTATCTCTTCTACTCTCAAAAATTCACTAATTTTTTTAGGATCACGCGAGTATTGTTTGGATTGTTCCGATATCTTTGTGAAGAGAACATTGTTCTCGATGCCTCCTGTCATTTAGGGGTTGTGGCAGTGTCCCGGGGAGTTGAGCTCCGAGGTGTTGTGGTAGGACTAGGGTTCCTACCAGGCCTTCGGCGTAGATTGTATGGACAGGGAGGAGGGGGACGAGGGCTGGAGCGAGTGCACCGGCGAGCGGGCGCCGTCGCAGTGTAGGGTTTGGTGCGGCAGTGGTGAACAGGTGGCGGCTAGGGTTCCGGCTCCTTGGGGGAGCCGGGCAACAGAAGATTATTATATATTTATTTCTTAATCTCAAACGGTGTCTTACAACTAGTATTTATAACTTTAGCCTAAGATAACTAGTGGGCCAAGCCCCTAACACTAATGCACGGTGGGTCTCTTCCGGTTGTAGACCAAACCGGTCATAACATCTCTCCCCACCTGCGCAAACAGCTCATCCTCGAGCTGAAAGTCTTGATAGTGTTGGCGGAATTCATCACGCTGCTCCCAAGTAGCCTCCTCCTCTGGAAGGCCCGCCCACTGGACCGGGACGAACCACACTCCACAACGGAGCTGCGCATGCAACACCTTTGCCGGCTGTGGAAGAATGTGACCATCGGCGGTTGGAGGAAGCGCCGGAGGAGCCGCTGGTGGCTCGCCACGGAAAGGATTGAGCAGCCCCACATGGAAGACGTCGTGGATGCGAGTGTGGGATGGAAGCTGAAGACGATAGGCCACCTTCCCAATGCGCTCCAAGATGGGGAAGGGCCCGGCGTAGCGAGGGCCGAGCTTGCGCTTCGCACGCGGGTCGAGTGACTGCGTAGAGCGGTGGAGAAGACACAGCCACACCCAATCACCCACCGCGAACTCCGCCTCGTGATGATGATCGTCGTAGTAGTGCTTGGCCAGCTGCTGGGCCTGAAGGAGACGCTGACGGACCTCAGCAAGCATCTCGTCACGGGTGCGGATAAGGTCACCCGCAACCTCCGTCCGAGCCATCTCCGGGTCCACCGGAAGTATAGGCGTGGGTGGTCGAACATAGACCACCTCAAACGGCATAGCATGCAGGGCGGAGTGATAGGAGGTGTTGTAGCAGTACTCCACCCAAGAGAGCCAGTCCACCCAAGCTCGAGGCCGATCACCTGTCACACAACGCAAATACATGGCAATGACCTTGTTAACCACCTCGGACTGACCGTCCGTCTGAGGATGGAACACCGTACTCTGGCGGAGCTGGACGCCCGCCATCCTGAAGAGGTCACGCCAGACATGGCCCATGAACACCGGGTCCTGATCACTGACGATCGAAGCGGGGAACCCGTGTAGACGGACGATGCCGTCGAAGAAGGCCCGGGCCATGGACGCCGCCGTGTACGGATGGCCGGGCACGATGAAGTGGGCGTACTTGGAGAAGCGGTCGACCACCATGAGGATGACCGACTTGCCGCCCACCTTGGGAGGGCCCTCGATGAAGTCCATGGAGATATCCGCCCAGACCTGAGACGACACCTCCAAGGGCTGAAGTAACCTAGCTGGCCTCAGGGTCTCCGTCTTGTTGCGCTGGCATGTCTGACAAGACTGAACCCAGTCGTGGACCAGGGCGCGATCGCCAGGGATGTAGAAGTCGGCGCGAAGATGATGGAGGGTTTTCTGCACACCCTCATGACCCGCCGAGTGGGCGAGCTGTAACACCTGGTGACGGAGATCATCATGCGCTGGAACAAAGATCCGGCGCCCATGGAGAAGAAGTCCGTCAGAGAAGCTCCAAGGCTCCTCCAGGTCATCGGCCGCGAGCGGCTGCTGAAGAAGGACGGCGTTGTCGGCCGGCGCAGTCGCGCGGCGAATGTCGACGAATAGACCGAACGTCAGCCCGGAGCGGATGCACAGGGCCGCCCCCGCGAACTCGTCGGCGGAGGGAGCAAGGTCGGAGTCGCGATGGGACAGCGCGTTGGCCACAGTGTTAAGGCAGCCCGACCGATACTCGACGGAGAAGTCGAAGCCGAAGAGCTTGCTGATCACTGGTGCTGCGGCACAGTTGACAGCCGTTAGTCCAACAAGAACTTCAGGTTACAGTGGTCCGTGCGAATGTGGAAGGACCGTCCCCACAAGTACGGCCGCCAATGGCGAACGTCCTGCACAAGGCCAATGAGCTCCCGCTCGTACACCGCCAGCTTAAGATGGCGCGGAGCGAAAGGCCGGCTGAAGAAAGCGAGGGGCCCCTCACCCTGATGAAGCATGGCGCCGAAACCCGCGCCTGAGGCGTCATGGTCCACCACGAATGGGCGGTCGAAGTCGGGCATCTGGAGGACGGGGCCCATCGTGAGGGCCCCCTTGAGGGCCTCGAACACCGCCGTCGCCTCGTCGTCCCAGGCGAAAGCGTCGCTGCAGAGCAACCGCGTGAGGGGCGCCGCGATGAGCCTGAACTCCCGGATAAATTTCCGGTAGTAGCCGGCGAGGCCGAGGAACCCGCGGAGAGCCCGCGGCGAGTGAGGCGTCGGCCATGCGGAGACGGCCGCCACCTTGTCGGCGTCCATAGCCACCCCATCGGCCGAGATGACATGGCCGAGGTAGGCGACGATAGGCGTCCCGAACGCACTTCGAGCACTTAAGGTGGAGGTGGTGCGCCCGAAGCTTGTTGAAGACGATGGCGATGTGCTAGAGGTGCTCGGCCCAGGTGGCGCTGTAGATAAGAATGTCATCAAAGAAAACAAGCACAAACCGCCGTAAGTAGGGCCGAAGGACGTTGTTCATCAGGGCTTGGAAAGTCGCCGGGGCGTTGGCGAGGACGAAGGGCATCACCAAGAACTTGAAGTGGCCATGGTGGGTGCGAAACGTCATCTTGGCGATGTCATCCGGATGCATACGCACCTGATGATAGCCCGACCAGAGATCGAGCTTGGTGAAGAAGCACGCCCCATGGGACTCATCCAAGAGCTCGTCGACCACCGGTATAGGAACATGTCCTTGAGCGTGAGCGCGTTCAGGGCGCGGTAGTCGATGCAGAAACGCCACGTGCCGTCCGACTTGCGGACGAGAAGCACCGGCGCGTAGAAGGGCGACGTGGAGATTCAGATGATGCCCGTGGCGAGCATAAGGGCACACTGTCTCTCCAACTCATCCTTCTACAGCTGAGGGTAGCGGTAGGGCCGAACCGCCATAAGGGTGGAGCCCGGCAAGAGGTGAATACGATGGTCGTACACCCGGGCAGGCGGAAGGCCCCGTGGCTCGTCGAAGAGGTCGCTGTGCTGCTGCAGAAGGGGATCCAGCAGGGGGTGCTCGGCTTCTGAGGATGCGGCGGCCAGCTGGAGGTGTGGCACGGCCGGCGTAGCGCCCCTAAGGCCGTCCCACCGGATTCGGCGACCCAACCGCCAGAACATCATCGTCAGCGCGTCGAAGTCCCACAGGATTGGACCGAGGGTCCGGAGAAAATCCACACCAAGGATGAAGTCAAAGCAGCCGAGGTCAATCCCTCCACAGGTAATGGAGAAGTGTTCGCCATCGATGGAGATGGGAATGTCGCGGGCGAGCCCATGACACCGGAGGTGATCGCCGTTCGCCACCGTGATCCGAAGGCGCTCCCCGCCCGTCGTCGGAAGGGCTAGACGACGCATGGTCGCCTCGGGCAGGAAGTTATGGGTGGAGCCGGTATCCAGTAGGGCCACCAGCCACTCGCCATGGATCATCACCGGCAACAACATGGTCCGCTTGTCACGGATGCAGACGAGGGCGTGGGGGGGGGGGGACGACGAACGCCGTCGCCGTGGAATCCGCGGGCGTGTCCTCAACTGCCACGGGTGGCGGTGGCGCGTCGGTCGGGTCATCCGCCTCGGTGTAGTCGACCGTCTCCAAGTAGAATAGGTGGGGGCAGACATGGTTCGGCATGTAGGGCTCATCGTAGTTGAAGCAGAGGCCATGACGGTGACGCTCCTGCTGCTCGGTCGGTGATAACCGGCGGAAGGTCTGTGTGGTGGCCGGGGGTGCGGCCGTCGCGGCTGGAGAAGACCGGCCCGACGCTGGTGGAGTCGGCGCTGGTCGACTGGGCTGGCGGCCGCCCCGTCCGGGCGGTTGCTGCAGTGCCTGGGCCTGCTTTTCGAAGGCCCGGGCTTAGTACATGGCCGTCTGGAGGTCGGGGGGATTCCGGAGCTCGACGTCCACGCGAATATGGTCCGGCAGACCGCCCACAAATAACTCTGAGGCGCTGAGTCACGGAGACGCCCGGCGCGTGGCACGCCAGGACCTGGAAGCGGTCAGCGTAGTCCTGCACCGTGGATGTAAAGGGTAAGCGGCCGAGAGCCGCCAGTCGGCTCCCGCGGATAGGGGGCCCGAACCGGAGGAGACAGAGCTCCCGAAAGCGCTCCCACGATGGCATGCCGCCCTCGTCCTGCTCGAGGGCGTAGTACCATGTCTGCGCAGCGCCCCAGAGATGATAGGACGCGAGCCAGGTACGATCCGAAGCGAGCGTCCGCTGCCCCCGAAAGAACTGCTCGCACTAGTTGAGCCAGCTGAGGGGGTCCTCCGTGCCCTCGTAAGTGGAGAAGTCTAGTTTGGCGAACCGAGGGGGTGTCGGACTGCCGTGCCCGGGGGCTGCTGCAGCCGACGGCAGCGCGTACGCCGGGTCAGGGACCTCCGGGAAGTAGTTCGCCGAGCTTGAGGGGCGATCGAACTGAAGGGAGGGCGTCGGGTGTTCCGGCGCCGTGGTATACACCGGGCCCGAAGACGATCCGGCCGCCCACGCGGGGAGCGGCGACGGCGACGGCGGAAATCGCACCTGGTGCAGGGGCCGACCGACGGGTCTGGATGCGGGTGGTGGTGCTGTCGACGGTGGCGGCGCCTGGTGGTGCTGCTGCGCCGCGGCCATCGTCGTGGTGGCAGGCGGTGGCGCCTGTAGAAACTGTTGGGGAGGGCCCCCCAACGGTGCGGTGGTGGCCGGCCATGACGGCCAA
This sequence comes from Secale cereale, assembly GCA_902687465.1. Lineage (NCBI taxonomy): Eukaryota > Viridiplantae > Streptophyta > Magnoliopsida > Poales > Poaceae > Secale > Secale cereale. Next base: position 781,290,738 of record LR738711.1, read on the forward strand.
GGAGCCCCCGTGGATGGGTGTGCTGCAGCATCAACGGCGTTGGGGGCGGTCCTCCGTAGGGCGACTGGAAGGCCGGGGCCGGCCACTGGAGCGCCGGCGGCCCGTAGGCGGTGGTGACGGCGATCGGTGGCGGGGGCTGGTTCCCGGCGAGATATAGACTGATGCCCCTGACCGCCTGGACGAGCTCCCGAAGGGTGCCCGACACCTCCTCGGGCGAGAGGATGGGGGCGGCTCCGCCGTGGTGGTGGCCGGCGCTTGCGAGGTGGCGACCCTGGAAGTGATCGCCGGCATCGGCGCGGAAGTGGTCGTCGGCAGCGGAAGAGGGGCGGTGGCGTTTGGCAGTGGCGGCGGTGATGGAGGGAGCGACATGATCGGCCTGGTTTCTCTAGATACCAAATTGGTAGGACTAGGGTTCCTACCTGGCCTTCGGCGTAGATTGTATGGATAGGGAGGAGGGGGACGAGGGCTGGAGCGAGCGCGCCGGCGAGCGGGCGCCGTCGCGGCGTAGGGTTTGGTGCGGCGGCGGTGAACAGGTGACGGCTAGGGTTCCGGCTCCTTGGGGGAGCGGAGCAACAGAAGATTATAATATCTGTATTGCTTAATCTCAAACGGGGTCTTACAACTAGTATTTATAACTTTAGCCTAAGATAACTTGTGGGCCAAGCCCCTAATACTAATGCCCGGTGGGCCTCTTCCGGTTGTAGACCAAACTGGTCATAACATGTTGTCATTACAAATGTATCGCATTGGTTCTAGAATACTTAAGACGACCGACATCGAAAACTCTTCTATGCGGTTAGTGGTGAGATAACCCTGACGTCACCCAGTACTGGTGGGATAGTTCTGGAGTATTGCCACAGCTAGTATAGCAGATGCGTTTCGAAGGTCCGAGGTAAACAGTTTCCAAAGATGACTGGTTATGTGTTGACGGATGGATATAGCTGGATGTAGGTTTAGAGTTGAGTGCGTGGTGCTTCCCCTATATCCCCACCACCAGATTGCATAACCGGAAACCTTCGGGAATTAATAGGTGGGTTCTTCAAGTAGCTCGCAGGCATTCTTCCAACGAGTGCATGGTATGAGGTTTGGGGTTCAACATCGAGTGAAGAGGTTTCATGGGCGCTGTTCCAATTGGGAGTTGCATCTTAAAGGGTCCTTGGCTATGCTGATCCGGGGATTGCAACACCCTTTGTAACACGTTCCATGAGCACTCAGCACGAACATGTGGGACAAAGCTTCTATCATGTAATTGTTCCATCTGCTCCTTGTTGTTTTTATTTGCCTTTTGTTCTCCCAAGTGGCTTCTCGAGAAGATTGTGGTACCATTAAACTGTGGAATTCATTTGTTCATTTTGTTCGAATGTTCTTATGAAGACTTATGTTGCAAATATCTAGCCGTTGATTCAGCCTATATATTTTCCATCAATGGCTAACGGTTGTCATCAAATTCAGGATGGCTCTTAAGAGGGTTCCCAACGCTAACCAAGAGGGTGATGAAGAGCGTCCTCCTGAACGTCCTCCTTCCCCTCCTCCTCCGGTTGAGACATGGAGAGCAATTATGCAAGCGACCAACCAAAACACCCAGATGCTCATGCAAATGATGCAGAACTTTCAAGCCAACCAAGCAAATCAAGGCAATCATGAGAACCAAGGCCAAGGCAATCTGTTCAATCAACCTCACTTTGCGACTCTGAACCAATTCCTGGCAAACCAACCGAAGTCGTTTAGTTACTGTGTGGACCCGCTAGATGCTGAAGTCTGGATCACAGACATCAAAAAGCACTTTGAATGCAGTAATGTGAGACCTGAGGATTATGTCAAGTTTGCCACTTTCCAACTCAAAGATCAAGCTGCTGATTGGTGGCAACAGTACAAAGATTCCAGAGGTGAACGTGAGATCTCATGGACTGACTTCTGCAAAGATTTCCGCTCTCACCACATTCCAACCAGTGTCACTAAAGGCATGCGTGAGCAATTCCGCAACCTGAAGCAAGGCACCATGTCCGTCTATCAATACAATGTCAAGTTCCAGAATCTTGCTCGTTATGCCAAGCAAGACATCCCCGATGCCAAGAGCAAGATTTATCAGTTCTGTCAGGGATATTACTAGCAGGTATGAACCGGCTAGTGTAAACCGGATTGTGGTAATATCATTGTATCATTGTAATATCTAGTAAAGGCTACGGCCCAGGAGATCTTAGGGCCCATGTATAGAGTTACGGTTTGTAAACCGCCTGATCATGTAACTTGAGAGATAAGATAGAAAAAGCAGAGACCGAGGCGGACACAAGTATGAGCCGGCCTCGGGACTCTGTAAACCAGACCGGGCGTCACCTCTATATAAAGGGACGACCCGGCGACGGTTCAGGGACAAGCAAGAAACAACCCGTCGAGACGCAGGCAAGCGATCTGCTCCCTGTTCCTCGACGCTCAAGCAATATCAAACCCAACTAGACGTAGGATTTTACCTTCATCGAAGGGGCCGAACTAGTATAAACCCTCTGTGTCCTTTGTGTGCTTTTAACCCCTTCAAGCTAACCCGTGCGATGGTTCCATTAACAAGTCCGTTAAACCGGACATCTGCCGTGTTAATTCCACGACAGTTGGTGCCCACCGTGGGGCTTCCGCACGATGGTTTCGAGTTCTTGAATGGCAGCTTTGAAGGGCTCAAGGGCTACGTTGTCGGCCGGATGACCAAGAGTCGCCGCGGCCGGATCTACATCAATGACGCAGGTTGGGGACCGGAGGCCGATTCAATCGAATACGGGTACCGGGTTCCCTTCGGTGGCATCCACGTTTTCATCGGCAAGATCGGCGAACCAGGACCTGAGCCGGACATCTTCCCCAACATCGTCGAGCCGGCTCAGCGTGCGAGATCGGCCCGGATTCAGCCCGCCCTGAAGCGCGTTTTCGTTGGAGCAGTTCACGGGGTCCAAACCGAGGACGGATCGGAATCCGGTGGCGAAACAGTTGTCTACTCCGATGACGAATCTTCATCCGGAGAGACTGAGTCTTTGTATCAGTTGCGGGACGGCCGGTCTGAGGGTGAGTCCGACGAAGACAGTATTCCGGGCCCCTTTGTCCCGCCAAACCGGGAGGCTGTCTTTATGGCCGGTTCACAACCTACGCCGCAGTCCACGGTGATCGGGGCGACAGCAGAAGCTGGTGTAGGGGGGAGTGGCCAGGCCCTCTCGCCCACTGACGTTCTATCCACCTTAGTCGAGGAGTTCACAGCCCGAGCCATGGCAGAGGTAGCTCCAGCAGACAAGGCGCAACATGATGCAGAGCTCCTTCAGCTAAAGGGCCGGATTGATCAAGCAAGAGATGATCTGAAAACAGAGAAGGCTATGATAGCAATAAGGCAGGCGGAGCTGAATGATCAGGCTTTTCATCTAAGGATGGAGCAGGCCTCTGCACAGGGAGTAAGGAGTCGGAAGTACCAGTCTCGTCTACCGCCGGTTTATGAGGCGACGAATCTTTTTAGGACACCAGGGGCGGGGACTAGCAATGATCCGGCCTTAAACCGGAGGGCTCCCCCAGCGAGGGATGAGCCGGCTCAGCAGCCTACTGCGGAGCAAGATCGATGGATCACATCTGCACCTCACGTCCCTACCCCTCCGGGTCATTATTCGAATCCTTTGGACAATATCGTTGCTGCTGCTTCGCGCTTGGCCGCTTTACCCATTGAGGGGACATCTCCGGTGGCGTTGGAGGCACGCAGGGTTAAGGATCTACTTAACACGACGTTAGTACAACAGCAAGCATATTCTCATAGCAGGGAGAGGCTACATTCAACACCACGTCCCAGCCGGAGTTACACTCGGCATTGGGAGGAACCGGAAGTGTCTAGCAGTGAACGCAGGCGACACCATCACAGACAAGATAAACCGGCAGGCGTGGATGCACAAGCTCAGGATGCAAACCGGGTTAGATTGGTAGCCCGGGAGGAGGTCCGTCAAACGACGCCGGTTCACACAACCACAGCAGAGACAGGAGTCACAAGGAGTTCCTTTGGGGTGCAGTGTCTTATCCCCGCTTTACGGAGCATGAAGCTCCCCAAGGATTTCAAAGGTCCGCGTAAAGTGCCTAATTACACAGCAGATTTGGCTCCAGAAGCTTGGGTTGAGAGTTACGAGATGGCCATGGAGATGCTGGATGTAGATGAAGCGGCTTGTGCAAAGTACTTTACTATGATGCTTGAAGGTACAGCCCGAACCTGGCTAAAGGGTTTACCCCCTAATTCCATCGGGTCATGGGGAGAGCTACGTCGCCAGTTTATCAAAAATTTCAAAGATACGTGCAAGCAGCCGATGTCAATAGTGGATCTAGCAGCCCGTGTGCAAGGAGAACAGGAATCTACAAGTGCATGGGTGCGGCGAGTATCAGAGATCTTGCATTCTTCAAATGGTATCGATCCCAGTACGGCAATAGTGACTTTGGAAAATAATTGCCGGTTTGAGTCTCTAAAGCTAAAACTAGGACGGCTTAAACGGGATTGTAATGATATGGGAACTCTCATGAGCGCTCTGGTGAAGTATGGGGACTCTGACAACACTAAGTATCCAGAAGCGGAGGGAGACAAAGCAGGGAAAGTTAACAAGCCTGGTAAACCGGCGCCGGTTAATCCAGCTGCTGCAAGCTTCTTAGGCAAGCGAAAGGCGGAAGGTGGCTCTGATTTCGTGGCCAATACCCAAGTTCAAGGGGGTTTCCAGCGCAATAGGGGCAAACCACCTCCACAAACCGGCGGAGGGGATGTTAGTTGGGACCAGGAGTTAAGTCAGCCTTGTCCGAAGCATAGCACAAGGGAGCGACCAGCAAAACACACTATAGGAGAATGTAGGCCCTTGATGGAAGCCATAATGGGCCGCTTCAACTCTAATAACAGGCCTCCAAACGGCGGTTCGGGCCCGGGGTTCTACGGTCCGGGTCACCAGGGGAACGGCTCCGGATCAGGATATCGTGGCAACAACAGTGGTTATCATAACCGGGGCAATAATCAATATGGTCAAGGTGGTTATAATAACCAGAGTAATCAGCCGCATGGTCAAGGTGGTTACAATAACCAAGGCAGTCAACAACAGGGCCAAGGTAATCATAATAACCAGGGTAATCAGCAGTGTCAGCAACAGCAGCAGCAATCCGGATATCAGAGTAATCCGAAGGAGTTGAGTAGTGGGCAATATCATGTGTTCACCACGAGTCTGTGTAAACGAGATCAAAAGGTTTTAAAGCGGGCGGTCCACGCGGTTGAACCGGCGACGCCGCAATTCCTGCGCTGGTCAGAGCAGCCCATTGTATGGAGCAGGGAGGATCACCCGATGCGGGTGGATAATCCGGGCCACTTGGCCTTGGTGGTAGCACCACAGGTGGGCGGTTATAAGTTCACTAAAGTTCTTATGGACGGCGGCAGAAGCATCAATATCTTGTATTATGAGACCTTCCGTCGAATGGGCTTGACGGATAAGAAGCTAAGGCAGTCAAACACGGTGTTCCATGGGGTGGTTCCAGGTAAGTCAGCTTACCCAGTTGGGAAAATTGACTTAGAAGTTACCTTTGGAGATGAGCATGATTCCAGGTCAGAGATGATAACTTTTGAAGTCGTCAAGATCTGGAGCCCTTATCACGCTCTATTCGGGAGGACGGTTTATGCCAAGTTTATGGCTAGGCCGTGTTATGTTTATCTGCAACTCAAGATGCCTGGTCACAAAGGCACGATCACGGTTCATGGAAGTCGCAAGATAGCATTGGAGTGTGAAGAGGGAGACGCTGCTTACGCGGAGGCAGTATGTGCCACAGAAGAGTTGAAGTTTTATAAGGATAATGTTGATCCGGCAGATATGACCCCGTTGAAGAAGCCAACTACAGAGCATGATCCGGCATTGAAATTTAAATCGGCGGAGGAGACCAAGCAAGTTGATTTTGTGCCAGGCGATTCATCCAAGCAGTTCACGATCAGCGCTAACCTTGATCCGAAATAGGAAAGCGTGCTCATCGAGTTCATACGTGAGAACCGGGATATCTTTGCATGGAAACCTTCTGACATGCCAGGTATACCGAGGGAACTCGCTGAGCACAGTCTTAATATTGATCCGAAGTTTAAACCGATCAAGCAGTATCTGCGCCGCTTCAACGAAGAGAGGCGCAAGGCTATAGGAGAGGAGGTGGCCAGGCTTTTGGCTGCAGGGTTCATAGTGGAAGTTTTTCACCCAGAGTGGTTGGCCAATCCAGTGCTAGTGCTAAAGAAGAATGGAAAATGGAGAATGTGTGTGGACTACACAGATCTCAATAAAGCTTGTCCAACGGATCCTTTTGCTCTCCCTCGCATTGATCAGATCATCGATGCTACAGCGGGATGTGAGCGGCTAAGTTTTTTGGATGCATACTCAGGATATCACCAAATCAAGATGGCAGTTAAGGACCAAGAGAAGACAGCTTTCATAACCCCTTTTGGTGCTTTTTGCTATGTATCTATGCCTTTTGGGCTCAAGAGTGCCCAAGCAACTTATCAGCGTTGCGTACAGAACTGTCTTAAGGGGCAGATAGGAAGAAATGTTCATGCCTATGTGGATGATATCGTGGTGAAGTCAAGGAAGGAGGAGACACTGATAGAGGACCTCAAGGAGACCTTTGACAATCTTCGGACCTATAAGATGATGCTTAATCCGGAGAAGTGTGCTTTTGGTGTTCCGACAGGCAAGCTCCTTGGGTTTTTGGTGTCAAACAGAGGGATAGAAGCTAATCCGGAGAAGATCAAGGCAATCACATCTTTAACAAAACCGGTTTGCATTAATGATGTTCAGCGTATCGCTGGCCGGATCACAGCATTGAGCCGGTTCATTAGCCGTTTGGGGGAGAAGGCGATTCCGCTTTATCAGATGCTGAGAAAAACGGATCGGTTTATATGGAGTGATGAGGCAAATACTGCGTTTGAGGATTTGAAGCGACAGCTAGCGAGGCCACCGGTCCTGGCTGCCCTGTTGATAATGAACCTTTGCTGTTATATGTCGCCGCCAACGCACGGGCAGTTAGTGTGGCGATCGTGGTGGAACGCAAGGAAGCAGGGAAGGAATATCCGGTTCAGCGTCCAGTTTATTACGTGAGTGAGGTACTCATTGAGTCTAAGCAGAGGTACCCACATTGGCAGAAGCTGGTGTATGGTGTGTTCATGGCAAACCGGAAGTTGAAGCATTATTTCCAGGGTCATCCAATAACTGTTGTTGGTTCAGCACCATTGGGGGACATAATCCAGAACAGGGAAGCTACGGGTAGAGTGGCGAAGTGGGCCATTGAGCTCAGCCCACATGAGTTGAAATATGTGCCACGCACCGCTATAAAGTCTCAGGCATTGGTGGATTTCATCAATGATTGGACAGAATTACAAACACCCGAGGAGAAGCCGGATCTTACATACTGGATGATTCACTTTGACGGTTCAAGACAGTTAGAAGGCTCGGGGGCTGGAGTTGTCTTAACTTCCCCGCGAGGTGATAAGTTTTGTTACGTCCTCCATTTATTGTTTCCTTGTACTAATAATGCAGCGGAATATGAAGCGTTACTTCATGGTTTACGGATGGTAAAGGAGATGAACTTAAGCCGAGTCAAGTGTTTCGGCGATTCAGATTTGGTGGCGCAGCAAGTTTCAGGCAAGTGGGATTCGAGAGATCCTCTCATGGCAGCTTACAGACGAGAAGTGGAAGCAGTTGCTGGATATTTCAAAGGGTATCAAGTGGACCACATAGACCGGCGAAGGAATGAAGCGGCTGATGCTTTAAGCCGGCTGGGTTCTCAACGTAAACCGGTACCACCAAATACTTTTTTGGATGAGCTGCACAGTCCGTCAGTACAAGTACCATCAGAGGAAGACCTGGCTGTTCCTGATCCGGAGGCACAGCTAGTTGCGACACTTCATGTTATTCCGGATTGGACGCTGCCCTATTTGGCGTATCTGAGCCGAGGAGAGCTACCAGACGACGATATAGAGGCACGACAGATGGTCCGGCGTTCTTAGTCCATGACAATTGCAAACGGGGAGCTTCATCATCGCAGCGTCTCTGGAGCATTTCAGCGGTGTGTATCAGCTGAGGAAGGTTGTGATATTCTTCGCGAGATCCATGAAGGGGATTGTGGTCATCATGCCGGTTCAAAATCATTGGTGGCTAAAGCTTTTCGACATGGGTTCTATTGGCTGATAGCTCATGCTGATGCGGCGGACCTAGTCCGAAAGTGTGATGCTTGTCAGAAGTTTTCGCGGCGTGCTCTTGTTCCGGCACAGGAGCTCCGGATGATACCAATAACCTGGCCGTTTGCGACTTGGGGGCTTGATATGGTTGGACCCTTTAAGCGATCCCAAGATCAGAAAACTCATCTACTGGTGGTGGTGGATAAGTTTACAAAGTGGATTGAGGCAGAGCCTGTGGGCAAGTGTGATGCGGCCACATCAGTTAAATTCATCAAAAAGGTAATTTTCCGGTTTGGCTTTCCACACAACATCATCACAGACAACGGTACTAATTTGTCTAAGGGTGAGATGGAAGAATTTTGTCAACGGGAACATATTCGCCTAGACGTATCTTCTGTGGCCCACCCTCAAACCAATGGTCAAGCTGAAAGAGCAAACCAGGAGATTTTGCGAGGTATCAAGCCCCGGCTTATGACTCCCTTGCAGAGAACCCCAGGATGTTGGATTGAGGAGTTACCATCTATCCTTTGGAGTATCAACACTACGCCAAACCGGTCCACAGGTTATACACCTTTCTTTATGGTATATGGTGCTGAAGCGGTCCTTCCAAGTGATATCCGTCATGATTCACCAAGGGTGACAGCCTATGTTGAAGCGGCCAACGAGCAGGCAAGACAAGACCGTTTAGACCGACTGGATGAAGAGTGTGATATAGCAGCAGCACGATCTGCGATTTATCAACAAGACTTGCGCAGGTATCACAGCCGCCGGATCAAGAGCAGGACATTCCAGGAGGGAGACTTAGTACTTCGGCTCATCCAAGACCAAACAGATATGCACAAGCTATCCCCACCTTGGGAAGGGCCCTTTGTGGTCAGCAAGAATCTGCACAACGGTTCATATTACCTGGTGGACGTTCGAGAACACAAGGACTCACGGACATCGGAAGAGGAGACAAAGAGGCCGTGGAACATCGCCCTCTTACGGCCCTACTATACCTGAGCCATGAACTCCACTGTATCCTATGTATATATTATGATTAATGAATAAACCGGCACCCTTGGTAAACCGGGGGCTCAGCCTTTTTTCCAATACAAATATCTTATGAGGACAACCATACATGTATTATCATATGTCATATTTCAAACAGATCGATCGGTTTAAACTGATTTTGCAGAACATATGCACTCAGAAGCAATAACCTCCTGAAGAGCTTTTTTCAAGCGTAAGGTCATATCAGGACCAAAGAGGACACTTCATAGAGGCCCTCTGGATGGTAATCCATCCAGTGATTGGCTAGAATTTTTCCTATGGTTCTATGGAACCATAGAGGCCCTCTAGATGGTAAGCCCATTCCAGTGATTGGCTAGAATTTTTCCTATGGTTCTATGGAACCATAGAGGCCCTCTGGATGGTAATCCATCCAGTGATTGGCTAGAGTTTTTCCTATGGTTCTATGGAACCATAGAGGCCCTCTGGATGGTAAGCCCATTCCAGTGATTGGCTAGAATTTTTCCTATGGTTCTATGGAACCATAGAGGCCCTCTGGATGGTAAGCCCATTCCAGTGATTGGCTCAAGTTTTTCCTATGGTTCTATGGAACCATAGAGGCCCTCTGGATGGTAAGCCCATTCCA
>LR738711.1:781300932-781336929 GCA_902687465.1 Secale cereale
AAGGTCATATCAGGACCAAAGAGGACACTTCATAGAGGCCCTCTGGATGGTAATCCATCCAGTGATTGGCTAGAATTTTTCCTATGGTTCTATGGAACCATAGAGGCCCTCTAGATGGTAAGCCCATTCCAGTGATTGGCTAGAATTTTTCCTATGGTTCTATGGAACCATAGAGGCCCTCTGGATGGTAAGCCCATTCCAGTGATTGGCTCAAGTTTTTCCTATGGTTCTATGGAACCATAGAGGCCCTCTGGATGGTAAGCCCATTCCAGTGATTGGCTAAAGTTTTTCCTATGGTTCTATGGAATCGTAGAGGCCCTCTGGATGGTAAGCCCATTCCAGTGATTGGCTAAAGTTTTTTTTATGGTTCCTATGGATGGTACCCGCATCCATCGACCGACCCTCTGGATGGTAAGCCCATTCCATTGATTGGCTGAACCTTGCTTTGAGCCTGGCAGCTCGTAAAAAGCCTCGACTACATGGTTTTATTTGCATTTCTGGTGTTTATGTTTTATGGTTCTCTAAACCGGAGTGGAACAGCTCCAGAAGTTGACCGCATATCTACAAAGTTAAAAGTCTGGGTCATGAATACCAGCATGAGATAAACCGGTGTTCATCATAACCCGGATCATCCATCAGGCAAAAGCCAAGTATAAACTACAAATTTCTGGACAAAGTTTCAGCGTGATATAAACCGACGTCTGTTATCAAACCTGGAATTATTATTGGGTCGATCAAAGATTCCCTCAGCAATTTTAAATTCTACCGGATTAAAAATATCAAGTATGCTTGATGGCAGATATGATGTTATTTTTGATACAAACAAAACACTTGTTTGATATATTTTATGAGAGCAATTTAATTGGTCCAGCGGTAAAACCGCTAGGACATATTTTCAATATTGTCTATGCAGGGACAGATGATATGTAGGTTAAGCCACGTCAGACCAAATTTAAATTGGCAAACGTTAAAACAAGAAGTTGGAGCATCCGGATCAAAACGGACAATGTTTTCATCTATCCTATTACAAGGCATAGCAAGCCTGAACGGATTAAAGATTGTTCAGGAGTAATAGTCCACGAAAACCAAACCTAGTAATGGCGCACCCACCCACCCACCCTCCCTCCCTCCCGTGACCTAGGCTTCCGGCGATCAACCAATCCCGCCGGTGTCTTCTTGATCTTCTCCGCTCATTGGATCCGGCGTCCTCTGATCTACACGTCTATATCCATCTCCTATGGGTTCCTCCCGTGGATCTACGTTGGATCTGGACTTTTCGGCGGGTCTGGACTTTGCATCTAGGGTTTTCAACGTTTGTGGACAAACGATCCATCCTTCGGACGACACACATCATTTCGTTATGGTGGTGTCTTTCAGCAGGCATATTTTTCGTCTTACTGAGGATTCAGTTGCGGCTGCACTAGAATCAGCCCTTGGAGGTTCTGCTATTGACTTCATGGTCTCTCATATCAAGGACAAGGTATTTTCGTTCTCTGTTTCATGCAAGAAAGTTGGGCTTTATATTCTGCAGCTGCGTTCTTTTGCTTGCATGCATTTCAAATGCTTTTTCCACCTCTGGGGACATGGAGGCCCCAACTGGCGCCGTGAATTTGAGATCTGGAAGAAAGAGTGTGATGCAGAATGGATTCTTGTCAGTCCATCTAAAAAACGGGCTACTCTTGGTTTCCTGGCTATGCATAAACCCCCAACCAAATCATCTGTACGTTCGGGTGCTTCCTCGGGGAGAAGGATTTCGTTTGCCACTTTCCAGCAATATCCAGCTTGCCGGGGCTACAGATATCCTACTACACAAGTCTGTGTTGATACCGTTGCTGAGGCCGGTTATGAGATTAACCCTCGGGAACGTGTTATTATTTCCTCGCCGCCGGCGAGCAATCTCCAGTGGATGGTGGCTACGCCACCTATCTCTTTTGGAACTATCAACGTTCCGGCGAAACTTACGCCCGTTATTTCAGGATCGGATCAATCTGCACCGTTTCGGGATTTACTTGCTCCACAAGTCTCGGCTGTATCGCCACAGACGCCACCTCCCTCGGCCCAGTCGGATGATTCGAACTTGGGCGCTCAATTGGCCCATCCTCCTGGGGCCCATGGAGACCACAGTCCTCTGGTTTTTTCCGCTGCCTCGTTGGAGAATGCTACCCTCAACTCTCCGGATAGTAATTGTCTCTCTGTTACAGATGAGGATTTCATTAATGATATGGTGTTACAAGTTTGGAAGTGCAGAAACTGTCTCTCAATGAAACACGCAACGGTCACGTGTTCTAATCAAATACGTTGTAGACAGTGTTTCCGCCTGGGCCATCGAGCGAAATCTTGTTCTGGCTCTGCACCTTCCCCCTCTTACAAGTGGGTCCCCCGGGTCAATATTGCGGCTCAAATCCAGTCTAAGGATTCTTTATCGCCTGCCGCTTCGATTTCCCTCCCAGCCGGTCTCCCTGAACCCTTGTCCAGTCCCATCGCGTCTGCCACCCCATTGCCTCCACCATTGCCATCCGAGCCGCCGCCCATTACTCCACCGCAACCCGCATCAGCACCGCCGCCCACACCTCCACCACCAAACACTCCCCAGCCACCACCAACACCTGCCATGGCCAACTTCGAGCTCGACCCCATGGACTTCCTCCCGCAGGGCTTTGACATCGTCGATGGCGGCCCCTTGAGGCTCCCACAGGCTTTCTTCTCGCCGGCGGTTGCTCCTGACCGGCAAAACGAAGCGTTTGCTATTGCCATTGTGGAGCCTGCACCTCTCCAAGCCGAGGTTCCTCTTTTCCGCAACCTTGTCAGTGATTTTGTTGTCAATCAACTTGGGCGTGCTGTCCTGGATGCCCAACCTTGGATTCAGGGAGTAGGACTTTTCCGATTCCGCAGCGCTGTTGCTAGGCAAACCTTAGTGGATCACCCCCCGTTTGATCTTGGCAATGATCGGTTCGTCCGTTTCATACCCCATGACGAGGGTATTAATTACCGGGCTGTCCACGGATTCCGCCGAGGTTGGATCATGCTTGTTGGCATCCCGCTTGATTACAGAAGAACAGCCTACATCGCTGATGCCATAGGCTCTTTTGGCAGATTCCATTATTGGCATCAAGAGGATCCTGTTCTTGGCCGCACTTTGGCGTATGTATCTTTTCCTGCTCCCTCCCTAGTGCCGCGTGATATTGTCTATCGAGAATATTCAGATTTCGGTGGAGCACGCATCTCCTGGACAGTACCAGTTTACATCCTATCTGCGGACTTTGCGGATGTTTTACCTGCTGATGAAGATCCTATGCCAGCCAATGGTAACCCGCATCCCCTGCCAGGACAGATGGTAGTTGACAATCACAACTGGATGGTCTTGCCTGAATTTCCTGAGCTGGGCTGGAATGATGTGCCACCACCAGCCAATGAGCAGCACCACGGATTCCAGCAGCACCCTGTGGACATCTTGGAGCAGGTACAAGATAACCAGCATGACGAGGAGCCATCCCAGGAATCCATGGTGCTTCAGCTGTCTGAAGATTCAATCAACAATGATGCTGTTGATGTTGCAGTGAATCAACCTCCCCTTCATGTTGGTATGGTTCTGAATCTTTATGGACCTGAATTACCACCTGGTCTTCAGTGGCAGCGTAGCTTCGAGCGCTTGATGCCACTCATGTGGGTCTCAGAGATTCCAAGATCTATTCATCAACAGGAGTTTCCATCTTTTGAGTTGCCTCTTAATATCTGGAACTTCAACTGCACCTTGTCTGGCCTCGACATCTCTCTGAAGACGGACAGCAGCTCTGTCCTGGCTTGCCCTGCTAAGAAGCCGGTGGCCCACGCGTTGTGTTTTGATGATATCTCTTGCCCTGTGACTAAGGCCTTCCAATTTTCTGCCAAAATGCCAAGGAAGCATGGGCGCAAGGCGGCTACGCCCCTCGTGGTCTCCGAGGTCCGCCGCAGCGCCCGCCTCTCTGCTCTCAAGGGAGGCTTTCGCCAAGTCCCTATGCCTGAAGAATTGCGGCAGCACTCCTCTGCTCCGAAGAAGCGGAAGACCAAGGCGTCTGCGCATGGGCCGCAGCTTCCCCCACTCTGCTCGATTGATGATCTTCAGCGCATTGGCACCCGTCTTCGGATTGCTCAGGAGAAATTGACCAAGGAGAAGCTTACGGCGGATCCTTCTGTCACCAGCAGCACGAGTTCTGATGATCATTGAACCTCTCAGAAGACTGGGTTTATGGCGTACCTCCAAAATCGCCATTTATCTTTGTTTTATTTTCTTTGTTCTGAACTTTATGGCTCGGTTATGTAATATGCTAGTCTATGGATCACTGCGTGATACATTATGTTGCTGCTCTCTACATGTTTCCCATGAATCAAAACATCTGTAGAGCTTGGAAGGTCTTTTGCTGGAATGTTAGGGGACTCAACTCCGAGGCGCGTCAACTTGCTGTCAAGCAAAAGTTTGATGAGAGTGGATGCTCCGTAATCTGCCTTCAGGAAACTAAGTGTATGCATATTGATCATCGTTTTCTTCGAAAGTTCTGTCCCAGGCGTTTTGATAATTTCGCGTATGTTCCTTCTAATGGGGCCTCTGGTGGTATTGTGATCATATGGAACTCCTCTTTCTTCATTGGCAAGCTCATCGTGGCAAAACCATTTGGTATCGTGGTGGAATTCAGATCCGCTCATACGTCTGAAGTTTGGACACTTGTGACAGTTTATGGACCGTGTCAGGGTCCTGCCCGCGATGATTTTGTCCAATGGCTCTATAATCTCAACATTAATGCGGATGATAAATGGCTTCTTCTAGGCGACTTTAACTTCATGAGATCTTTGGAGAATCATAACCTTCCAGGGGGCAATATAAACGATATGTTCTTGTTCAATGAAATCATTGGGCATCTTGGCCTCATTGAACTTCCGATAAAGGGCAGACAATACACTTGGTCTAATATGCAAGCACAGCCCCTGCTCGAGCAACTTGATTGGTTTTTTACTTCAGTTGCATGGACGCATGACCACCCCAATACCTTGGTCTATCCCCTGGCCAGAACTGCCTCGGATCACGTGCCTTGTGTGGTCTCTATTGCCACGAGCATTCCCAAAGCCAAAGTATTCCGCTTTGAGAATTACTGGATTGATCTCCCTGGTTTCTTTGAGTGTGTCTCCTCGGTGTGGAACAGAGACTTCTGACAGGCTAATATCGCATCCAGAATCTCGGCAAAATTCAAAGCTCTCCGCTATGCACTTAAGCAATGGCATCTTAGTCTGGCTACGGTGAAGGCCCTCATCAATGATTGCAACAAGGTTATACTTTTCTTCGACCAACTTGAGGACTGTCGCACTTTGAGTTGGCCTGAAACGAATTTTCGCCGCATTGTTAAAGCACATCTTGCAGATATCTTACACATGCAGTTCATTTATTGGAAGCAGCGTTGCACCATCAGATCAATTAAAGTTGGTGAGGAGAACTCCAAATTCTTCCATGCCATGGCCACGGAGAGATACCGTAAAAACACCATCTCTTCTCTCAGAAATGCAGAGGGCGAAGTAATCTCTGACCATCAACAACTCGCTGCTATGTTCTGGACTGATTTCAAACAGCGTATGGGCCATGCTAAAGGGATTCAGATGGACTTTGATCTTGCTTCCCTTATTGCCAAGGTTGATGGCCTTGAGGAATTGTCTCGGCCTTTTTCCGAGAAGGAAGTGGAGGAAGTGATCAAGCATATACCCACTGATCGTGCCCCGGGCCCCGATGGGTTTTCTGGTCTGTTCTTGAAGAAATGTTGGCCAATTCTTAAGCAGGATTTCCTATCACTTGTCAGGGATTTCTATGAGGGCACTTGTGATCTAGAATGCTTGAACACTTCCCTCATTACTCTCATTCCTAAGAAGTTGAACCCTGAGGTGGTGGGGGACTTTCGGCCTATCTCTCTGACCAACACCTGTCTAAAATTCCTGACGAAACTTCTAGCCAACAGACTACAACAGGTAATTCTCAGATGCATCCATAAAAACCAATATGGTTTTCTCCGGTGCCGATCAATTCAGGATTGTTTAGCTTGGTGCTTTGAATACATACACCAATGCAAAGCTTCCAAACGGCCTATTGTTCTCCTCAAACTTGATTTCACGAAGGCTTTTGATACTCTAGAGCATGCTACCATTCTTCAGATGTTGCACTATAAGGGGTTTGACAAGCGTTGGACTGGCTGGGTAAATTCTTTGTTATCTTCAGGCTCTTCCTCGGTGCTCCTTAACGGAGTACCTGGTCAGCATTTCCACTGCAGAACTGGGGTGCGTCAAGGTGATCCTCTGTCCCCACTTCTTTTTGTCATTGCGGTGGATCTACTTCAATCGGTGGTAAATGATATGTGCGCTCGCAACATTCTTCAAATGCCAATACCTACCAGCTCCAATGATTACCCAATTGTCCAATATGCTGATGACACTCTGATCATCCTCCCGGCCGTAGATGATCAGCTCCTTGCCCTTAAACAGATGCTTCATAAGTTTGCTCAAGCCACCGGGCTCTGTGTCAACTTCAGCAAGTCATCGTTGATTCCTCTAAACTTGTCTGATGAGGAAGGCTCCCGTATTGTGGCACTTCTTGGCTGTGAGGTGGGTACTCTACCATTCACATATCTTGGTCTGCCTATGGGTACTTCTAGGCCAACCGTGGCGGAGTTATCGCCACTTGTGGACCGTCTGGAGAGGAGGCTGTCCGCCTCCTCCTGTTTGCTCAACCAGGGCAGCCGTCTTCAGTTGCTGCAATCGGTCTTAGCCTCCATGCCTATATACTTCTTGTGCTCTCTGTCCCTTCCAAAAGGCATTCTTAAGCAGCTGGAAAGGATCATGCGCCAATGCCTCTGGAGAGGCAACTCGGAGACGCCACGTCAATCTCTCGCTGCCTGGGACCTTATATGCCGACCCAAGAAATGCGGTGGACTTGGTATCACCCACCTGGAAACTCAGAACGAGGCTTTGCTCATGAAGCATCTTTACAAATTTTTTAACAAATTGGATATACCTTGGGTTCAGTTGATCTGGGACACTTATTATGTCTCTTCACCACCCCAGGCAACTCGCAACTGTGGCTCTTTCTGGTGGAGGGACATTCTTCAACTATATGATCAATTCTGCTCCCTCGCCGCCCCGCATGTTTCTTCGGGTGACACGGTCTTGTTTTGGACAGATAAATGGCATATTGATAATAGGGTGATTGCACTCCGAACCAGATTTCCTCATCTATACTCATTTGTGATTAATGAGTTTATCACTGTCAAGGATTTCTTCCTTGAATCGACTGAAGCCCAGAACTTTCATTTGCCTCTGTCCATCGAAGCCTATCAGGAGTTACAACATCTGCAGTCTTTATTGGCTACCATACATCTTGATCCTTCAACAAATGATAACTGGAAATGGCCCTCGAAGTCTGGCACCTTCAACTCCAAGGTATACTATGACTTCATGTTCTCTCATATTGTGGTTGATCCCATATTTAAATGGATCTGGAAATGCTCTTGCACGCTAAAGATCAAAGTTTTCGGTTGGTTACTGTTAATGGATCGCCTCAACACTAGAGATATGATGCAACGAAGGCATTGGCATGTCGATGATGCTCATTGTTCTTTATGCCTCCTACCTCAACTTGAAGACCGGGCACACCTATTCTTTGCCTGCAATTTCAGTCAGCACGTTTGGAACTACCTTGGTATTTCTTGGACAGCTGAAGGTCACTCATCCACATACTCCATGGCTCTAGCAGCACGTCAAGATTTTGGCCAGCCTTTCTTCACTGAGGTGGTCTTCACTGCCGCTTGGAATATCTGGACTCAGAGGAATGGCAAAGTTTTCAGGAATGTGCAACCTAGTTTCAGATCCTGGAAAAGAAACTTTGTGTATGATATTTCCTTACTTGCTCATAGAATTAAATGTAAATATAGAGATAGGCTTCTCTCTTGGATAGCCTCACTTCAGTAGACTAGCTGTAAGTTCCCCTCTCTCTCTGTATATATTTAGAACCTTTGTAATCTTTACCCTCTCTGGGTTTTTAAGCTAATAAAACACTGTGAGGCTGTTGCCTTGCAGTACATAGTCAAAAAAAAAGATTGTTCAGCAAGATGCGACTGCAACTACAAAGACATACTATGAACTACGCTTCCTCCTGCTGCGACGGCTGGGTATCAACTTGGTCCGGAGTCTCCTCCTCTTCTTGAAGCGGCTGGAAGTCAGGAACGCGCCAGTCGATTTTCATTAAGGCATGAAAGTACATCTCTTCATTGATGAGTTCAGACGGATCGATATCTGGAGCGAAGGTATGAGGGCGCACTGGTGGGATTAGATTGACGGTATCATAAACCGGCTGCTCCACCCGCTCGTTCTGCAAATCATACCCCGGATGATACCTGGATAAATCTGATTCGGCTGCAAGTTTGCTGGCGAGAGGACGCATCTCCTTCGTCAAGGCATGGAGATCCTTTGCAGTAAAAGTTGATCCGTCTTCTTTAGTGTCAGGATACCCACTCAAGGCTTCTTCCAGATCAAAATCCGGGACCCAAGCTTTAGCTCTGGTAAGTGCCATGAGGGAACCGGCTCGAGGAGCAGATTTTTTCACTTCCTCTAAGCGCACTGGCAAGACAGACAGCTTCTCTAATGTGCCTTGGATAGTGGTTGGGGCCGGTTTATTGAACAATGTTGCACTTATGATCCTTTGAGCGCCGGAATACAGCTGCTCGACCAAAGTATATCATGCCTTGAGTTTTTTCAGTAAGTCATCCCCAAGATGGGTGACACGGCGCCCTGCATATGATTATCACAGTTAAACCGGCACGGATGGAAGATTACAAGGATGAAAGCAAGAATACAGATTAAATACTTACCGAAGACTGCAGAAGTCATCAACTCTATTTGCCGCTTTAAACCGGTTAACTCTTCAGTAACCGGATTAAGAGCTTCTTCAACGTCCTTGGCCCTTTTCTCCAGATCTTTTTTCTGAACCTCAAAGGCGGTCCGCTCTTCTTCAAAGAATTTCTTCAGCTGTTTAGCAGTCTTTAAACTCAGCTCCTAGTCTTTCTTGGCCTTAGAAGCAGCAGACTCCGTTTCAGCAAGTCTGTTCCGGAGTTCACTGATTTCTTCAGCCCTCCGGTTTAAATCAGCCTGCAAGGAAAATCAAGTGATAAGAAGCAAAAATCAGACAAGTCTCAAGCACACAAACAAGTTGTCTACTTGACACTTGGGGGCTAATGGGTAGTTGAAGCAGTAAGCAGTAGCAATTCAAAGACAAAGTCTCAAGCACACAAACAAGTTGTCTACTTGACACTTGGGGACTAATGGATAATTGAGGTATCGAAGGAAAAGTTAGGCAAGTCCCAGGCACATAAACCGAGTTATGCCCCTGGCACTTGGGGGCTAATGTAAGATCATTTGATTAATCAGGAAGTACTGGTAAACCTTCTAAACATAGCTAAACCGGAACTTGGGGGCTGATACGGTATAGACAGAAGTACATTGAAAGTCAAAAGAAGATGCAAAGGATTACCTCATACTTGTCCTTCATCATGTTAATCAAGCCTGCTTCATAGTCTCGACCAGTGTGGAGCCGGTTCAAGTACCCGGAATAGAGCTCCTGGGCACTCATGTCAGCAAAGCTAGACAGCTCGGTACTCCATTTACCCTTTTCTTGATGCAGTTTCTCCGCTTTAGCCGTATGTTTGGCTAAGATAGTGGGCTCAGCAGGAGCAGTATAAGCTGTGTGAGTTATTTGGACTTCCGGAGAAGCAGTTGTTGGTGGTGGGGTCGCGGTGTGAACCGGGCTGGCAGGAGCCGGATTGGCCCGAGGAGAATTGGCCCGGGCAGGACTAGCCGGTTCATGAACATCCTCAGCATTGGGATTCTCAGGCATAGTAGTGTGATCTATAGGAGCAGGATTTTCAAGTGGAATTGTGGGTTCGCCTTCCGGAGGGATAGTTGAGTCCGGATCAGCCGCCGGATCATCAACGGCAGTCTCAGCAGTTGGTTGGTTGGCTTTCGCTTTTTTGCTAGGCTTTGGCTTGCTGAAGGAAGTTGGAAAAACAAGTTAGAACTGTAAAGCAAAGTGCAATCATAAACCAGATAAATTAAAAAGACTTACCCTGGGACAGTTTTCAGGGGTGGAAGTTGTGTGGCAGTTGATTCACCGGAAGAAGATAACGGAGTATCCTGATAATTAGGGTCAGACGGTTTAAGAGGTTTGCGTATAAGCTCGGCCTTGGGATGAAGGAGGGTTGGAGAGAGTATAACCTCAGAGCGGCGTCTCCGAGCCGGTGTAAGAGATATTCCGGATGTTTCCACTGCAAGGCCGCTATGACGGGTGGTCCGGCGAAGGGCTTCATGTTGCTGTTTCTTCAAAAGAAAATTGGGATCCAATTGAGCATACGGGTGAGAGAACTGATATTTTCGGACTGTCCGACGACTTTTCTGTGGAAGTGGTTCTGAATCGGAAGAGAGAATAGTTACCTCAATTTCTGCCGGTTTGTCTCCTTCAGCCAACTCCTGTGGAAAGTTACTAGTAAATACAAGTATGGATAAGAAGTGAATAAATCAGAACCGGATTAACCCATACCTCGGAGTCCGGATCGTCATCTTCAGCATGAGAACCGGAGCCACCAGCCGCTTTTCTCTTCTTGGTAGCGAAGGCTTTCCGGCGTGGCTGTTTTCCGGCCTTTTCCTGAGGCTTCCTTTTCCAGAAAGGATCATTAGCCTCTTCAAAAGGTAAAAGATGAATTGAAAGAACCATTTAAAGGAACGGATTACAGGCATATGAAAGAAAGTAAGACATACCGCAGGCAGCTTGTTTTTCTTGTAGTATGGAGCCAGTCCGGTTTGGCTACATTCTTCTAAAGTGATGTTAAGCATTTTCTTGGCTTACTTAGTGACTTCCGACTCAGAAAGTTTGTCCTTAGAAAAACGTTGAGGATCAGCCGGTTTACCAGAGTATTGATACATCAAGCTTGGGCGCGGGCTCAGTGGAAGGATACTCCAAGAGAGCCAGCAACGCATGAAATCCACGCCGGTTAAACCATTGGCCATAAAGGCCTTTAACCTGGAAAGTTGAGAAGCAAACCGGGGCCGCTCTGAAGAGCTGAGGCGCTGCGGCAAAGGGTGGTCCTCCGGAAGACGGTGCTCGCGATAACCCGGCAATGGGTTTTCCCCTTCAGGTGAAGTGTCAATACAGTAAAACCAAGATTTATTCCAATCCTTGGGGTGTGTGTGGAGAGCAGCATGAGGAAAGATTGCATCTTTTCTTTTCTGAATGCTGACCCCGCCCAATTCTTGATGAGGTCCGCTGGTAAATTCAGTCCGCCGGTTTAGGTGGAAGAAATCCCGGAACAGGTCAACTGACGGTTCTTCTTGCAAATACACCTCAGAAAACACTTGGAAATCACAGATGTTGGAAACAGAGTTGGGACCTATGTCCTGAGGATGAAGCTGGAAAGCAGCAAGTACATCCCGGAAAAACTTTGAACCGGGAGGAGTAAAGCCCCGAGCAATATGGTCAAAGAAGACAATAACCTCCCCCTCTTTGGGAGTAGGAGGACATTCATCTCCTGGGGCCCGCCATTTTAAAACGGATCGAGGGCCTAAGGTGCCGATTGCAGCAGCATTGACTAAATCTTGTTCCATAATAATGGAAGGAACCCAGTTGCAGGAGACAAACTGTTTGGCCATAGCAACAGAAGAGCAAGTGCTGAAAGGGTAAAATATAAACCTGGATTACTCAAGTACAGTGGCATAAACTGGAAGATATATGAAAGGATCACACAACGGTTTAAGCAAGGGACTAATGATATGGATAACCCGGCAATAAACAGGAAACTGTATTACTACCGGTTCATGACCACAAAAGAGAAAATGTTAAACCGTCGCGTTCGTTATGGAATTTTTACAGAAGCAGCATATGACTGTTTAAACCGGAGCATACTTTACAGATCTACAAAGGTGAAGAAACAGGTTTTCACAGATAGCTAAAGTAAAACAGATCGGAGCACCCAGGAAAAAGAAAAAGAAATGCAAATGATATTGCAAGAAGAACTACAAGGGTCCTATACAGAGCGGGTAAACCTACAGGTTGAATATAAATGACGAGATCTAAAGCATATAGCAGCGGAATAGAGGCAAGATCTAAAGGCAAGATTTAAAGGTCAAAAATTCTGCGAACTTGGCGCCTACGAAGAACGAACGGAGCTACCACTGAGGTTTAATGGCGGAGATGTGAGAAGGAACCCTAAAGCTATGGATCTTGAGTGAGGAAAATGGCATACCTGGAATGGCAAGAGGCGGAGGCGGAGGTTCTCTGGTCGCGCTCAGGTTGATGCAGCGGCCGGCGAAGACTTGGATTCGACGGTCGACGGCGGCGGCTTGAGCTCGACGGGCGGCGACGGAGTCTAGAGCTCGGGCGACGGAGGAAGAAGAACGAACAGAAGGAAATAAAGAGCAAAGGCAGCGGTATTTATAGAAGGGCAAAGTTGAAACGACAGGCGCGAGATTTGAGGAGGCAAAAGATTGGATAAAGATCCTCTGCCGCCTCGATTCTCGGGATGACCCTTAAACAAAGTCGATAGACAGTTGGGTGCGTTAAATGCGGAGGTGATGTCATGGTTAAATTAAGTGATTTTCAAGGATGACGTCATGGCCGGTTTACAAAAATGAAAAGACACAAGGAGGAGGATTATGCAGACAGGGAAGATTGATGTGAACAAGTTCAAATCATTCTGGGGCCTAATGTCAGGGATATTACTAGCAGGAATGAACCGGCTAGTGTAAACCGGATTGTGGTAATATCATTGTATCATTGTAATACTTAGTAAAGGCTACGGCCCAGGAGATCTTAGGGCCCATGTATAGAGTTACGGTTTGTAAACCGCCTAATCATGTAACTTGAGAGATAAGATAGAAAAAGCAGAGACCGAGGCGGACACAAGTATGAGCTGGCCTCGGGACTCTGTAAACCGGACCGGGCGTCACCTCTATATAAAGGGACGACCCGGCGACAGTTCAGGGACAAGCAAGAAACAACCCGTCGAGACGCAGGCAAGCGATCTGCTCCCTGTTCCTCGAGGCTCAAGCAATATCAAACCCAACTAGACATAGGCTTTTACCTTCATCGAAGGGGCCCAACTAGTATAAACCCTCTGTGTCCTTTGTGTGCTTTTAACCCCTTCAAGCTAACCCGTGCGATGGTTCCATTAACAAGTCCGTTAAACCGGACATCTGCCGTGTTAATTACACGACAAGTTCCGAGGTGGTCTGAAAGATGAACTCCAACTAGCTTTCACCCTGTTCGAGCCGGATGAATTTGACCAATTCTACAATAGGGCTCTCAAGCAAGAGGCAGCTCAGCTCAAGATTGAGGCTTCCAAAAAGAGGACCAGAGATGCTGTTCACTCCTCCTCTTCTTCTCAAGTGGTTGCCAAGCAGCAGAAGTTCTGGCTACCGCCTCCTCCAGTGCTCCGTCCTCCAAACAACAACAAGCACTCAGGTGGCTGTGGTTTCTCCCACCCACCCAACCCAAGCAATCAGTCCAAGCCTCTGTTTCAAGCTTCAAGATCAAGTGGTCCTTATCACCGGCCTCTCTCAGAAGTTACTTGCAACAAGTGTTCTCAGAAGGGTCTCTATGCCAACAAGTGTCCCAACCCAAGGCGCCTTCCGCCTCCTTCACCTGTCAGCACTGCTATTGTCAAGCACAATCCCAAGGCAGTAAGAGTGAATCTGATGAATGCAGCTCAAGCAGAGAATTCTTCAGATGTGATACTTGGTAATCTTCCAGTTAACTCTATACCTGCTAAAGTTTTGTTCGATTCGGGTGCATCATGTTCATTCATGTCATATCCATTTGCATCCAAGCATAATGTTCACACCGAAGCTTTGCCAAGAACTTTGAGTGTTGTCTCTCCTGGCAAGAGATTGAGTTCCAGTATGGTGGCTCCAGATATATCTATTCATATGGGTGATTACAGTTTTCTGCTTTCTCCAGTTATTCTCGGCAACTCCGACATTGATCTTATTCTTGGGATGGATTGGTTTTCCAAGCACGATGCAAACATTGATTGTGCAAATAAGGAAGTCAAGCTTACTCATCCTGACGAAGACGCGATTATCTTCGCCTCTCGAGATAACACAATCAGGCTATTCTCTCTCAATGACAAGGGCGAGATTAATGCCATTTCTTAGATTCCGGTGGTCAATGAATATGAAGATGTTTTCCCCGAAGAGCTTCCAGGCATGCCTCCCCATCGTCAAGTTGAATTCGTCATTGAACTCAAGCCCGGTATCGAGCCAACATATCGGTGTTTGTACAAGCTTTCCCCTGATGAGTTGAAGGAGCTGAAGAAACAACTCGATGAGCAAGAACGTATGGGTCTAATCAGGCCTAGTACGTCTCCTTGGGGCTGTGGTGTTCTATTTGTCAAGAAGAAGAATGGCATGGAACGCCTTTGCGTTGATTACCGGCCATTGAACAAGAAGACTATAAAGAACAAGTATCCGCTCCTCAATATCAATTAATTGTTCGAGCAGCTCAAAGGAGCAAAGGTGTTCTCGAAGCTCGATCTCCGGATGGGTTACCATCAGATCCGTATTCATGAAGAGGATATTCCTAAGACCGCATTCAGAATGAGTTTTGGCTCTTATGAATACACGGTCATGTCTTTCGGCCTTGCAAATGCTCCACCCACCTTCTCAAGGATGATGCACTTCATATTCAACCCCTACACCAATGAATTTGTTCTCGTCTATCTGGATGATATCTTGGTATTATCCAAGAATGAAGAAGACCACGCCAAGCACCTCCGTTTGGTCCTGGACAGGCTCCGTGAACACAGGTTCTATGCGAAGTTCTCCAAATGTGAATTCTGGCTGGATAAAGTCCTATATCTTGGCCATATTATCTCTGTCGAGGGCATTTCTGTGAACCCCGAGAAGGTTGAAGCTATTGTCAACTGGGAACCTCCGCAAAATGTCAAGCAACTCCGAAGCTTCCTTGGTCTCGCTAGCTATTGCAGAAGGTTCGTTGAGAACTTCTCCAAGATTGCCAAGCCTCTTTCCAACCTGTTGCAGAAGAATGTCAAGTACTCATGGACTCCTGATTGTGATGTGGCATTCAAAAGACTCAAAGAGAAGCTCATTTCTGCTCCGGTTCTTACTCCTCCGGATAAGTCCAAGCCTTATGAAGTCTTTTGTGATGCTTCATTGCATGGTCTTGGTGGTGTTCTCATGCAAGACAAGAAGATTGTGGCATACACTTCTCGTCAGTTGAAACCAAATGAGAAGAATTACCCTACACATGATCTCGAGCTAGCAGCAATTGTACATGCCTTGATCATGTGGAGACACCTTCTGTTGGGCAGAAAAGTGGACATCTTCACCGATCACAAGAGCTTGAAGTACATCTTCGCACAGCCAAACCTTAATCTTCGCCGGACTCGTTGGGTTGAGATGATTCAAGAGTATGATCCAAGGATTGAGTACACTCCTGGCAAGGCCAATGTCATTGCAGATGCCTTGAGCAGAAATGCGTATTGCAACAGTCTCCTTATCAAACCGTTCGAGCCTGAACTTTGTGAATCATTCAGGAAGCTCAACCTCCAAGTTGTTCCGCAAGGCTTTCTTGCAAACCTTCAAGTTGCTCCTACCTTGGAAGATCAAATCCGTGAGGCCCAACTCAGTGATGCTATGGTGCAGAAAGTGAAACATGGTATTGCTAAGGGTACTCCCAAATACAAGTGCTATCGCGTTGATGAGAAATACACCTAGTTCTTTGAGGACAGAATTGTGGTTCCCAAGGGTGATCTCAGGAAGCTCATAATGAATGAAGCACATGACTCCCTCCTCTCGATTCATCTCGGAAGTTCTAAGATGTACCAAGACCTCAAGCAATCATATTGGTGGACTCGCAGGAAAAGGGAGATTGCCCAATTCGTGAATGAATGTGATGTCTGTAGAAGAGTGAAGGCAGATCATCAACGGCCAGCCGGTCTCCTTCAACCTCTACCTATTCCCGAGTGGAAATTCGATCACATTGAAATGGATTTCGTCACTTGGTTTCCTAAGTCCAAGAAGGGAAATGATGCTATCTTTGTAGTGATTGACAAGCTAACTAAAGTAGCTCATTTCCTTCCGGTCAAAGAATTCATCAACGCAGCTCACATGGCAGAGCTGTACACCTCCAGAATTGTGTCTTTGCATGGCATTCCTCAAGTGTTCTCCTTAGACCGTGGAAGTTTGTTCACCTCCAAGTTCTGGGATTCTTTCCATTCAGCCATGGGCACAAAGATTCGTTTCAGCACCGCGTTTCACCCTCGGACTAGTGGTCAAGTCGAAAGAGTGAACCAGATCCTCGAAGATATGCTAAGAGCTTGTGTCATCTCCTTTGGTATGAAATGGGAAGATTGCCTTCCGTTTGCCGACTTCTCCTACAACAACAGCTTCCAAGCAAGTGCCAGCAAAGCTCCTTTTGAAATCCTCTATGGCAGAAAGTGTCGTACCCCTCTCAACTGGTCCGAGACTGGTGAACGTCAGCTTCTTGGAAATGATTTGATCTCAGAAGCCGAAGAAATGTGCAAAGTCACACGTGAGAATCTCAAAGCCGCTCAATCGCTTCAAAAGAGCTACTATGACATCAAGCATCGTGACTTGGCTTTCGACATTGGAGACCATGTCTATCTCCGTGTTTCTCCCATGAAGGGCACTCAGAGGTTCGGTATCAAGGGCAAGCTTGCTCCAAGATACGTGGGCCCTTTCAAGATTCTTGACAAGAGAGGCGATTTATCCTACCAACTCGAGCTTCCCTCCAACTTTGCAAATGTTCGTGATGTGTTTCACGTGTCTCAACTCCGCAAGTGCTTCAAGACACCTGAATGCACCATTCCGTTCGAAGAGATTGATCTTCAACAAGACTTGTCTTATCGTGAGCACCCTGTTGCTATGCTTGAGGAAACTGAGCGCAAGACCCACAACAAGTCCATCAAATTCTTGAAAGTGAAGTGGTCACACCATATCGACCGAGAAGCTACATGGGAACAAGAAGATCACCTTCGTTCCGAGTATCCTTCCTTCTTTCAGTCCTAGATCTCGGGACGAGATATTTTTGTTGTGTAGGAGAGCTTGTAACACCCCATATGTGATACTTTCCAATAATGGCAATAAAGAAATTCTCAATTTTATCCTTGGGTGTTCTTGTCATTTGAGCTTATTTTATTTTTGCATTGTCATTTTGTTTTATTTTTGCATCCATGCATTGCTTCATCATCATGGCATCTTAGTCATCTTAGTTACTTTCTTGTTGTGGTTGTGATGTGAGGCCACCTTGTTGATGTTGTGTGAGTGTTGGTGTAAGCCATGCCCTTGCCAAAACCCTAGCACCCCTCCTTCTTCTTCACCTCTTCTCTTACCTCCTTTTCTTCCTTTCTTTACTTATTTTTTGCAAGTGATATAGCCATTCCATTAATGTTCAACTCCTCCTCTTTTCTCTGTTGCTATGACATGTGCCACCATGCTAAGCCATGCCTCATTTAGAAGTGATTTGGTTGGGTTCAAAAATGACAAGAGTTTGGACCATATTCAAACTCCTTTTATTTTTCTACCTCCAAAAATGTCCAAACCAATTTTATTAAATAGGGCATAAATCCAGGAGCATGGGGATATTTTATTTATCTCCTAACTCTTTTCCTTTGAGCCTGCACTTTTCATTTTATTTTCTGTCTGAAGAAAATTAGAAAAGAAAAGAAGATAGCAGCAACAGCAGTGGCTTGGGCCACCTCCCTCCTCCAGCAGGCCCAGCCAACTCCTCTGCAGCACCCCTCGACCCACTTCTTTCTCCCGCAGCGGCCCAACCAGCGCCAGCGTGCTCGCAGTCGCGCCGTCCTCTTTTACCCCCGCGGTCCCACTCGTCAGCCTCTCACCCCTCTTCGCCGTCTTCCTCCGTCACTCTATTGCAGAGAAAGAGCGCGTGCTCGTCGTCGCGCCGTGATCACGGACGTCGAGGCTACGCGATCGGCGCACCCCCTTTTAAACCCAAGCTGCCGCAGCCCTAGGTTTCCTCCTCCCCCTCCCTCTTTCCCCTCGCGCGCCGCCCAGGTAAGCACCCACGCTCACCCGCACTGCTTGCCATGGCCGGCCCGATCCCGAGCTCGTCTCCGGCGTAGGAGTAGTCGCCGGCCTCCTCTCCGTCGACCACGCGCAGCGCACGCCTCCCCGAGCCATTCTGGAGCAGATCCAGGGCCCAGGACGACAAGCCCGACGCCAACGATGTCTGCTTCTTATTCCTCTGTCCGCGGACAGCGACCGCGCCAAGATTCAGAGATGTGTTCCTCCTCTCCGGCGCGTCTCCGTCGACCTCTTCTTGTCCTAGGGTAACGAGGTACTCCCCACTCCTCCCTGCTTCTTCTGCATCGGCTGTGGTCCCCTGCATAGGTCGCTGGAGCCATGTCTTCGTCATGCTCTTGGTGCCCCGTCGTTCTGGAACCTGCCTGCTGTCGCGCGCTTCAGCTAGTCACTGTAGGCGTTGCGCTTCGCCGCTCTGGATCCGCAGTAGCTCCGCCGCACGATCCCGCACGCCCATAGCTAGTCGCCGCTCCGCCTAGGCCTTGCTCTGACGAGAAGAGGTTCCGCCACTGTCGTTCTGACGAGAGCTCGTCGCCGTCGTTGTAGTGCATGCTAGGTGCCGCAAGCGCATGGAGTGGATGCGGCGTTCCCCCAGGAACTGCCCGCACCCCTCCGCCGTCCGCCTAGGTCGCCGGAGCAGCTCCGACGAGCCTCTGCTTTCCCTTGCCGCTAGCTTCTTCAGTTATCTCATCTAGCACTGCGCATGTGTTTTGTCAAGAACACCTGTCTAGCCTAGTGGCTAGCTCCTTCGCAGGTTATCAGCAAGACGCGGGTTCGATTCCAGTAGGGGGCAGTGGGATTTATTCCCCCATTTTTGCCGCGTGTGAGACTAACAGGCAGGCCCCACCAGCTAGCCTCACCGCTCGCTGCACGCCCACACGCGCACACAACCGCTGCCACATCAGCGCCCTGACCCCACAAGTCAGTGGCTGCGGCTAGAATAGGCCTGGGTCATTTTTGACCTCTACGCCTATTTTCTTTTCCTGTTTTGTTTTTCTTTTTCTTTTTCTGCATATTCTTTGTTTATTTAATATCTGGTGATATATGCATCTGTTGGGGTTGAGTTATATATGAAAAATGCTTAGTTTTTCATGTAGATTATTAATATGTTGTTTGTTGCCATGTTTAAAACATTTAAAATGCTGTTTGAATTATTCTTGTGTTTAAATATGCTTAAACTTGTAAAAATCATTACTAAATAACTACAACCCCAAATTTAACAAACTTTATATGCATTTGGAGTGGAAAAATGTGTAGAATAATGTGGTGCTGTTGTTTTGCATGTTTAACAACTTTGAAACAGTTTCTCAAATCTGTCCCAAATGCACTTAAATAACTATGGGAGTTTCTGGAAATTGTTGTATGTTCATTCCAGCCCATTTAAATATGCTAGCATGTTGCTGTAGTCCTAGTTGCACCCTTGCCATGTTAACCAACTCCTTTAAACTTGTTGGGTGCTTGTTTGGATAATCTACATAACCTTGTTAGTTTGGTTCTTTTGCTTGTTATCTTTCATGTGGGTGATCTTGTTTGCTATGATGTTAGTGCACTCTTGTGTCCCTAGGCCATGCATCATATCTACTCATGTCCATATGCATCATGTTCATGCATCATGTGGTTGAGCATTGCATGATGATTGATTGTTGTTCCGGTGTTGCTTGTTGTGTTGGTTATAGCCCGGTGACGATTCGGAGTACGAGGTTCCTACCGAGGCTGAGTTTGAGGAGCAAGGTTACGATCCCTCCGTGGAATCAACAGGCAAGATGACCATTCCCAGATATCACTACTATCTTTGCCTATGCTAGATGTCTCGCTCTTTAGATATTGCCTCGATGCCTATTTCTGTTTGTCAGCCCTCCTATTGTTGCCATGAAACTCTTTAACCACCCTCCTAGCAAACCATTGTTTGGCTAAGTAAGCATCGTTCAGCCCCTCTTATAGCGTTGTTAGTTGCAGGTGAAGACTTGAAGATTCTTGCCCCGTGATGAAGTTATTGTTGGGATATCACAATATGTAATCTGTTAAACTAAATCACCTATATATTGGTAATGGGTGGAAGGCTAAGCCTCTTGCTTGGTGTTTTGTTCCACTCATGCCACCCTAGGAACCGATAAACCGGTGTTATGTTCCTTGATTTTGCATCCCTAACACAGTTGGGGTTTATGGGCCCCCCTTGATAACTCGCTCAGTGCTAAAGCTTTTCCAGCAAGGCCCAACATTGGTTTTACATTTGCCTAATAACTAAAACTTGCATAGGACGTTGCAAACCCGAGTTCTTAATTGACAACCTGGGCCAGTGCTCCTCATGAGTGTTGGTCCAAACTGGGCAACCTGCAGGGCCACCTCAAGGAAAATCAAGGGCTGGTATACACCCGTAGCTTGTCCCATCCGGTCGTGGCCTAAGACTAGATACGCGCGGCTACTATCAGGGTGTCGGCACGCCGGGAGGTCTTGCTGGATTAGTTTTACCTTTGTCGGAATATCTTGAGCACGGGATTACGAGAATACTCGGGTCTTCCCACCTTGGAGTTGCGACTCTGCAGATCATGAGCTTGTGATGGGCTAAGTTGGGACACCCCTGCAGGGTTTGATCTTTCGAAGGCCGTGCCCGCGGTTATGTGGCAGACGGGAATTTGTTAATATCCGGTTGTAGATAACTTGACACCATGTTCTGAATACACTACATGCGTGAGTAACCGTGATGGTCTCTTTCCGAAGGGCTTCGGGAAGTGAACACGGTGGGGTTATGTTTGATCGTGAGTAGTTAGGATCACTTCTTGATCAACTTGGCGATCGTTGGCACTTGTTCTCTTCTCGCTCTAAACTCGTAATCTAGTGCTTAGTGATGCTGCAACCTTGTTTCAAGCCTTCCCACACCTAAGGCTTTGATAGTCTTGTTACCCGGGAACGGGATTGCTGAGTCCTCTGCGGCTCACAGATTCAACACAACACCAGATGCAGGTACCGTTGGGAACTATACAGGAGGTGGGTCAGAGCTGTACTGGGAGTTCGATGAAGAGCGTGGACATTACTATGTGTCTTATCCCGACGATCAGTAGTGGTTCTTACTAGGATGATCCGAGCCTTGTGTTGTTTATGGTATCTTTTCGTTTGGATTTTGTCCGTAGTCGGACTCTGATGTTATTTGGATGATGTATGTTAATGTATTTCCTTGAGTGACGTGGCGAGTGTAAGACAACTACCAGTTTACACTTTCATCACTGATTTTACATGAGTTGTGCAAAGTTACCATACTTCAGATCATTCTACTATGCGTTTATGTCCTTAAGTCGTGCCTCGACACGTGGGGGACATAGCCGCATACTGGGCTGTCAGGACCCCGATCCTAAGTCACATCGATCTAGCTGTAACACGTCATATCACTTTGCGGCCTCACGAACGGTAACCCCACGGGTGCCACCTTACCTGGCCCGGGACCGTTTGCGCATTTTGGCACACGTATATGACAGTGTCGCTAGCATCCATATGACAGAGAACCCGGGCCGACATGGCTAGTTATAAACCAAAAGTGGCACTAAATTACAGAGACAGGCATCCATGACCCAGCAACGAACATGTCGGTCATCAACGTATGAACCCAAGTCGTAGCAAGCTACATGGACTTAAAGGATCAATGCGTGACATTTCCCCTAAGGGACAGACACAGGAACGAAGAAGGACACATGCCGGCCAGCCTACGTGTTCCGAGCAGTAGCAAGCTACCAAGGCTCATTGGAATCACTAGGAGGCATTTCCCCGTAAGGTATGCTACCAAAGGAAAACAACTAGGTGTCGGATCCCACACATACCAAGCATTTCAAACATACACGCAATATGCTCAATATGTGCAAATACAACATTGCATCACAACAGAACTCTATGACTCAAAGTACTTTATTTAAAAGGCTCCAAGAGCCATACATAACATATCCATACAGGTAGGGGTCACATGACCCAACACTCAAGTCATACAGTCATACAAGCACAAGCGGAAGCTACATGTCTGAGTACAGACAACTTAGAAAATAAAACAGGCTTGGTGTAGCCTGACTATCTACAAGGCCCTTCACAAGCTCCAGATCTCCGTCTGGGTGTCAAGCTACTCGTCGACGTCAACGTCTATGTAGAACCCATCAGCAGGGGCAGGGTTCTCCTCTGCAACAGTTATTAAGCAAACATGAGTACAAAGGTACTCAGCAAGTCTTACCACAGAACCTATCATACATGCAACATTATCAAAGGGGGTAGTGGAGTTTATAGCAGAATGCCAGCTTTGACCTTGGTTAACCTATACTACAACTCTCAACAGATTGCAAGATGTTATTACAAACACGAGTCCACTACTCACCACATCAATACACTACCGAGGATCCTCTTCCGTCATCCTACGGAAGGGCCATCCACGGCACTCACACTTATCTTGAGGCTTTTAGTAGTATCCATCAACTTGTCTATGAACTGTAAGAATAACCAAGTAGTCCGTACCGCGAACAACGGCTATTCGAATAGATTGATAACCCTGCAGGGGTGTACTTCTTCACACACGCTCTCACCACTTATCGCCGTTTACTCGGCGTGTACTCGGCAACCTTCAAGCGGAAGCCCAGCGGGGGTGTCGGCCACGACCTGACTAACTACTCAAGTCTCTCGTCCAGGTTTATCGCCTATTTGGGTTCCATCCGTGGGGAGATCCGACCGGGTTGTCGCTCACGGCCCCAAACGATGTGTACAGGGTTCCCGAGTTACCAAACGGGCAACCGGTACACCGTGCCACGTACCTGTCGCATCACAACCCAGCCCGAGGGTCAGCGTTGTGCACGACCTCCAGTAAGCTATAAACACCAGAAACTAGTTGCAACTCCTGGACAGAGATCAAGGGTAATTAATAAGCCGAGAGGGTCAATTAAGGATCCCAATGTGTGGTAGTAGCTGTAACTTTAACCACACATACAGATCTCGGGTCCTAAGGACGATTCCAATGAAACAACCCACCATGTACTCCTACATGGCCTTTCATCGATACCTTTACCAAGCGTATTCCACACTTCCTTCTCTTTATCGGGATGGTCATTTCACTCTGATCCATCACCCAGATGAACCAGACCAGACACAACTCTAGGCATAGCAGGCAACATAAACAAATAGCATGGTGGATCACACATCACATGGCTCAATCAACTCCTACACATGCTAGTGGGTTTCAACTATTTACTGTGGCAATGACAGGTCATGCAAGGGATAGGGTTCAACTACCGCAGCAAGTAGCAGTTCACACGCTGTTGCCTTAATGCAGTAAAAGAGAGCAGGAGCGAGAAGATTGGGTTTGTATCGGAATGATCAATGATTGCTTGCCTAACAAGGTAGTTGTCGGGTACTGCTCTTCAACTAGATACGCAATAGTATCCTCGGGAGCAGAACCTAATACAGAGAATACCGGCGATACAATCATTAACAAACAAATGCAACAATATGATGCATGCTCATGACATGGCAAGATGCATGTGTGTTTGCTATTGCAACTAAAACCAGAAGGGTTTGAACCTATTTGAATCAAAGATTCAAATTGGAGTTCAAACTATTATTTAAATAAATGCGTTATCATGTTTTTGATGTATACAGCAAGTTAACTTGTTCAAACATGCATGAAACCAGTGCCATTGGAAAGATTGGATTTTTCTGATCATTTTTCATATATAAATCTTTTCCATCTGAGCTATGGTTGATTTTATATGATTTTTAGAAGTTTTGGGTATTTTCTGGAATTTCCTGAATAATTTTTAATCTAAAAAAATCCCAGAAAAACCTTTACTGCGTCAGCATGACATCATGCTAACGTCAGGCAGTCAACAGGGCCAGTCCAAGTCAAACCTGACCGGTGGGTCCTGCATGTTAGTGTCTCAGGAGCTAATTCTGGTCATAACTAGGGTTGACTGGGTTTGACTAAACAAAGGGGCCCACTGTCAGTGACTGTGGTGATTAATCTAATTACTGTTAGCTCCTAACTAACAGGCCACGTCAGCCCGCCGGAGTTTGGCCGGCGGCGACCATTTCGTACGGCGGTGACTCGTCGGAATCCTTGTTCCGGCAACCATTTGCCGTGCGGATGGGCTCTGTGTGCTCCTGGTGATGCACCGCATCCAACGGTGCCACTGGTTGGTCGAAAGGTCGCCGGAGTCGACGGCGACGAGCTCGTCCGCGGCGGTGCTCGCACGGAGTTGGCCGGGATGGTGTTGTGGTGCACGGTAGGAGGAGTTAAAGCTGGCATTAGCTTGCTGGTGATCTACTGATCCTAACGCCGTGCTCAGCCACGAAGCACAGTGCCTGTGGCCACGGCGGCGAGTTGGCCGGCGGTGGTGATCTTCGGTCAGCAAGGGGGCGGCGGCTACAAGGCATAATC
This sequence comes from Secale cereale, assembly GCA_902687465.1. Lineage (NCBI taxonomy): Eukaryota > Viridiplantae > Streptophyta > Magnoliopsida > Poales > Poaceae > Secale > Secale cereale. Next base: position 781,325,465 of record LR738711.1, read on the forward strand.
GAGCCCGTGGAGAGAGGGGTTCCAAGCGTGAGCTCACAGCGGTCGCAGAGGGCGTCGAAGCGAGCTCGGGGAAGGTCGGACGGCGGCGTACGGGTGGCGGCGATCTCCGGTGCAGAATGTTGAAGACGACGACGGGGAGGGCGTTGCGGGGCTTCTGGCGTCGTGTGCGTCGGTGGGGAGCTTCGGGGCGATGCGGCGGAGCTAGTGGTGCGTCGGGGAGGCGAGGGAGTGGCGTAGGGCGCGGTGGCAGCGATCGACGGCGACGAGCTCGCTCGGGGGAGCTCGGTGGAGGGGAGAGAGGAGGGGGGAAGACACGGGGGAGAGGGGAAACGATCGAGGGGTCTGCGTGGCGTCGTCCAGGTCCATCCAGAGGGTCGAAGGGCCAGCCAGGCAGGCAGGAGGTGGCCGGCGTGTCGGCGGCGCTCGCCACCGAGCTGCTTCGTGCGCTGGCGCGGCGAAGAAGACGGGGATGCCCCTGGTGGGCTGGGCCGTCTGGGCCAGCAGGTAAGTGGGCTCAGGTAAGTCTGCTTCTTCCTATTTTTTTTCCTATTTACTTTTCTGTTTCATTTCTTTTGCAGCTTTGTTCAATTAATAAAAATGCCAAAACATTTTTATAACTCATGAAACTTGTCATGCCCACTGTATATAATATGAACAGTAGGAAACATTATAGTTCATGATTATTTGAGCATTTAAAATATTTTAAGTATTTAAATGCCCAAATACAAATACCATAAGATTTAATCCAAAGCCCTAGAGTGTCCTAGAAAATTGTGCACCATTTTTGGCAGAGGTTTAAGACCAAGGCAGAAATGATGAACATTTTTGAAGGGCATTTTGGGTACATTGGAAAATATTTTATCAAACCCTAGTTGTTAGGAGAGGGGTGCTGGGGTTTCTGTTAATCCCATTTCAAGTTTCTTTGAAAAGTAAACATGATGCACACACCAACTAACCCTAATGCAAGTGCTAACTAGGGATGTGACAACTCACCCCCACTTAAAAGAATCGCGTCCCGAGATTCGGGTTCCTCTGGAAAGAGGGTGGGGTACTCAAGTCGAAGACGATCCTCCCTTTCCCAAGTAGCTTCACTCTCGGAATGATGTGACCATTGAACCTTGAGAAACTTGATATTGTGGCGTCGAGTGGTGCGCTCGGTTTGATCAAGAATACGAACGGGGTATTCTCGATATGTGATATTGTCCTGGAGATCAAGCGTTTCGTGGTCCACTCCGCGGATAGGATCCGAGAAGCAACGCCTGAGTTGAGAAACGTGGAACACGTCATGAACTCTGGAGAGGTGCGGAGGTAGTTCCAATTGGTAGGCAACTTCTCCTCGTTTGGCAAGAATGCGAAAAGGACCGATGAAACGAGGGGCCAATTTGCCTTTGATACCGAAGCGATGGGTTCCCTTGAGAGGAGTAACCCGAAGGTAAGCCTTATCGCCGACTTCAAAAGTCACAGCCTTATGATGACTATCATATTGGCTCTTTTGGCGAGACTGGGCTGTTTTCAATCTCTCACGAACGATGCGAACTTGTTCTTCTGCTTCCTGAATCATATCCGGGCCAAAGAATTGTCTTTCCCCGGTCTCTGACCAGTTAAGAGCTGTTCGACACCTTCGTCCATATAGAACTTCGAAGGGAGCTTTACCCAAGCTGGCTTGATAACTATTGTTATAAGCAAATTCGGCAAATGGAAGACACTTTTCCCATTCCATACCGAAAGAAATGACAGAGGCTCGAAGCATGTCTTCCAGGATTTGATTGACTCGTTCCACTTGACCACTTGACTGCGGATGGAAGGCAGTACTGAAAGAGAGATGAGTTCCCATAGCATTCTGGAAACTTTCCCAAAATCATGAAGTGAAAAGACTTCCACGGTCTGAATTAATCTCCAACGGTACACCATGAAGTGATACTATCCGAGAGACATATAAGTCTGCTAGCTGGCTAGCGGTAATACTCTCGCGAACAGGCAGGAAATGAGCTACTTTAGAGAGGCGGTCGACAACGACGAGGATAGCATTATTCCCTTTCCTGGACCTGGGAAACCCGGTAATGAAGTCCATACCGACTTTATCCCATTTCCATTCAGGAATAGCTAAAGGTTGAAGGGTGCCAGCAGGCCGTTGATGCTCTGCTTTGACTCGACGACAAACGTCGCAGTTAGCAATGAATTGAGCGATTTCTCTCTTCATCCTAGTCCACCAGAATCTCTGACGTAGATCCTGATACATTTTAGTACTACCGAGATGAATCATGAGAGGAGATTCATGAGCCTCCTTAAGAATCATTTGTCGTAGTTGTGGTTTCTTGGGTACCACCAGGCGGTTTTCGAAGTACACTACACCTCGATCATCCATAAAGAAACTTCTAGCAACTCCGCTAGCAATGTTCTCCTTGCTCCGAGATATGCCTTTATCATACCGCTGGGCAACTATGATTTGATCCATAAGGGTAGGTTTCGCCACCAGGGTGGATAGGAATCCTCGAGGAACAATGTGAAGGTTAAGCTTACGAAATTCCTTGTGGAGAAGTGGTTGACCTTGTTGTAACATTGAGTTGTTACAATATGACTTACGACTTAGTGCATCAGCCATGACATTGGCCTTTCCAGGAGTGTAAGTGATTCCTAAGTCGTAGTCTGTGAGCAACTCAACCCAACGTCTTTGTCTGAGATTTAGATCCGGTTGGGTGAAGATATACTTCAAACTTTGGTGATCAGTGAAAATTTCACAGCGATTACCAAGGAGGTAATGTCTCCATGTTTTGAGTGCATGGACTACAGCTGCAAGCTCTAAATCATGAGTAGGATAGTTATCCTCATGTGGACGCAACTGTCGGGATGCGTATGCAATCACTTGACGATCTTGCATGAGAATGCAACCTAGTCCTTGTCGCGAGGCGTCGCAATAGATTATAAAATCCTTGGAAAAATCTGGTGGTACCAGTACAGGTGCAGATGTCAGGCGTCTTTTCAGTTCCTGAAAACTGGACTCGCACTGTGGGGTCCACTCAAACTTTTTATCTTTCTTGAGGAGTTCAGTTAGAGATTTAGCAACCTTGGAGAAGTTCTCGACGAAATGTCGGCAATAGCTCGCTAAGCCAAGAAAACTCCTAACTTGCTTGACCGATTCAGGGGGAGTCCAACCAAGGACGGCTTGAACTCGCTCGGGATTGACAGCAATACCCTTGCCAGAGATCACATGACCTAGATAGGTTACTTTTGGCAACCAAAATTCACATTTAGAGAATTTGGCATAAAGGCGGTGCTCTCGAAGTTTCGTCAATACCAGCCTTAAATGCTTGGCATGATCTTCCTTGTTCTTGGAATAGATGAGTATATCATCGAGGTATACCACGACGAATTTATCCAAATACTCCATGAATATAGAATTCATTAACCGAGAAAAGGTAGCTGGGGCATTGGTTAATCCGAAGGACATAACGGTGTACTCATATTGGCCATAACGAGTAACGAAAGCCGTTTTAGGAATGTCCCTGTTCTTGATTTTGATTTGATGGTAGCCAAACCTCAATTCCATCTTAGAGAAGACTGAGGATCCAGCGAGCTGATCATACAGGTCGTTGATCCTGGGGAGCGGATACTTATTCTTTATGGTGACCAGATTGACAGGTCGGTAATCTACAACCATCCGCTCCGTTCCATCCTTCTTCTTGACGAAGAGGACGGGGCAAGCCCAAGGGGAAGAACTAGGACGGATGAAACCTTTTTGCAAGGACTCATCGAGTTGTTTCTTTAGCTCAGCTAATTCTAGTGGTGCCATCTTATAAGATCTCCTAGAGATTGGGACAGTTCCTGGAATAAGATCTATCACGAACTCGACATGTCTGTCAGGTGGGATTCCTGGCAGTTCTTCTGGAAAAACATCCGGAAAGTCACGGACTACCGGGATATCTTCGAGTTCTGGTAGAGGGCTGGCATTAAGAGAGTAGAGCTGATGCTCAGCCATTCGGGTCAAGACATTGACTATCTTGCCGGATGGATGTGTAAGTTGAACGGTCCTAGTCAAGCAATCAATTTTGGCGTAATGAGTTGTCATCCAATCCATACCCAAAATGATGTTTATGTCCGAGGACTTGAGAGCGATTAGAGATGCTAGGAAAACAAGTCTATCGACAAGGATTTCATTTCCATGGCTTACCCTAGAGGTTTGCCACTTTGAACCAGGAGTTTGAATAACCATAGAAGTAGGCATGTCACAAAAAGTCATGTTGTGCAATCGAGCACAGCTCTCAGAAATGAACGAATGGGATGCTCCAGTATCGAAAAGAACAGATGCCGGATGGCAGTTTACGAGAAGCGTACCAAGGACGACGTTAGGATCCTCATAAGCTTCCTCGGCAGAGACATAGTTGACATGACCACATGTAGTGGGGATTGGCTTGACATAATTCACCTTGCCGGTTGGTTTACCACGGCCAACGGGTTTTCCTGGTTGGTTCTGAGGACACTCACACATGTAGTGTCCCGGTTCTCCACACTTAAAGCATGTCACAGTAGTGGTGTGTGGAGCAAAGTTGGAAGGTGGTCCTCCATAGGTCTTAGCAGGTGCAAACTGTTGAGTTGGGCGAGGCGCCTCATAGGATGGCCTCGGTGTGTACTTGGGTGGCAGAGCAGTGTTAGGAACCCACACACGGCGCTTGTGAGAGCCAGAGCCGGATGAGGAACCAAAGTCTCGAGTATGCTTGCGGGTGGCCTCGAAGTCGGTCTGGCCTGTTTCAGCACTGATAGCCTTGTTTACCAACTTCTGGAAGGAAGTGCACTCGTGCAGACGTAGATCTCGGCGGAGTTCAGGGCTGAGTCCCTTGCGGAACCTCGCCTGCTTCTTGGCATCGGTGGATACTTCTTCAGGTGCATAGCGTGCCAGGTTACCAAACTCACGGCTATAGCCATCCACAGTTAACCGGCCCTGGGTGAAATTGCAGAATTCCTCCCGCTTGCGATCCATGAGACCTTCCGGAATGTGTTGTTCACGGAATGCCTCACTGAACTCAACCCAGGTAGTGATTTGGTCAGCAGGACGCATAGCTTCAAAGTTTTCCCACCAAAGACTGGCAGGGCCCTCAAGATGGTAGGCAGCGTAGATAACCTTGCCAGCTTCGGCCACACGGGCAGAGTGTAGCTTGTGGGTGATACTACGTAGCCAGCCATCAGCATCCAGAGGTTCAGTGGAGTGATGGAACTTCGGTGGACACATCTTGATAAAGTCATTGATTGACACCACGTCATTCCTCTGGCGGAACCCAGTGTTCTGCTCTATGCGTTCCAGCAGACGGTAGGTCTCTCTCTTGTTCCGTTCTGCTTCAAGCATAACTTCCGCCAAGGAGGGTGGCTGGGGCAGATTCCCATCCCTAGTCCCACTAGCCTCACCCTGCTCCTGAGCAGCAGGAGTGTTGCGAGTGTTGACCATCCTAGGAAAACAAAACAACGGTTTAGACAAGGATGGCAAAATTTGACATAGAAGTGCAGAATGTAATGGATGACACGGAATGCAAAGATGTTCATCCGTACGACATGGTAATATAGGAACTGCTATATATATACACCAGTGGTCATACACACCATACAAAGTTTAGTACAAGCCAAGGCTAAAGTACAACTGCGGTGAAAGACGATACATCCCATCAGAGGCATTCCAAGCTCCTATACATTATTTAGCTACACCTCCGGAACTCGGTACACACTAAGTCATATTCCACAAGACGCGCAGGACTGTGGAAATACAACTACTACAATACTACTACGACCACGGCCTAGCTCAGACATTCGCGTAGTAGTCCTCGTAAAGATTACCACCATAGCCTGGAAGTGGAACAGACGGATCTTGAAACTCACAAGCACTCGAAGGCTGTGGACCATAGGGGCACGGATGTGGCCTCGGTCCCGATGCTGGTGGTAACCGACGCCCACGTGGAGGTGTAATACCCCCAACATCACGCCAATCCATGCGATCAGGCAGACGAGTCCGCACGGGGTACAAATCCCGCATGTCCAGATATCCGCGTGCACAGCAGGTGCAAGCCGTGTCAAAGTAGTCCAATGAGCGGCTCGAGTGTTATACAGCTCCATTCGGAGGGCACGGACCTCACGGTCCCTATCCTCCAACATCTGAACAGTAGTCTGAAGCAGTGGCTCTTCATGAGCAGCATCAGTATACAGTCCAGTGTAGTAGCCTTCCTCTCCGGGAAGTGAGGCTGGCATGTAACAGAACTCAGTGTTCAGCAACAGGACATGCCTAGCACGGAGAATGGTCATCATCGAATAAGCGGCATCCTGCACTGCCATCTCGATGGTAATCCCGAGTCCATAAGACCAATGGATGGGATCATTAGCTCCGGGATATGAGGGGTATATCCGGACTGTGCAGAAATACTGACTCTGATTAAAATCCCGGTACTGTTCCTCCACGGTGTACTCAGGATACCAGCGATAACCGGTCTCAGTCAGCACACGGACTAGCATGGCCGTGTGACCGGGCACATTAATGCACCGAGTCAAACGAACCACTTGGTGAGGGATGCGGCCAGACATCTGAAACACGGAATAATGCAAAGGCATTAGTTTTTCTGGAAGAAATCGGGCAGCATAACAACTGTACATGCTCAAACAAAGATTTGAGACATCATACAAATGATAGCATAGCCACTCAACAATCCATATCAAGGTTCCGGGTCCAACAAACATCATACTAAAAGGATAGAAACTGAACTGAGGCTTGAAACCAACAATCCTAAGAGTCTACGGATTAGTAACACGTGAACCTAGAAAGGATAAGAGGCCTAGTCCTAAATCCCCGTAGAAAGAATAGACTGACTCAGATCAGAAGGGCATAAGGTAAAGGAGTAAAAAGAGCCTTACGTTCCCTTCCACAAACAATTCCCCTACATATAACTAAGAATTTTTCTAGACTCAACATCGACCAGTTTGGCTTGAGAAACCTACAGGCAGTCCAGCTCTGATGCCAACGCTGTCAGGACCCCGATCCTAAGTCACACCGATCTAGCTGTAACACGTCATATCACTTTGCAGCCTCACGCACGGTAACCCCACGGGTGCCACCTTACCTGGCCCGGGACCGTTTGCGCATTTTGGCACACGTATATGACAGTGTCGCTAGCATCCATATGACAGAGAACCCGGGCCGACATGGCTAGTTATAAACCAAAAGTGGCACTAAATTACAGAGACAGGCATCCATGACCCAGCAACGAACATGTCGGTCATCAACGTATGAACCCAAGTCGTAGCAAGCTACATGGACTTAAAGGATCAACGCGTGACATTTCCCCTAAGGGACAGACACAGGAACGAAGAAGGACACATGCCGGCCAGCCTACGTGTTCCGAGCAGTAGCAAGCTACCAAGGCTCATTGGAATCACTAGGAGGCATTTCCCCGTAAGGTAGGCTACCAAAGGAAAACAACTAGGTGTCGGATCCCACACATACCAAGCATTTCAAACATACACGCAATATGCTCAATATGTGCAAATACAACATTGCATCACAACAGAACTCTATGACTCAAAGTACTTTATTTAAAAGGCTCCAAGAGCCATACATAACATATCCATACAGGTAGGGGTCACATGACCCAACACTCAAGTCATACAGTCATACAAGCACAAGCGGAAGCTACATGTCTGAGTACAGACAACTTAGAAAATAAAACAGGCTTGGTGTAGCCTGACTATCTACAAGGCCCTTCACAAGCTCCAGATCTTCGTCTGGGTGTCAAGCTACTCGTCGACGTCAACGTCTATGTAGAACCCATCAGCAGGGGCAGGGTTCTCCTCTGCAACAGTTATTAAGCAAACATGAGTACAAAGGTACTCAGCAAGTCTTACCACAGAACCTATCCTACATGCAACATTATCAAAGGGGGTAGTGGAGTTTATAGCAGAATGCCAGCTTTGACCTTGGCTAACCTATACTACAACTCTCAACAGATTGCAAGATGTTATTACGAACACGAGTCCACTACTCACCACATCAATACACTACCGAGGATCCTCTTCCGTCATCCTACGGAAGGGCCATCCACGGCACTCACGCTTATCTTGAGGCTTTTAGTAGTATCCATCAACTTGTCTATGAACTGTAAGAATAACCAAGTAGTCCGTACCGCGAACAACGGCTATTCGAATAGATTGATAACCCTGCAGGGGTGTACTTCTTCACACACGCTCTCACCACTTATCGCCGTTTACTCGGCGTGTACTCGGCAACCTTCAAGCAGAAGCCCAGCGGGGGTGTCGGCCACGACCTGACTAACTACTCAAGTCTCTCGTCCAGGTTTATCGCCTATTTGGGTTCCATCCGTGGGGAGATCCGGCCGGGGTGTCGCTCACGGCCCCAAACGATGTGTACAGGGTTCCCGAGTTACCAAACGGGCAACCGGTACACCGTGCCACGTACCTGTCGCATCACAACCCAGCCCGAGGGTCAGCGTTGTGCACGACCTCCAGTAAGCTATAAACACCAGAAACTAGTTGCAACTCCTGGACAGAGATCAAGGGTAATTAATAAGCCGAGAGGGTCAATTAAGGATCCCAATGTGTGGTAGTAGCTGTAACTTGAACCACACATACAGATCTCGGGTCCTAAGGACGATACCAATGAAACAACCCACCATGTACTCCTACATGGCCTTTCATCGATACCTTTACCAAGCGTATTCCACACTTCCTTCTCTTTATCGGTATGATCATTTCACTCTGATCCATCACCCAGATGAACCAGACCAGACACAACTCTAAGCATAGAAGGCAACATAAACAAATAGTATGGTGGATCACACATCACATGGCTCAATCAACTCCTACACATGCTAGTGGGTTTCAACTATTTACTGTGGCAATGACAGGTCATGCAAGGGATAGGGTTCAACTACCGCAGCAAGTAGCAGTTCACACGCTATTGCCTTAATGCAGTAAAAGAGAGCAGGAGCGAGAAGATTGGGTTTGTATCGGAATGATCAATGATTGCTTGCCTGACAAGGTAGTTGTCGGGTACTGCTCTTCAACTGGATACGCAGCAGTATCCTCGGGAGCAGAACCTAATACAGAGAATACCGGCGATACAATCATTAACAAACAAATGCAACAATATGATGCATGCTCATGACATGGCAAGATGCATGTGTGTTTGCTAATGCAACTAAAACCAGAAGGGTTTGAACCTATTCGAATCAAAGATTCAAATTGGAGTTCAAACTATTATTTAAATAAATGCATTATCATGTTTTTGATGTATACAGCAAGTTAACTTGTTCAAACATGCATGAAACCAGTGCCATTGGAAAGATTGGATTTTTCTGATCATTTTTCATATATAAATCTTTTCCATCTGAGCTATGGTTGATTTTATATGATTTTTAGAAGTTTTGGGTATTTTCTGGAATTTCCTGAATTATTTTTAATCTAAAAAATCCCAGAAAAACCTTTACTGCGTCAGCATGACATCATGCTGACGTCAGGCAGTCAACAGGGCCAGTCCAAGTCAAACCTGACCGGTGGGTCCTGCATGTCAGTGTCTCAGGAGCTAATTCCGGTCATAACTAGGGTTGACTGGGTTTGACTAAACAAAGGGGCCCACTGTCAGTGACTGTGGTGATTAATCTAATTACTGTTAGCTCCTAACTAACAAGCCACGTCAGCCCGCCAGAGTTTGGCCGGCGGCGACCATTTCGCACGACGGTGACTCGTCGGAATCCTTGTTCCGGCAACCATTTGCCGCACGGATGGGCTCTGTGTGCTCCTGGTGATGCACCGCATCCAACGGTGCCACTGGTTGGTCGAAAGGTCGCCGGAGTCGACGGCGACGAGCTCGTCCACGGTGGTGCTCGCACGGAGTTGGCCGGGATGGTGTTGTGGTGCACGGTAGGAGGGGTTAAAGCTGGCATTAGCTTGCTGGTGATCTACTGATCCTACCGGCGTGCTCAGCCACGAAGCACGGTGCCTGTGGCCACGACGGCGAGTTGGCCGGCGGCGGTGATCTTCGGTCAACAAGGGGGCGGCGGCTACAAGGCATAATCGAGCCCGTGGAGAGAGGGGTTCGAAGCGTGAGCTCACAGCGGTCGCAGAGGGCGTCGAAGCGAGCTCGGGGAAGGTCGGACGGCGGCGTACGGGCGACGACGATCTCCGGTGCCGAAGGTTGAAGACGATGGCGGGGAGGGCGTTGCGGGGCTTCTGGCGTCGTGTGCGTCGGTGGGGAGCTTCGGGGCGATGCGGCGGAGCTAGTGGTGCGTCGGGGAGGCGAGGGAGTGGCGTAGGGCGCGGTGGCAGCGATCGACGGCGACGAGCTCGCTCGGGGGAGCTCGGCGGAGGGGAGAGAGGAGGGGAGAAGACACGGGGGAGAGGGGAAACGGTCGAGGGGTCTGCGTGGCGTCGTCCAGGTCCATCCAGAGGGTCGAAGGGCCAGCCAGGCAGGCAGGAGGTGGCCGGCGCGTCGGCGGCGCTCGCCACCGAGCTGCTTCGTGCGCTGGCGCGGCGAAGAAGACGGGGATGCCCCTGGTGGGCTGGGCCGTCTGGGCCAGCAGGTAAGTGGGCTCAGGTAAGTCTGCTTCTTCCTATTTTTTTTTCCCTATTTACTTTTCTGTTTCATTTCTTTTGCAGCTTTGTTCAATTAATAAAAATGCCAAAACATTTTTATAACTCATGAAACTTGTCATGCCCATTGTATATAATATGAACAGTAGGAAACATTATAGTTCATGATTATTTGAGCATTTAAAATATTTTTAAGTATTTAAATGCCCAAATACAAATACCATAAGATTTAATCCAAAGCCCTAGAGTGTCCTAGAAAATTGTGCACCATTTTTGGCAGAGGTTTAAGACCAAGGCAGAAATGATGAACATTTTTGAAGGGCATTTTGGGTACATTGGAAAATATTTTATCAAACCCTAGTTGTTAGGAGAGGGGTGCTGGGGTTTCTGTTAATCCCATTTCAAGTTTCTTTGAAAAGTAAACATGATGCACACACCAACTAACCCTAATGCAAGTGCTAACTAGGGATGTGACATGGGCATTACAATACGGATGATCGAATCTCGGGCAAGTAACATACCGATGACAAAGGGAACAACGTATGTTGTTATGCGGTTTGACCGATAAAGATCTTCGTAGAATATGTCGGAGCCAATATGAGCATCCTGGTTCCGCTATTGGTTATTGACCGGAGATGTGTCTCGGTCATGTCTACATAGTTCTCGAACCCGTAGAGTCCGCACGCTTAACGTTCGATGACGATTGGTATTGTGATTTGATGTACCGAAGGTTATTCGGAGTCCCGGATGATATCACGGACATGACGACGATTCTCGAAATGGTCGAGACATAAAGATTCATATATTGGAAGGTTATATTCGGATACCGCAATGGTTCGGGTCGTATCGGATAAATTACGGAGTACCGGGGGTTACCGGACCCCCCCCCC
>LR738711.1:781337026-781451263 GCA_902687465.1 Secale cereale
CCCCCCCCCCCCGAGAAGCTATTGGGCCTCATGGGCCTTAGTGGAGATGAGATATGGCTGGCCAGGAGATGGCGCACGCCCCCCTTTCCCCAGTCCGAATTGGACAAGGGAAGGGGCGGCACCCCCTCCTTCCTTCTCTCCTCCTCCTCCTCCCCCCTTCTCCTAGTTGGACTAGGAAAGGAGGAAACCTACTCCTACTAGGAGTAGGAACCCTCCCCCCTTGGCGCGCCCCTCCTAGGCTGGCCTCCTCCTCCCTCCCTCCTTTATATGGGAATTTTTTTGCCATTCTAGATTTTGCCAATTTTCCTTACACCATTCTAGATTTTGACATTTCACTTTTGCCACTCTTAGCTTATGAAAATTATGACAATTGCTATTCCCTGGCAAAAGAAAAATGATTTAATTTTATTTTTGCCACTTTTAGCTATTGAAAAGTATCACAATTGCCACTCTGAAATTTTTGTTTTTGCCACTCGAGTGGCAATTGTGATAATTGTCAAAAACTAAGAGTGGCAAAAATGAAATGTCAAAATCTAGTGTGGCATCAGGAAAATTGACAAAATCTAGAGTGGCAACAAAATTTCCCCCAGAATAATACCGTATATAGGTAGATATAGTGGACTCATCTAAAATAACTTTGGTTAAGGGATTTGGATGCACAAACACTATTCCTGCTTAGTACATGTGAAGGCTAGAAAATAGATTAAGAAGTGACCAACTAGAGAGCGAAAATGGTCATAATCATGCATTGTGAATAATTAACATTGAATACTAGCATGAGAACATAAATATCATGGAGGCTATGTTGGTTTTGAATCAACTACATGGATGAAAATGTGCCAAGTCAAGCCACTTGAAACATTCAGAGGGAGATACTGCTACCTCTTGAGCTTGCGTTGTATTCCCTCGAAGAGGAAAGGGAGATGCAGCACAATAGCGTAAGTATTTCCTTCAGTTTTTGAGAACCAAGGTATCAATCTAGTAGGAGACCACGGGCCAGTCCCTCGCACCTGCACAAACAAATAAGAACTTCGCAGCCAACATGATAAGGGGTTGTCAATCCATTTACGGCCACTTACGATAGTGAGATCTGATAGAGATGATTGTTTATATTTTTGGTATTTTTGGTATAGAAACAGAAAGTAAAGAAAGCAAATAAACAACGGCGGCATAAATTGGCTAGTTGACAGGAAAGTAATATGACAAAGATAGACCCGTGGGCCATAGTTTTCACTAGTGGCTTCTCTCATGATGGCGATATTCTACGGCGGGTAAACAAATTACTGTCGAGCAATTGATAGAAAAGCAAATAATTATGAGACTATCTACGCATGATCATTGTATATAGGCATCACGTCTGAGACAAGTAGACCGACTCCTGCCTGCATCTATTACTATTACTCCACACATCGACCGCTATCCAATATGCATCTAGTGTATTGAGTTCATACGAACAGAGTAACGCCTTAAGCAAGATGACATGAAGTAGAGGGATAAACTCAAGCAATATGATGAAAACCCCATCTTTTTATTCTTGATGGCAACAATACAATACGTGCCTTGTTGCCCCTACTGTCACTGGGAAAGGACACCGCAAGATTGAACCCAAAGCCAAGCACTTCTCCCATTGCAAGAACTATAGATCTAGTAGGCCAAACCAAACCAATAATTCGAAGAGACTTGCAAGGATATTATGAGCACACATAAAAATTTCAGAGAAGAACCAAATATCTTTCATAGATAACCTTGATCATAAACTCACAATTCATCGAATCTCGACAAACACACCGCAAAAAGAGATTACATCGAATAGATCTCCTCGAAGACCGAGGAGAACTTTGTATTGACATCCAGAGAGAGAGAAGATGCCATCTAGATACTAGCTATGGACCCGAAGGTTTGTGGTAAACTACTCACAACTCATGGTGAGGGCGATGATGATGATGATGATGATGATGAAGGCCTCCGTGATGGATCCCCCTCCCGGAACAGGCTCCAAGATGGGATCTCCACGGGAACAGCAGCTACGGCGGTCGAATTAGGGTTTTCTCTGTGCGTATGGAGTTTCTGGGGTACGCAGGTATATATAGGAAGAAGAGGGGCACCGGGGGCCACACGGGCTGCCCTCGAGGCAGGGGGCGCGCCCTGGGAAGGGGGGCACGCCCCCCACCCTCGAGGGTGGGCCCCCTGTCCTCTGGCTTGGCCCCAAAGTCTTTCGTGCGTGATTTCCTCCAAAAATATCTCCTGCGAAAGTTTCATTCTGTTTGGACTCCGTTTGATATTCCTTTTCTGCAAAACCCTGAAATAGGCAAAAAATAGTAATCTGGACTGGGCCTTTAGATTAGTAGGTTAGTCCCAAAAATTATATAAAAGTGAATGATAAAGCCCATTAAACATCCAAGACTTCATAAATAATAGCATGGAACAATAAAAAATTATAGATACGTTGGAGACGTATCAAGCATCCCCAAGCTTAATTCCTGCTCGTCCTCGAGTAGGTAAATGATAAAGATAAGAATTTTTGATGTGGAATGCTAACCTATATAGTTTTTCAATGTAATTCTCTTAATTGTGGCTTGAATGTTCAGATCTGAAAGATTCAAGATAAAAGTCTATATTGACATAAGAAATAACAATACTTCAAGCAATACTAACAAAGCAATCACGTCTTCTAAAAATACTATGGCTAAAGAAAGTTATCCCTACAAAATCATATAGTGTTGGCTATGCTCCCTCGTTATCACACAAAATATTCATATCATGCACAACCTCGATTTCTGCCAAGCATTTGTTTTCATGCTCTATCTTTTCAAACCTTTCAACTTTCACGCAATACATGAGCGTGAGCCATGGACATAGCACTATGGGTGGAATAGAGGTGGTTGTGGAGAAGACAAAAAGAAGGGAGATAGTCTCACATCGACTAGGCGTATCAACGGGCTATGGAGATGCCCATCAATAGATATCAATGTGAGTGAGTAGGGATTGCCATGCAACGGATGCACTAGAGCTAAATATGAATGAAAGCTCAACAAAAGAAACTAGTGGGTGTGCATCCAACTTGCTTGCTCACGATGACCTAGGGCATTTGAGGAAGCCCATCTTTGGAATATACAAGCCAAGTTCTATAACGAAAATTCCCACTAGTATATGAAAGTGACTAAGCATGGGACTCTCTATAATGAAGAACATGGTGCTACTTTGAAGCACAAGTGTGGAAAAAGATAGTAGCAATTGTCCCTTTTTTTCTTTTTATATTTTTTTCCTTTTTTTTCTTTGGCCTTTTTTGCGGAGGGGCTTTATAGATTCAGCCTTTCCTCCCATGGGACAATGCTCTAAAAATGATGATCATCACACTTTCATTACAACAGAAGATTACAACTCGATTCTAGAACAATAAAGTATGACTCTATATGAATGCCTCCGGCGGTGTACCGGTATGTGCAATGAAACAAGAGTGACATGTTGTCGGTGTACTAGAGTAGGGGTACCCTAGTATCCCGAACTTGTGCATGGGCAGTCGCAGCATCCCGCGGCAAGGCTTGCCGGGTGACCGCCAAGGTCCTCTGTGGTTCCTTTGGAGCCATTCAAGAACAAAGTATTCAAGCCAAGGAGACAAGGCCTCGGCAAGAGGAGCTTGCCGGGAAGGCCACTCGAGGCACAAGACCCCGGCGAGAGGAGCTTGCCAGGAAGGCCAACCAAGGCATCTCAAGGAACTTGCCGCGACGCGCCATGCGTCCCGGCAAGGCCCGGTGAGCGACAAGCTCCCGGACGCGACAAGGCATCGACCGCGGCAAGCTTCCACTCTGTACCCACGCTCCAGCGCACCCACCAACGTGTCGCTCTGGGACCCTTCCAGGCGTACGTGGCGGGAGGCTGTACAGCCAGTGGTACGCGGTGGCAAGCGGCGCTGACAAGATCGCCATCGTGGCGAACGGTGGCGTCCCTGACGG
This sequence comes from Secale cereale, assembly GCA_902687465.1. NCBI lineage: Eukaryota > Viridiplantae > Streptophyta > Magnoliopsida > Poales > Poaceae > Secale > Secale cereale. The sequence continues at coordinate 781,340,980 of LR738711.1, forward strand.
CCCTTTTTTGCACTGTTTGGGCGACGCACACGGGCATTTAATGCCCTTGTCCCCTGCCGTCAGGGTTAGGTATGATACACTGTACAAGTAGGTGTACCAACTACTACATCTTTCCATTTTTACCCTCATCTGCGTTGCCAGCTGTCGGTGACCCCTTGAGCATATAAAAGGAGGCCCATGCGCAACGTAGAGGGGGGTTCGAAGCCAGAACACTCTCACGCTCGGTCTCGTTAGCTGCTGGAGTATACTGTAGCTCTCAGCGCTCCCGAGCAAGAACTCAATACAAATCACAAAGCAGGAGTAGGGTTTTACGCATCCGTGCGGCCCGAACCTGGGTAAACTGCTTGTGTGCTTCGCCTCGATCTACTCTTCGCGCGATCTACGCCCCCGCCGTACCGAAAGGGGCTCGGTCCGCCGGTCCCCATCGGTGTTCGTGGATCAATTTCCCCGACATCTTTGGCGCGCCAGGTAGGGGTGCGTCGAGGTTGTGTGAACCTGATCCGGCCTGCACACGAGCTAGATCTTCATCATCTTCATCAACATGCAGCCGAAGAAGAAGGCTTCGGAGGCAACTGCTCCGTCCGCGTCGATCCCGCCACCGCCGGAGCCAACGGCTGGTGGGGTAGATGCCGGAGGAAGAACGGGCATCGACGAGGGAGCTCACGGTGCCGCCAAGTCCAAGGACAAAGCTGCGCTGCCCATCAGCGGCGTAGTCGACTCCCACAACGACCGTGCGCACTCCAAGACCTCGGTGTCCGTACATGCACCGCGCCCATCTCAGGAGGCGCGAGACCGGTAGCGTCATGGTACTCACAGTACCATACGTTTGCTGGACCAAAATCAAGCTGGTGGATCTCGGGACGCTCAAGACCAGCATGCACGCCAACATGCCGGCACGAGCAAGGCACGGTCGCCTGGACGGGATACTGCTCCTTCTAACATAGTTAGAAGTCCGAGCATATCCCGCTCCTCGCACCGTTCGCCACCGCTACCCGCCACTCCAGCGGAAGCTTTGGCACGAGCTCAACTGCTCCTAGACTTCCCTCCAGCGGCAGACAAGATCGACGACTAGAGGGCCACCATTCAGAGTCTCATCGCCTTCACCAACGGCGACACTCCGTGGCAGCCAAGCACGTCGCAGCCGCGGCAAGTCAGCCAGGCACGGGCCGATGGCGACAAGACCGGTGGGGGTGCAACCACCGTGCACTCCCCACCCCGAAGGCCAAAATCGCCGACTCGCCGGATCCACCTCGACAGCGACTCCACTGCGTCATCGGATCCGCGAGCTCGTCGCGATCAGCGCCAAGTTCTTCACGAACGACAGCAAGAAGACGCTCGTACCCGCATCGAGCGTCGAAGAGAAGCGCGGCGTCAATCAGACCGGCGCGCTGGGCCCGTTGTCGACATGCATGCGCCAGGGGGACCAGGCGACTTTCCGTACGTGGTAGGTTGTCGTGCGTTCACTCGTGAGCTGCGGCAAGTCCAGTGGCCCAGCATGAAGAATTTCAAGCCAGATGTACCAGAGAAGTACGACGGCAAGACGCATCCGTCGGAGTTCCTCAGCATCTACACCATCGCGGTGCAAGCTGACGGGAGGCGAGACGACAAGATCCTTGCCAACTACTTCCCGCTGGTACTCAAACCCAACGTCAGGTCCTGGCTCATGCACTTGCCGGACAACTCCATATCCTCCTGGGCAGACCTGTGCCATCAGTTTGTCGGCGCCTTTACAGGCGGCCACAAACCTCATGGCCAAGAGAGTGACCTTCACCTGCTCGCCCAGAAGGAAGGAGAGCCCCTGCGCAAGTATATCCAAAGGTTCAGCCATGTACAACACAACATCCCAGACGTCCACCCTGCCGCGGTCATCAGCGCGTTCCACCAGAACGTGCGTAACCGCAGGATGAGGGAGGAGATGGCGATGTGCAAGATTAGAGACGTTAGTGAGCTGTACGCCCTGGCCGACAAGTGTGCACGTGCTGAGGAAGGGAGGAAACTCCCCGGAGAGGATACAGGAGCAGGAGGATCTGACAGTGAGGATGCTGCCCCGGCAAAGAAAAATCGGCGGCGGAACAATAGGAAGAAGAAAAACAAAGAGGTACTAGTCGTTGAGCAGTCCGGCAATGGAGGTGACGCCAAGAAAGCCAAGGCTGGTAGCTCCGGCAAGGAGATTGCCGCATGTACCAATTGCCAGGCTGTGGCGGCCGCCGACAAGCAGGACGGCACCGACAAGCAGTACTGCAAGATCCACCGCACCAAGGGTCACGACCTCCAGAACTGCAAGAGAGTCGAGCAGCTTGTTGAGCACCAAAAGGCTGAATACGAGCGACGCGACAAGGAGAAGGCCCAAGGAGGTGCTGAAGGATCTGGCAAGAAGCGGCCATTCAACGGCCGGGGAGGACGCCGCGACAAGGCCAAGCAGCGGCAAGGAGACAGACCTCCCCGCGGCCTCGACAAGGATGAAGACGACGACGACGAAGACATGGATGATGTCGAGACCAGTGAGCAGGAGTTCCAGAAAGCCACAGAAGTCTTGTGCGTTGACGGCGGTGCTTCTCTGCATACTTCACACCGCCAACTCAAGAAGTGGGTGCGGGAAGTCAATGCGGCAGAACCACCTATCGAATCGCGCAAGCTTCTGAAATGGTCCAACACGCCTATCATCTTTGATATTGAGGACCACCCTGATCGCACAACTGCGGTCGGGTGCTTGCCGATGTTGGTTTCACCAACTATCCGCAACCTCAAGGTCACTAAGATGTTAGTTGACGGCGGGGCCGGCTTGAACCTGATCTCCTCCGCTGTACTCCAGAAACTCCAGATCCCTGACAGCGAGCTCGAAGAGACCGGCACATTCCAAGGAATCAACCCGGGAAGGAGCAAGCCGAAGGGGAAGATCATGTTGCCAGTGACGTTTGGCGGCGAGCTGAACTTCAGGACTGAGAGGGTCACTTTTGACGTTGCCGATTTTCCATTGCCTTACAATGGGATACTTGGCCGTCCAGCACTCGCCAAGTTCATGGCAGCCTCTCACTACGCATATAACATGCTGAAGATGCCAGGCCCGATAAGCGTCATCTCTGTCCCTGGCAACAAGAAGGATGCTCTTATCTGCGCCGACAAGATCTACCGGGAAGCAGCAGCCGCAACAGATCGCAAGTCACTTGCCGCTGAAGCTCCCGGGGGGAAGAAGAAGACCAAGTCCGGCAAGAGCTCTGATGCCCACTCCGGCAAGCGCACCTCTTCGGAGTGCTGCGCTACCGTCGAGGACGCACCATCGAGCTCCACCGGCAAGTGTAAGAAGGCAATGGCAGCTCCGCCAGAGACCAAGAAGGTGTCCGCCAAGGAGGACGGCACTGGTGGTACCTTCACCATTAGTGCCACTCTTGACCCCAAATAGGAAAGCACGCTCGTTGCTTTCCTGTGGGCGAATGTCGACGTGTTTGCGTGGCAACCGTCTGACATCCCCGGTGTTCCCAGGAAAGTAATTGAGTACCATCTTGTCGTCTGTCCTCATGCGCGGCCCGTCAAGCAGAAAGTCAGGAAACAAGCAGTGGAGTGCCAAGAATTCATCGCAGAAGAAATCAAGAAGTTGGAAGCAGCAGGCCTTGTCAGAGGAGTGCTCCATCCTACGTGGTTGGCCAATCCTGTAGTCGTGCGTAAGGCAAACGGGAAATGGAGGCTTTGTATTGACTTTACCGATGTCAATAAAGCTTGTCCCAAAGACCCATTTCCCTTGCCGCGCATTGACCAGATTGTTGACTCCGCGGCCGGATGTGACTTGCTTTCATTTCTTGACGCATACTCAGGATACCATCAAATCTTCATGGCAGAAGAGGATGAGGAGAAGACCGCATTCATCACTCCATGTGGCACGTACTATTTTATACGGATGCCCTTCGGTTTGAAGAATGCTGGTTCAACATTTGCAAGGGTAGTCCATACCGCTTTTGGGCCACAAATACACAGAAATGTAGAAGCCTACATGGATGACATAGTGGTCAAGAGCAAGGACAGGGCAACTCTGATTCAAGATTTAGACGAGACCTTTGCAAATCTGCGCAAGATCAACCTCAAGCTCAACCCCGAGAAGTGCGTGTTTGGAGTCCCTTCCGGCAAGCTTCTCGTGTTCTTCGTGTCTCAGAGGGGAATTGAAGCCAATCCCGACAAGATCAAGGCCATTGAGCAGATCGAAGCACCAAAGCGCGTCAAGGATGTACGAAGACTTGCCGGTTGCATGGCTGCTCTCAGCAGGTTTATCTCTAAGTCCGCTGAGCGCGCCCTGCCGTTTTTCAAGATTTTGAAAAAGGCAGGTCCAATGAAATGGACTCCGGAAGCGGAGGTTGTGCTGCAAGACTTGAAGAGATACCTGTCCTCCACTCCAATACTTGTCGCACCTAAGCCACAAGAGAAGTTGCTGCTGTATCTAGAGGCAACCAATCAAGTGCTTAGTGCTGCGTTAGTAGCGGAGAGGGAGGCAGATGATGAGCCAGCAACGGCGGCAGGCGCATCCAGCGACAAGCAGGGGGCTTCCCCGACAAGCTCTGGTCCCGACAAAGATGGATCTGCGCAGGCGCAAGAGGAGATACGGAAGAAAATGGTGCATCGCCCAGTTTACTTTGTCAGCTCCCTTCTGTAGGGGGTTAGGTCAAGGTACTCTGGTGTGCAGAAGTTGCTTTTCGGCCTTCTCATGGCCTTGAGAAAGCTGCGCCATTACTTCCAAGCACATGAGATCACAGTTGTCACTCGCTTTCCGCTGAAGAGGATACTGCAGAATCCAGAAGCAACAGGCAGGATTGTTGAGTGGGCACTGGAACTGTCAAGCTTTGGCCTCAAGTTTGAGAGCACTTCAACTATCCAAAGCAGAGCATTGGCAAAATTCATAGCAGAGTGGACGCCAACACCAGATGAATAAATTCCAGAAATGAGCATCCCCGTCAAGGAAGCAAGCAAAGAGTGGCTAATGTACTTTGATGGTGCCTTTTCGCTGCAAGGCGCCGGTGCTGGCGTGCTGCTTGTCGCACCCACCGGAGAGCACCTCAAGTACGTAGTCCAGATGCACTTTCCCAAGGAGCAAGCACAAACAATACTGCAGAGTATGAGGGTTTGCTTGCCGGTCTCAGGATCGCGGCAGACCTTGGGATCAAGAAGCTCATTGTCAGGGGTGACTCGCAGCTTGTCATCCGCCAAGTGAACAAGAGTTATCAGAGTCCGTTGATGGAAGCTTACGTTGATGAAGTGAGAAATCTTGAAGAGCACTTTGACGGCCTACAGATGGAGCATGTTCCAAGAGCTCAGAACGACATCGCCGATGGCCTGTCAAAGTACGCCGCACTTAAGTTACCTGTGGAACCAGGGATCTTTCTGCTCAAGCAGACTCAACCGTCTGTAACACCATCAACTGGACAGAGCAAGAAGAGGAAGTTGATTTCTGGTGATTATTTTCTGGCAGAGCTTCCCGAAGCCGCCGCCAAGAAGGTCCCCAAGATCAGCGCCAAGAATGCTGAGGAACAGTCTGCTCCGGCAAGCCCTAGGGTTTGTTCCATTGAAGCAAACGCTCCCGACAAGTTTTGCTCCGGCAAGCTTGCCGGGGGACATCAAGCTCCGGCTAAGCCGCAAGTTCTCGCCGTAGAAGCGGATGTTCCTGCAGCAGCAGATGTGCCTTTAGTCCTTGTTGTCGAGCCACAAGCTCCAGCATGGGCACAGTAGATTGTCCGTTTCCTTCAGACAGGAGAACTTCCCGAAGAGCAAGAAAAAGCGGAAAGAGTAGCCCGACAGTCAAGTATGTACTAGTTTGTTGACAACACACTGTACAGAAGAAGACTCAACGGTGTGAAATTGAAGTGTATTCGCCGGGAAGACGGACAAAAGCTGTTGGCAGAGATACATGGAGGCATATGTGGTCACCACATTGGCGTAAGAGCACTTGCCGGCAAAGCATTCCGGCAAGGTTTCTTTTGGCCGGAAGCCCTCCAGGATGCAACTGCACAAGTAACCAAGTGTGAAGCGTGCCAGTTCCATTCCAAGCAGATACACCAGCCAGCTCAAGCTCTCCAGACGATCTCTTTATCCTGGCCATTTTCGGTCTGGGGGCTCGACATCCTCGGCCCCTTTCCCCGCGCAGCCGGGGGCTTTGCGTACTTGTACGTTGCAATCGACAAGTTCACAAAGTGGCCGGAAGTGGAACCAGTGAGGAAGGTGACAGCACAGTCAGCAGTCAAGTCCTTCAGGTCGATTGTTTGCCGCTTCGGGATCCCTAACAGGATCATCATCGACAACGGTACGCAATTCACGAGCCGCACCTTCATGCAGTACGTCCAAGATCTTGGCGCCAAGGTGTGCTTCGCTTCTGTTGCTCACCCGAGAAGCAACGGTCAAGCGGAGAGGGCGAATGCTGAAGTGCTGCGTGGACTCAAGACCAGAACTTTCGACAGGCTGCACAAGTGCGGAAGTGAAGGAAATATGCCCTAGAGGCAATAATAAAGTTATTATTTATTTCCTTATATCATGATAAATGTTTATTATTCATGCTAGAATTGTATTAACCGGAAACTTAATACATGTGTGAATACATAGACAAAACAGAGTGTCCCTAGTATGCCTCTACTAGACTAGCTCATTGATCAAAGATGGTTATGTTTCCTAGCCATAGACATGAGTTGTCATTTGATCAACGGGATCACATCATTAGGAGAATGATGTGATGGACAAGACCCATCCGTTAGCTTAGCACTATGATCGTTTAAGTTTTACTGCTATTGCTTTCTTCATGACTTATACATGTTCCTATGACTATGAGATTATGCAACTCCCGAATACCGGAAGAACACTTTGTGTGCTACCAAACGTCACAACGTAACTGGGTGATTATAAAGGTACTCTACAGGTGTCTCCGAAGGTACTTGTTGGGTTGGCGTATTTCGAGATTAGGATTTGTCACTCCGATTGTCGGAGAGGTATCTCTGGGCCCACTCGGTAATGCGCATCACTATAAGCCTTGCAAGCATTGCAGCTAATGAGTTAGTTGCGGGATGATGTATTACGGAACGAGTAAAGAGACTTGCCGGTAACGAGATTGAACTAGGTATTGAGATACCGACGATCGAATCTCGGGCAAGTAACATACCGATGACAAAGGGAACAACGTATGTTGTTATGCGGTTTGACCGATAAAGATCTTCGTAGAATATGTGGGAGCCAATATGAGCATCCAGGTTCCGCTATTGGTTATTGACCGGAGACGTGTCTCGGTCATGTCTACATAGTTCTCGAACCCGTAGGGTCCGCACGCTTAAGGTTTCGATGATAGTTTTATTATGAGTTTATGTGTTTTGATGTACCAAAGGAGTTCGGAGTCCCGGATGAGATCGGGGACATGACGAGGAGTCTCGAAATGGTCGAGACGTAAAAATCGATATATTGGACGACTATATTCGGACATCGGAAAGGTTCCGAGTGATTCGGGTATTTTCGGAGTACCGGGGAGTTACGGGAATAGAGGAGAGAGGCCAAAAGGAAGGAGGCGCGTGCCCCCTTTCTGGTCCGAATTGGACAAGGGGTGCAGCCCCCTTTTCCTTCTCCCTCTCCCCCTCTTTCCTTCTCTCCTACTCCGGAAAGGAAAGGGGAATCCTACTAGGACTTGGGAGTCCTAGTAGGACTCCCCACACTTGGCGCGCCCCCTCTAGGGCCAGCCTTTCCCTCCCTCCTTTATATACGGGGGCAGGGGGGCACCTCTAGACACAACAATTGATCTCTTGATCTCTTAGCCGTGTGCGGTGCTCCCCTCCACCATAGTTCTCCTCGATAATATTGTAGCGGCGCTTAGGCGAAGCCCTGCGACAGTAGAACATCAAGATCGTCACCACGCCGTCGTGCTGACGGAACTCTCGCTCGACACTCAGCTGGATCGGAGTTCGAGGGACGTCATCGAGCTGAACGTGTGCTAGAACTCGGAGGTGCCGTAGTTTCGGTGCTAGATCGGTCGGGCCGTGAAGACGTACGACTGCATCAACAGCGTTGTTCTAACGCTTCCGCTTTTGGTCTACGAGGGTACGTAGACTCACTCTCCCCTCTCGTTGCTATGCATCTGGTAGATAGATCTTGCGTGATCGTAGGAAAATTTTAAAATACTACGTTCCCCAACAGTGGCATCAGAGCCAGGTCTATGCGTAGATGATATGCACGAGTAGAACACAAGTGAGTTGTGGACGATACTAGTCATACTGCTTACCAGCATGTCATACTTTGCTTCGGCGGTGTTGTGAGATGAAGCGGCCCGGACCGACATTACGCGTACGCTTACGCGAGACTGGTTTCACCGTTATGAGCACTCGTTGCTTAAAGGTGACTGGCGGGTGTCTGTCTCTCTCACTTTAGCTGAATCGAGTATGCCTACGCTCGGTCCTTGTGAAGGTTAAAACAGCACATACTTGACGAAACATCGTTGTGGTTTTGTATGCATAGGTAAGAACGGTTCTTGCTAAGCCCGTAGCAGCCACGTAAAACTTGCAACAACAAAGTAGAGGACGTCTAACTTGTTTTTGCAGGGCATGTTGTGATGTGATATGGTCAAGACATGATGAGTTATACGGTTTTGTATGAGATCATCATGTTTTGTAATGTTATCGGCAACTGGTAGGAGCCATATGGTTGTCGCTTTATTGTATGAAATGCAATCGCCATGTAATTGCTTTACTTTATCACTAAGCGGTAGCGATAGTCGTAGAAGCAATAGTTGGCGAGACGACAACGATGCTACGATGGAGATCAAGGTGTCGCGCCGGTGACGATGGTGATCATGACGGTGCTTTGGAGATGGAGATCAAAAGCACAAGATGATGATGGCCATATCATGTCACATATTTTGATTACATGTGATGTTTATCTTATTATGCTTCTTATTTTTCTTAGAACGACGGTAGCATTATAAGATGATCCCTTACTAAATTTCAAGGTATAAGTGTTCTCCCTGAGTATGCACCGTTGCGAAAGTTCATCGTGCCGAGACACCACGTGATGATCGGGTGTGATAAGCTCTACGTTCAAATACAACGGGTGTAAGCCAGTTTTGCACACGCAGAATACTCGGGTTAAACTTGACGAGCCTAGCATATGCAGATATGGCCTCAGAACACTGGAGACCGAAAGGTCGAGCGTGAATCATATAGTAGATATGATCAACATAAGATGTTCACCATTGAAAACTACTCCATCTCACGTGATGATCGGACATGGTTTAGTTGATTTGGATCACGTGATCATTTAGATGACCAGAGGGATGTCTATTTAAGTGGGAGTTCTTCAAGTAATATGATTAATTGAACTTTAATTTATCATGAACTTAGTCCTGGTAGTATTAGCATATCTATGTTGTAGATCAATAGCTTGCGATGTAGCTCCCCGTTTATTTTTTATATGTTCCTAGAGAAAACTAAGTTGAAAATTGTTAGTAGCAATGATGCGGAATTGTTCCGTGATCTGAGGATTATCCTCATTGCTGCACAGAAGAATTATTTCCTTGATGCACCGCTAGGTGACAGACCTATTGCAGGAGCAGATATAGACGTTATGAACGTTTTGACAAAAGCTCGGTATGATGACTACTTGATAGTTTAAGTGCACCATGCTTTACGGCTTAGAACCGGGACTTCAAAAAGGTTTTGAACGCCACGGAGCATATAAGATGTTCCAAGAGTTGAAATTAGTATTTCATACTAATGCCCGTGTCGAGAGGTATAAGACCTTTGACAGTACTTTGCCTACAAGATGGAGGAGAATAGCTCAACCAGTGAGCATGTGCTCAGATTGTCTGGGTACTACAATTACTTCAATCAAGTGGGAGTTAATCTTACAGATAAGATAGTAATTGACAAAGTTCTCTAGTCACTATCACCAAGTTAGTAGAACTTTGTGATGAACTATAATATGCAAGGGATGACGAAAGTAATTCCCGAGCTCTTCGCGATGCTGAAATCGGCGAAGGTAGAAATCAAAAAGGAGCATCAAGTGTTGATGGTTAACAAGACCACTTGTTTCAAGTAAAGGGCAAAGGGATAGAAGGGGAACTTCAAGAAGAATGACAAGAAAGTTGTCACTCCCGTGAAGAAACCCAAATATAAACTCAAGCCTGAAACTAAGTGCTTCTACTGCAAAGGAAATGGTCACTAGATATTTGGCGGATAAGAAGGATGGCAAAGTGAACAAAGGTATATTTGATATACAGATTATTGATGTGTATTTTACTGGTGTTCATAGCAACCCCTCGGTATTTGATACTTGTTCAGTTGCTAAAGAGTAGTAACTCGAAATGGGAGTTGCATAATGAACATAAACTAGTTAAAGGATGAAGTGACTCGAAATGGGAGACTGAAGGAAATATGCCCTAGAGGCAATAATAAAGTTATTATTTATTTCCTTATATCATGATAAATGTTTATTATTCATGCTAGAATTGTATTAACCGGAAACTTAATACATGTGTGAATACATAGACAAAACAGAGTGTCCCTAGTATGCCTCTACTAGACTAGCTCATTGATCAAAGATGGTTATGTTTCCTAGCCATAGACATAAGTTGTCATTTGATCAACGGGATCACATCATTAGGAGAATGATGTGATGGACAAGACCCATCCGTTAGCTTAGCACTATGATCGTTTAAGTTTTACTGCTATTGCTTTCTTCATGACTTATACATGTTCCTATGACTATGAGATTATGCAACTCCCGAATACCGGAAGAACACTTTGTGTGCTACCAAACGTCACAACGTAACTGGGTGATTATAAAGGTACTCTATAGGTGTCTCCGAAGGTACTTGTTGGGTTGGCGTATTTCGAGATTAGGATTTGTCACTCCGATTGTCGGAGAGGTATCTCTGGGCCCACTCGGTAATGCACATCACTATAAGCCTTGCAAGCATTGCAGCTAATGAGTTAGTTGCGGGATGATGTATTACGGAACGAGTAAAGAGACTTGCCGGTAACGAGATTGAACTAGGTATTGAGATACCGACGATCGAATCTCGGGCAAGTAACATACCGATGACAAAGGGAACAACGTATGTTGTTATACGGTTTGACCGATAAAGATCTTCGTAGAATATGTGGGAGCCAATATGAGCATCCAGGTTCCGCTATTGGTTATTGACCGGAGACGTGTCTCGGTCATGTCTACATAGTTCTCGAACCCGTAGGGTCCGCACGCTTAAGGTTTCGATGATAGTTTTATTATGAGTTTATGTGTTTTGATGTACCGAAGGAGTTCGTAGTCCCGGATGAGATCGGGGACATGACGAGGAGTCTCGAAATGGTCGAGACGTAAAAATCGATATATTGGACGACTATATTCGGACATCGGAAAGGTTCCGAGTGATTCGGGTATTTTCGGAGTACCGGGGAGTTACGGGAATAGAGGAGAGAGGCCAAAAGGAAGGAGGCGCGTGCCCCCCTTCTGGTCCGAATTGGACAAGGGGTGCAGCCCCCTTTTCCTTCTCCCTCTCCCCCTCTTTCCTTCTCTCCTACTCCGGAAAGGAAAGGGGAATCCTACTAGGACTTGGGAGTCCTAGTAGGACTCCCCACACTTGGCGCGCCCCCTCTAGGGCCAGCCTCTCCCTCCCTCCTTTATATACGAGGCAGGGGGGCACCTCTAGACACAACAATTGATCTCTTGATCTCTTAGCCGTGTGCGGTGCTCCCCTCCACCATAGTTCTCCTCGATAATATTGTAGCGGTGCTTAGGCGAAGCCCTGCGACAATAGAACATCAAGATCGTCACCACGCCGTCGTGCTGACGGAACTCTCCCTCGACACTCAGCTGGATCGGAGTTCGAGGGACGTCATCGAGCTGAACGTGTGCTAGAACTCGGAGGTGCCGTAGTTTCGGTGCTAGATCGGTCGGGCCGTGAAGACGTACGACTACATCAACCGCGTTGTTCTAACGCTTCCGCTTTCGGTCTACGAGGGTACGTAGACTCACTCTCCCCTCTCGTTGCTATGCATCTGGTAGATAGATCTTGCGTGATCGTAGGAAAATATTAAAATACTACGTTCCCCAAGAAGGAAGAAACTAGATCGAGGAGCTGCAGGTGGTTCTTTGGTCGATCAGGACGACGCCAAATCGAGCCACTGGACAGACACCTTTCGCTCTAGGCTATGGAGCAGAGGCAGTTCTCCCCACGGAACTCGTATACGGGTCACCTTGAGTGCTCGCTTATGATGAGCTTGAGCAAGAGCAGCTGCGACAAGATGACGCGCTGCTCCTTCAGGAAGACCGTCTTCAGGCTGCTGTTCGAGCTGCTCGCTACCATCAAGCTTTGCGCCACTACCGTAGCCGCAAAGTTAATGCCAGAAGTCTCGAGGAAGGCGACCTTGTTCTTCGGCGCGTTCAGTCCGCCAAGAATTCCAACAAGTTGACGCCGAAGTGGGAAGGCCCTTACCGGGTGAAACGAGTCACTAGGCCTGGCGCTGTCCGCCTTGAGACCGAAGATGGCTTTCCGGTGAGCAACTCCTGGAACATCGAACATCTTCGTAAGTTTTACCCGTGAGGCGCGGTTGCCGTAACCCGTTTCCGGCAACTACCTTTTGTACAAGTCTTACCGCTGTTGCATGTAATCCTTTGAACAAAGCCGGGCGCAGACCCCGTGCATAAGTAAAGCTCATGTGCTCCGCACATCTTGTCGATTTCATGCTTTTTATTTTTTGCATGTATTATCTGACACTTTGTGCAGCACCTACCCCCGGTAAGCAATAACGAGCCGTAAGGCTCCATATCCGTATTTTCTCTTCTTTAGTTTTCTCAAGGAAAGGAAGGCTCCCTCGCGCACAAGTTTGCCGGGGGGGGGGGGAGGAGAAGATAGTGGTGTGGACCAGGCATCGTTCAAGAAAGTTTCGCCTTGCCGGGAAACAAACAACAGAAAAGCAAGTTGCCAAAGCTTGAGCAATCAGATTTTTAAATTTTTAAGTTATCTTCCTTGAACGACTGTCATGGAATTAACACGGCAGATGTCCAGTTTAACGGACTTGTTAATGGAACCATCGCACAGGTTAGCTTGAAGGGGTTAAAAGAACACAAACGACACAGAGGGTTTATACTAGTTCGGCCCCTTCGATGAAGGTAAAAGCCTACGTCTAGTTTGGTATGGTATTGCTTGGGCGTCGATGGACAGGGAGCGGATTGCTTGCCTGTGTCTCGACGGGTTGTTTCTTGCTTGTCCCTGAACCGTCGCCAGGTCGTCCCTTTATATAGAGGTGACGCCCGGTCTGGTTTACAGAGCCCCGAGGCCGGCTCATACTTGTGTCCGCCTCGGTCTCTGCTTTTTCTTTCTTATCTCTCAAGTTACACGATCAGGCGGTTTACAAACCGTAACTCTATACATGGGCCCTAAGATCTCATGGGCCGTAGCCTTTACTAAGCATTACAATGATACAATGATATTACCACAATCCGGTTTACACTAGCCGGTTCATACCTGCTAGTAATATCCCTGACATTAGGCCCCAGAATAATTTGAACTTGTTCACATCAATCTTCCCAATCTCGCATAACCTTCCTTCTTGTGTCTTCTCATTTTTGTAAACCGGCCATGACGTCATCCTTGAAAATCACTTAATTTAACCATGGCATCACTTCCGCATTTAACGCACCCAGCTGTCTATCGACTTTGTTTAAGGGCCATTCCGAGAATCGAGGCAACAGCGGATCTTTATCCAATCTTCTGCCTCCTCAAATCTCGCGCCTGTCGTTTCAACTCTGCCCTTCCATAAATACCGCTGCCTCTATTCTTTATCTCCTTCCGTTCTTTCTTCTTCCTCCGTCGCCCGAGCTCTAGACTCCGTTGCCGCCCGTCGAGCTCAAGCCGCCGCCGTCGACCGTCGAATCCAAGTCTTCGCCGGCCGCTGCATCAACCTGAGCGCGACCAGAGAACCTCCGCCGCCGCCTCTTGCCATTCCAGGTATGCCATTTTCCTCACTGTAGATCCATAGCTCTAGGGTTCCTTCTCGCATCTCCGCCATTAAACCTCAGTGGTAGCTTCGTTCGTTCTTCGTAGGCGCCAAGTTCGCAGAATTTTTGACCTTTAAATCTTGCCTTTAGATCTTGCCTCTATTCCGCTGCTATATGCTTTAGATCTCATCATTTATATTCAACCTGTAGGTTTACCTGCTCTGTATAGGACCCTTGTAGTTCTTCCTGCAATATCCTTTGCATTTGTTTTTCTTTTTCCTGGGTGCTCAGATCTGTTTTACTTTAGCTGTCTGTGAAAACTTGTTTCTTCACCTTTGTAGATCTGTAAAGTATGCTCCGGTTTAAACAGTCATATGCTGCTTCTGTAAAAATTCTATGACGAACGTGACAGTTTAGCTCTTTCACTTTTTGCTGTCATGAACCGGTAGTAATACAGTCTCCTGTTTATTGCCGGGTTAGCCATATCATTAGTCCCTTGTCTAAACCGTAGCCTGTTCCTTACATATGTCTTCCGGTTTATGCCACTGTACTCGAATAATCCGGGTTTACACTTTATCCTTTCAGCACTTGTTCTTCTGTTGCTATGGCCAAACAGTTTGTCTCTTGCAACTGGGTTCCTTCCATTATTACGGAAGAAGATTTAGCCAAGGCTGCCGAAATCGGCACTTTAGGTCCTCAATCCGTTTTGAAGTGGCGGGCTCCAGGAAATGAGTGCCCTCCTACTCCCAAAGAGGGGGAAATTATTGTCTTCTTCGACCACATTGCTCGAGGCTTTACTCCCCCCGGTTCAAAATTCTTCCGGGATGTGCTTGCCGCTTTCCAACTTCACCCTCAGGACATAGGTCCCAATTCTGTTTCCAACGTCTGTGATTTTCAAGTTTTCTCAGAGGTGTACTTGCAAGAAGAGCCGTCTGTCGACCTATTCCGGGACTTCTTCCACCTGAACCGGCGTACTGAGTTCACCAGCGGACCTCATCAAGAACTGGGCGGGGTCAGTATTCAGAAAAGGAGAGATGCAGTCTTTCCCCATGCCGCTCTCCACACGCACCCCAAGGAGTGGAACAAATCTTGGTTTATTGTATTGATACTTCACCTGAAGGGGAAAACCCACTGCTAGGTTATCGTGAGCACCGTCTTTCGGAGGACCACCCTTTGCCACAGCGCCTCAGCTCCTCAGAGCGGCCCCGGTTTGCTTCTCAACTTGCCAGGCTAAAGGCCTTTATGGCCAACGGCTTAACCGGAGTAGACTTTACGCACTGCTGGCTTTCTTGGAGTATTCTTCCTTTGAGCCCGTGCCCAAGCTTGATGTGTAAATATTCTGGTAAACCGGATGATCCTCAACGGTTTTCCAAGGAAAAACTTTCTGAATCGGAAGTTATTGAATCGGCTAAGAAGATGCTCAATGTTTCCTTAGACGAATGCAGCCAAACCGGATTGGCTCCGTACTACAAGAAAAACAAGCTGCCTGCAGTAAGTTTTGCTTTCCTTCGTATGTCTGTAATCCGTTCCTTTAAAACCGTTCTTTCAATTATCTTTCACCTTTTGAACAGTCTGATGATCCTTTCTGGAAAAGGAAGCCACAAGAAAAGGCCGGAAAACAGCTACGCCAGAAAACTTTCGCTAGCAAGAAGAGAAAAGCGGCTGCTGGCTCTGGTTCACATGCCGAGGATGATGATCCGGACTCCGAGGTATGAGTTAATCCGGTTCTGCCTTGCTCATTTTTTATCCATACTTGTATTTAACGGTAACTTTTCACATGAGTTGGCTGAAGGAGATAAGCCGACCGAAATTGAGGTAACTATCCTTTCTTCCGATTCAGAACCACTTCCACAAAAAAGTCGTCGGACAGTCCGGAAATATCAGTTTTCTCACTCTTATGCTCAATTGGATCCCAATTTTCTTTTGAAGAAACAGCAACATGAAGCCCTTCGCCGGACTACCCGCCATAGCGGCCTTGCAGTTGAATCGTCTGGAATCTCTCTTACTCCAGCTCGGAGGCGCCGCTCTGAGGTTATACTCTCTCCAACTCTCCTTCATCCCAAGGCCGGGCTTATACGCAAACCTCTTAAACCGTCTGACCCTGATTATCAGGACACTCCCTTATCTTCTTCCGGCGAATCAACTTCCACACAACTCCCACCCCTGAAAACTGTCCTAGGGTAAGTCTTTTAATTTGACCGGTTTATGATTGCACTTTGCTTTACAGTTCTAACTTATTTTTCCAACTCCTTTCAGCAAGCCAAAAACTAGCAAAAAACTGAAGGCCAACTAACCCACTGCTGAGACTGCCATTGATGATCCGGCGGTTGATCCAGATTCAGCTATCCCTCCAGAAGGCGAGTCCACAATTCCACTTGAAGATCCCGCTCCTATGGATCACACTACTATGCCTGAGAATCCCAATACTGAGGATGTTCGTGAACCGGCAAGTCCTGCCCGGGCCAATTCTCCTCGGACCAATCCGGCTCCTGCTAGCCCGGTTCACACCGCGACCCTACCACCACCAACTGCTTTTCCGGAAGTTGAAATAACCCACACAGCTTACACTGCTCCAGCTGAGCCCACTGTCTTAGCCAAACATACGGCTAAAGCGGAGAAGCTGTATCAAGAAAAGGGTAAATGGAGTACCGAGCTGTCTAGCTTTGCTGACATGAGTGCCCAGGAGCTCTATTCCGGGTACCTGAACCGTCTTCACACTGGTCGAGACTATGAAGCAGGCTTGATTAACTTGATGAAGGACAAGTATGAGGTAATCCTTTGCATTTCCTTTACTTTCAATGTACTTCTGTCCATACCGTAGCAGCCCCCAAGTTCCGGTTTAGCTATGTTTAGAAGGTGAACCGGTACTTCCTGATTAATCAAATGATCTGACATTAGCCCCCAAGTGCTAGGGGCATAACTTGGTTTATGCACCTGGGACTTGCCCGACTTTTTTATTTAATACTTCAACTATCCATTAGCCCCCAAGTGTCAAGTAGACAACTTGTTTGTGTGCTTGAGACTTTGTCTTTGAATTGCTTCTTGTCTAACACTTCAATTGCCCATTAGCCCCCAAGTGTTAAGTAGGCAACTTGTTTGTGTGCTTAAGACTTGTCTGATTTTTGCTTCTTACCACTTGATTTTCCTTGTAGGCTGATTTAAACCGAAGGGCTGAAGAAATCAGTGAACTCCGGAACAGACTTGCTGACACGGAGTGTGCTGCTTCTAAGGCCAAGAAAGACCTGGAGCTGAGTTTAAAGACTGCTGAACAGCTGAAGAAATTCTTTGAAGAAGAGCGGACCGCCTTTGAGGTTCAGAAAAAAGATCTGGAGAAAAGGGCCAAGGACGCTGAAGAAGCTCTTAATCCGGTGATTGAAGAGTTAACCGGTTTAAAGCGGCAAATAGAGTTGATGACTTCTGCAGTCTTCGGTAAGTATTTAATCTGTATTCCTGCTTTCATCCTTGTAATCTTCCATCCGTGCCGGTTGTTTAACTATGATAATCATATGCAGGGCGCCGTGTCACCCATCTTCGGGATGACTTATGGAAAAAACTCAAGGCATGTTATACTTTGGTCGAGCAGCTGTATTCCGACGCTCAAAGGATCATAAGTGCAACATCTTTCAATAAACCGGCCCCAACCACTATCCAAGGCACATTAGAGAAGTTGTCTGTCTTGCCAGTGCGCTTGGAGGAAGTGAAAAAATCTGCTGCTCGAGCCGGTTCTCTCATGGCGCTTACCAGAGCTAAAGCTTGGGTCCTAGATTTTGATCCGGAAGAAGCCTTGAGTGGGTATCTCGACACTAAAGAAGACGGATCAGCTTTTACTGCAAAGGATCTCCATGCCTTGACGAAGGAGATGCGTCCTCTCGCCAGCAAACTTGCGGCCGAATCAGATTTATCCAGGTATCATCCGGGGTATGATTTACAGAACGAGCGGGTGGAGCGGCCGGTTTATGATACCGTCAATCTAATCCCACCAGTACGCCCTCATACCTTCGCCCCAGATATCGATCCGTCTGAACTCATCAATGAAGAGATGTACTTTCGTGCCTTAACGAAAATCAACTGGTGCGTCCCTGACTTCCAGCCGCTTCAAGAAGATGAGGAGACTCCGGACCAAGTTGATACCCAGCCATCGCAGCAGGAAGGAGCGTAGCTCATAGCATATCTTTGTAGTTGCAGTCTCATTTTACTGAACAATCTTTAATCCGTCAGGCTTGCTATGCCTTGTAATAGAATAGCTGAAAACATTGTCCGATTTGATCCGGATACTCCGACTTCTTGCTTTAACATTGCCAATTTCAATTTGGTCTAACATGGCGTGTCCTGCATATCATCTGTTCCTGCATAGACAATACTGAAAATATGTCCTAACGGTTTTACCGCTGGACCCATTAAATTGTTCTCACAATATATCAAACAAGTGTATATTTATATCAGAAATAACTTTATACCTGAGATCAAGTATGCTTGATACTCTTAATCCGGCGAATTTTGCCTTTTTGAAGGGAGTCTTTTGATAGACCCAATAATAATCCCGGGTCTTATAGAAGCTGCCGGTTTAGATCATGTTTGGCTTCTTACTTTGTTTCTGCATGATGATTGTTCCGGGTTATGATGAACACCGGATTAACTCTTGCTGGTGTTTAATAACCCAGACTTTTAACTCATGCTGGTGTTCATGACCCAGACTTTTAACTTGGTATATATGTGGTCAACTTCTTGAATTGTCCCACTCCGGATTAAAGAACCATAAAACATAAAGACCAGAAATGCAAATTTGCAAATAAAACCGTGTAGTCGAGGCTTTTTACGAGCTGCCAGGCTCAAAGCAAGGTTCAGCCAATCAATGGAATGGGCTTACCATCCAGAGGGCCGGTCGATGGATGCGGGTACCATCCATAGGAACCGGATATGACCAACAGGAGTTAAGCTAGAATGCAGGTACAATCCTGCCCCCCGCTGGCCATATAAAACTTGAGCCAATCACTGGATGGCTTACCATCCAGAGGGCCTCTATGGTTCCATAGAACCATAGGAAGAACTTTAGCCAATCACTGGAATGGGCTTACCATCTAGAGGGCCTCTATGGTTCCATAGAACCATAGGAAGAACTTTAGCCAATCACTGGAATGGGCTTACCATCCAGAGGGCCTCTATGGTTCCATAGAACCATAGGAAGAACTTTAGCCAATCACTAGAATGGGCTTACCGTCCAGAGGGCCTCTATGGTTCCATAGAACCATAGGAAAAACTTTAGCCAATCACTGGAATGGGCTTACCATCCAGAGGGCCTCTATGGTTCCATAGAACCATAGGAAAAAATTTAGCCAATCACTGGAATGGGCTTACCATCCAGAGGGCCTCTATGAAGTCTCCTCTTTGATCCTGACACGATTTTATGCTTGAAAAAGGATCTTCAGTGAGTTATTGCTCCTGAGTGCATATGCCCTGTAAAATTAGTTTAAACCGATCGATTTGTTTGAAATATGACATAATACATCTATGGTTGTCCCCATAATATATTTGTATTGGAAAAAAGGCTGAGCCCCCGGTTTACCGAGGGTGCCGGTTTATTCATTAATCATAATATATACATAGGATACAGTGGAGCTCATGGCTCAGGTATAGTAGGGCCGCAAGAGGGCGATGTTCCACGACCTTTTTGTATCTTCTTCCGATGTCTGTGAGTCCTTGTGTTCTCGAACGTCCACCAAGTAATATGAACCGTTGTGCAGATTCTTGCTTACCACGAAGGGCCCTTCCCAAGGCGGGGATAACTTATGCATATCTGTTTGATCTTGGATGAGCCGGAGTACTAAGTCGCCCTCCTGGAACGTCCTTGTCTTGATCCGGCGGCTGTGATATCTGCGCAAGTCTTGTTGATAGATCGCAGACCATGCAGCTGCTATATCACGCTCTTCATCCAGCCGGTCCAAACTGTCTTGTCTCGCCTGCTCATTGGCCGCTTCAACATAGGCCGTCACCCTTGGTGAATCATGACGGATATCACTTGGAAGGACTGCTTCAGCACCCTATACCATAAAGAAAGGTGTGTAACCTGTGGACCGGTTTGGCGTAGTGTTGATACTCCAAAGGACAGATGGTAACTCCTCAACCCAGCATCCTGGGGTTCTTTGCAAGGGAGTCATAAGCCGGGGCTTGATACCTCGCAAAATCTCCTGGTTTGCTCTTTCAGCTTGACCATTGGTTTGAGGGTGGGCCACAGAAGATACGTCTAGGCGAATATGTTCCCGTTGACAAAATTCCTCCATCTCACCTTTAGATAAATTGGTGCCGTTGTCTGTGATGATGCTGTGTGGAAAGCCAAACCAGAAAATCACCTTTTTGATGAATTTAATTGCTGTTGCCGCATCACACTTGCTCACAGGCTCTGCCTCAATCCACTTGGTAAACTTATCCACCGCCACCAGTAGATGGGTTTTCTGATCTTGGGATCGTTTGAAGGGCCCAACCATATCAAGCCCCCAAGTCGCAAACGACCAGGTTATCGGTATCATCCGGAGCTCCTGTGCCGGAACAAGAGCACGTCGTGAAAACTTCTGACAAGCATCACACTTCCGGACTAGATCCGCCGCATCAGCATGAGCTGTCAACCAATAGAACCCATGTCGAAAAGCTTTAGCCACCAATGATTTTGAACCGGCATGATGACCACAATCCCCTTCGTGGATCTCGCGAAGAATATCACAACCTTCCTCAGCTGATACACACCACTGGAATGCTCCAGAAACGCTGCGATGATGAAGCTGCCCGTTTGCAATTGTCATGGACTTAGAACGCCGGACTATCTGTCGTGCCTCTATCTCGTCGTCCGGTAGCTCTCCTCGGCTCAGATACGCCAAATAGGGCCGCGTCCAATCCGGAATAACATGAAGTGCCGCAACTAGCTGTGCCTCCGGATCAGGAACAGCCAGGTCTTCCTCTGATGGTACTTGTACTGATGGACTGTGCAGCTCATCCAAAAAGGTATTTGGTGGTACCGGTTTACGTTGAGACCCCAGCCGGCTTAAAGCATCAGCCGCTTCATTCCTTCGCCGGTCTATGTGATCCACCTGATACCCTTTGAAATATCCTGCAACTACTTCAACTTCTCGTCTGTAAGCTGCCATGAGAGGATCTCTTGAATCCCACTTACCAGATACTTGTTGTGCCACTAAATCTGAATCGCCGAAGCACTTAACCCGGCTCAAGTTCATCTCCTTTGCCATCCGCAAGCCATGAAGTAATGCTTCATACTCTGCTGCATTATTAGTACAAGGAAACAATAAACGGAGGACGTAACAAAACTTATCACCTCGCGGGGAAGTTAGAACAACTCCAGCCCCCGAGCCTTCTAACTGCCTTGAACCGTCAAAGTGAATCGTCCAGTATGTAAGATCTGGCTTCTCCTCTGGTGTCTGCAATTCTGTCCAATCATTGATGAAGTCCACCAATGCCTGAGATTTGATAGCGGTGCGTGGCACATATTTCAATTAATGTGGGCTGAGCTCAATGGCCCACTTTGCCACTCTGCCTGTCGCTTCCCTGTTCTGGATGATATCCCCCAATGGTGCTGAGCTAACCACAGTTATTGGATGGCCTTGGAAATAATGCTTCAACTTCCGGTTTGCCATGAACACACCATATACCAGCTTCTGCCAATGTGGGTACCTCTGCTTAGACTCAATGAGTACTTCACTCACATAATAAACCGGACGCTGAACCGGATATTCCTTCCCTGCTTCCTTGCGTTCAACCACAATTGCCACACTAACTGCCCGTGCGTTGGCGGCAACATATAACAACAAAGGCTCATTATCAACAGGGGCAGCTAGGACTGGCGGCCTTGCTAGCTGTCGCTTCAAATCCTCAAACGCAGTATTTGCCTCCTCACTCCATATAAACCGATCCGTCTTTCTCAGCATCTGATAAAGCGGAATCGCCTTCTCCCCCAAACGGCTAATGAACCGGCTTAATGCTGTGATCCGGCCAGCAATGCGCTGAACATCATTAATGCAAGCCGGTTTAGTCAAAGATGTGATTGCCTTGATCTTCTCTGGATTAGCCTCTGTTTGATACCAAAAACCCAAGGAGCTTGCCTGCCGGAACACCAAAAGCACACTTCTCCGGATTAAGCATCATCTTATATGTCCGAAGATTGTCAAAGGTCTCCTTGAGGTCCTCTATCAGCGTCTCCTCCTTTCTTGACTTCACCACAATATCATCCACATAAGCATGAACATTTCTCCCTATCTGCCCCTTAAGGCAGTTTTGTACACAACGCTGATAAGTTGCTTGGGCACTCTTGAGCCCAAAAGGCATAGATACATAGCAAAAAGCACCAAAAGGAGTTATGAAAGCTGTCTTCTCCTGGTCTTTAACTGCCATCTTGATTTGGTGATATCCTGAGTACGCATCCAAAAAACTTAGCCGCTCACATCCCGCTGTAGCATCGATAATCTGATCAATGAGAGGGAGAGCAAAAGGATCGGTTGGACAAGCTTTGTTGAGGTCTGTGTAGTTCACACACATTCTCCACTTTCCATTCTTCTTTAACACCAGCACCGGATTAGCCAACCACTCTGGGTGAAAAACTTCCACTATGAACCCTGCAGCCAAAAGCCTGGCCACCTCCTCTCCTATAGCCTTGCGCCTCTCTTCGTTGAAGCGGCGCAGGTACTGTTTGACCGGTTTAAACTTCGGATCAACATTAAGACTGTGCGCAGCGAGTTCCCTCGGTATACCTGGCATGTCAGAAGGTTTCCATGCAAAGATATTCCGGTTCTCACGGATGAACTCGATGAGCGCGCTTTCCTATTTGGCATCAAGGTTAGCGCTGATCGTGAACTGCTTGGATGAATCGCCTGGCACAAAATCAACTTGCTTGGTCTCCTACGCCGATTTAAATTTCAACGCCGGATCATGCTTTGTAGTTGGCTTCTTCAACGGGGTCATATCTGCCGGATCAACATTATCCTTATAAAACTTCAACTCTTCTGTGGCACATACTGCCTCCGCGTAAGCAGCGTCTCCCTCTTCACACTCCAATGCTATCTTGCGACTTCCATGAACCGTGATCGTGCCTTTGTGACCCGGCATCTTGAGCTGTAGATAAACATAACACGGCCTAGCCATAAACTTGGCATAAACCGTCCTCCCGAATAGAGCGTGATAAGGGCTCCGGATCTTGACGACTTCAAAAGTTATCATCTCTGACCTGGAATCATGCTCATCTCCAAAGGTAACTTCTTAGTCAATTTTCCCAACTGGGTAAGCTGACTTACCTGGAACCACCCCATGGAACATCGTGTTTGACTGCCTTAGCTTCTTATCCGTCAAGCCCATTCGACGGAAGGTCTCATAATACAAGATATTGATGCTGATGCCGCCGTCCATAAGAACTTTAGTGAACTTATAACCACCCACTTGTGGTGCTACCACCAAGGCCAAATGGCCCGGATTATCCACCCGCATCGGGTGATCCTCCCTGCTCCATACAATGGGCTGCTCTGACCAGCGCAGAAATTGCGGCGTCGCCGGTTCAACCGCGTGGACCGCCCGCGTCAAAACCTTTTGATCTCGTTTACACAGACTCGTGGTGAACACATGATATTGCCCACTACTCAACTCCTTCGGATTACTCTGATATCCGGATTGCTGCTGTTGTTGCAGACGCTGCTGATTACCCTGATTATTGTGATTACTTTGGCCCTGCTGTTGGCTGCCTTGGTTACTATAACCACCTTGACCATGCAGCTGATTACCCTAGTTATTATAACCACCTTGACCATGTTGATTATTGCCCCGGTTATGATAACTACTGCTGTTGCCCCGATATCCTGATCCGGATCCGTTCCCCTGGTGACCCGGACCGTAGAACCCCGGGCCTGAACCGTCGTTGGGGGGCCTGTTATTAGAGTTGAAGCGGCCCATTATGGCTTCCATCAAGGGCATGCATTCTCCTATAGTGTGTTTTGCTGGTCTTTCCCTTGTGCTATGCTTTGGACAAGGCTGGCTTAACTCCTGGTCCCAACTAACATCCCCTCCGCCGGTCTGTGGAGGTGGTTTTCCCCTATTGCGCTGAAAACCCCCTTGAACTTGGGTATTAGCCACGAACTCAGAGCCACCTTCCGCCTTTCGCTTTCCTAAGAAGCTTGCAGTAGCCGGATTAACCTGCGCCAGTTTACCAGGCTTGTTAACTTTCCCTGCTTTGTCTCCCTCCGCTTCTGGATACTTAGTGTTTTCAGAGTCCCCATACTTCACCAGAGCGCTCATGAGAGTTCCCATATCATTACAATCCCGTTTAAGCCGTCCTAGTTTTAGCTTTAGAGACTCAAACCGGCAATTGTTTTCCAAAGTCACTATTGTCGTACTGGGATTGACACCATTCGAAGAATGCAAGATCTCTGATACTCGCCGCACCCATGCACTTGTAGATTCCTGTTCTCCTTGCACACAGGCTGCTAGATCCACTATTGACATCGGCTGCTTGCACGTATCTTTGAAATTTTTGATAAACTGGCGACGTAGCTCTCCCCATTACCCGATGGAATTAGGGGGTAAACCCTTTAGCCAGGTTCGGGCTGTACCTTCAAGCATCATAGTAAAGTACTTTGTGTTGGGGAACGTAGTATTTTCGAAATTTTCCTACGATCACGCAAGATCTATCTACTAGATGCATAGCAACGAGAGGGGAGAGTGTGTCTACGTACCCTCGTAGACCGAAAGCGGAAGCGTTTATCAACGCGGTTGATGTAGTCGTGCACCTTCACGATCCGTCCCGACCTAGTACCGAACGTACGGCACCTCCGCGTTCAGCACACGTTCAGCTCAATGACGTCCTCGCCTTCTTGATCCAGCAAGACGGGCGAAGTAGTAGATGAGTTCCGGCAGCACGACGGCGTGGTGACGGTTGTTGATGAAGAACAATCTCTGCAGGGCTTCGCCAAGCACTACAGAAATTAGACGGAGGATAAACTAGAGGGTCGGGGTAGCCGGCACACGGCTTGGTGTATCTTGATGTGTCTTGGGTGCTAGCCCTACCCCTCTATTTATATGTTGAGCCTAGGGGTCGAAACTTGGAGTAAAAACCTTCACAAAGTCGGTTTCACCCGTAAGGCAAGAGTCCTTCTCGGACTCCAGGGCCAGACGCCAGGGTTCCCGGCGTCTGGACCCAGACGCCAGGGACCCTGGTGTCTGGCCCCTGGACTCCGCAAAACTTCCTTTTGCGCTTTCCAAAAACCTTGTGTGCTTTCCCTTTTGGCCCAAATAACGTGTTCTCGTACCCAAACACTTCGGGAAACATCCGGAACCTCTTCCGGTGAATTCCGGAACCCTTCCGGAGGTCAAACACTATTATCTCATATATTAATCTTTATCTCCGGACCATTCCGGAGTTCCTCGTCATGTCCGTGATCACATCCTAGACTCCGAATAACATTCGGTCACCAACAAACATAACTCATTAAATACTATATCGTCAACGAACGTTTAAGCGTGCGGACCCTACGGGTTCGAGAACTATGTAGACATGACCGAGACATCTCTCCGGTCAATAACCAATAGCGGAACCTGGATGCCCATATTGGCTCCTACATATTCTACGAAGATCTTTATCGGTCGAACCGCATAACAACATACGTTGTTCCTTTTGTCATCGGTATGTTACTTGCCCGAGATTCGATCGTCGGTATCTCCATACCTAGTTCAATCTCGTTACCGGCAAGTCTCTTTACTCGTTCCGTAACACATCATCTCGTGACTAACTCATTAGTCTTTTGCTTGCAAGGCTTATTGTGATGTGTGTTACCGAGAGGGCCCAGAGATACCTCTCCGACACTCGGAGTGACAAATCCTAATCTTGATCTATGCCAACACCACGAATACTTTCGGAGACACCTGTAGAGCATCTTTATGATCACCCAGTTACGTTGTGACGTTTGATAGCTCACAAGGTGTTCCTACGGTATTCGGGAGTTGCATAATCTCATAGTCATAGGAACATGTATAAGTCATGAAGAAAGCAATAGCAGTTAAACTAAATGATCATAGTGCTATGCTAACGGATGGGTCTTGTCCATCACATCATTCTCCTAATGATGTGATCCCGTTGATCAAATGACAACTCATGTCTATGGCTAGGAAACATAACCATCTTTGATCAATGAGCTAGTCTAGTAGAGGCATACTAGGGACATACTGTTTTGTCTATGTATTCACACATGTATTAAGTTTCCAGTTAATACAATTCTAGCATGAATAAAAGACATTTATCATGATATAAGGAAATAAATAATAACTTTATTATTGCCTCTAGGGCATATTTCCTTCAGTCTCCCACTTGCACTAGAGTCAATAATCTAGCTCACATCGCCATGTGATTTAATACCGATAGTTCACATCGTTATGTGACCAACACCCAAAGGGTTTACTAGAGTCAATAATCTAGTTCACATCGCTATGTGATTAATACCCAAGAGTAATAAGGTGTGATCATGTTTTGCTTGTGAGAGAAGTTTAGTCAACGGGTCTGTCACATTCAGATCCGTATGTATTTTGCAAATTTCTATGTCTACAATGCTCTGCATAGAGCTACTCTAGCTAATTGCTCCCACTTTCAATATGCATCCAGATTCATACTCAGAGTCATCTGAATTTAGTGTCAAAGTTTGCATCGGCGTAACCCTTTACGACGAACTCTTTATCACCTCCATAATCGAGAAACATTTCCTTAGTCATCCAGTTACTAAGGATAATTTTGACCGCTGTACAGTGATCTACTACTGGATCACTATTGTACCTCCCTGTCAAACTTTTGGCAAGGTACACAACGTGTTTGTTACACAGCATGGCATACTTTATAGAACCTATGGCTGAGGCATAGGGAATGACTTTCATTCTCTCTATATTTTTCTGCAGTGGTCGGGCATTGAGTCTTACTCAACTTCATACCTTGTAAATCAGGCAAGAACTTCTTTCTTTGACTGATCCATTTTGAACTTACTTCAAAATCTTATCAAGGTATGTACTCATTGAAAGTTTTATCAAGCGTCTTGATCTATCTATATAGATTCTTGATGCTCAATATGTAAGCAGCTTCACCGAGGTCTCTCTTTGAAAAATTCTTTTCAAACACTCTTTTATGCTTTCCAGAAAATTCTACATCATTTCTGATCGACAATATGTCATTCACATATACTTATCAGAAAGGTTGTAGTGCTCCCACTCACTTCTTGTAAATACATGCTTCTCCAAAAGTCTGTATAAAACCATATGCTTTGATCACCTCATCAAAGCGTATATCCCAACTCCGAGATGCTTGCACCAGTCCATAGATGGATCGCTGGAGTTTGCATACTTTGTTAGCACCTTTTGGATTGACAAAACCTTCTGGTTGCATCATATACAACTCTTCTTTGAGATATCCATTTAGGAATGCAGTTTTGACATCCATTTGCCAGATTTCATAATCATAAAATGCGGCAATTGCTAACATGATTCGGACAGACTTAAGCATCGCTACAGGTGAGAAAGTCTCATCGTAGTCAACTCCTTGAACTTGTCGAAAACCTTTCGCAACAAGTCGAGCTTTGTAAACAGTAATATTACCGTCTGCGTCGGTCTCCCTCTTGAAGATCCATTTATTTTCGATGGCCTGCCGATCATCGGGCAAGTCAACCAAAGTCCATACTTTGTTCTCATACATGGATCCCATCTCAGATTTCATGGCTTCAAGCCATTTTGCGGAATCTGGGCTCATCATCGCTTCCTCATAGTTCGTAGGTTCATCATGGTCTAGTAACATGATTTCCAGAACTGGGTTGCCGTACCACTCTGGTGCGGAACGTACTCTGGTTGATCTACGACGTTCAGCAGAAACTTGATCCGAAGTTTCATGATCATTATCATTAACTTCCTCACTAATTGGTGTAGGAATCACTGGAACAATTTCCTGTGAAGTACTACTTTCCAATCCGGAAGAAGGTACAATTACCTTATCAAGTTCTACTTTCCTCCCACTCACTTCTTTCGAGAGAAACTCTTTTCTAGAAAGGATCCGTTCTTAGCAACGAATATTTTGCCTTCGGATCTGTGATAGAAGGTGTACCCAACAGTCTCTTTTGGGTATCCTATGAAGATTTACTTCTCCGGTTTGGGTTCGAGCTTATCATGTTGAAACTTTTTCACATGAGCATCGCAGTCCCAAACTTTAAGAAACAACAACTTTGGTTTCTTGCCAAACCACAGTTCTTAAGGTGTTGTCTTAACGGATTTTTAGATGGTGCCCTTATCAAACGTGAATGCAGCTGTCTCTAATGCACAACCCTAAATGATAGTGATAAATCGGTAAGAGACATCATAGATCGCACCATATCCAATAAAGTACGGTTACGATGTTCGGACACACCATTATGCTGTGGTGTTCCGGGTGGTGTGAGCTGTGAAACTATTCCACATTGTTTCAAATGAAGACCAAACTCGTAACTCAAATATTCTCCTCCACGATCAGATCGTAGAAACTTTATTTTCTTGTTACGATGATTCTCTACTTCACTCTGAAATTCTTTGAACTTTTCAAATGTTTCAGACTTGTGCTTTATTAAGTAGATATACCCATATCTGCTCAAATCATTAGTGAAGGTCAGAAAATAACGATACCCACCGCGAGCATCAACGCTCATTGGTCCACATACATCAGTATGTATGATTTCCAACAAATCTGTTGCTCGCTCCATAGTTCCGGAGAACGGAGTTTTAGTCATCTTGCCCATGAGGCATGGTTCGCAAGCACCAAGTGATTCATAATCAAGTGATTCCAAAAGTCCATCATTATGGAGTTTCTTCATGCGTTTTACACCAATATGACCTAAACGGTAGTGCCACAAATAAGTTGCACTATCATTATTAACCTTGCATCTTTTGGCTTCAATATTATGAATATGTGTATCACACGATCGAGATCCAACAAACTATTTTCATTGGGTGTATGACCATAGAAGGTTTTATTCATGTAAACAGAACAACAATTATTCTCTAACTTACATGAATAACCGTATTGCAATAAACATGATCAAATCACATTCATGCTCAACACAAACACCAAATAACAGTTATTTAGGTTCAACACTAATCCCGAAAGTATAGGGAGTGTGCGATGATGATCATATCAATCTTGGAACTGATTCCAATACATATCGTCACTTCATCCTTTAACTAGTTTATGTTCATTATGCAACTCCCACTTCGAGTTACTACTCTTTAGCAACTGAACCAATATCAAATACCGATGGGTTGCTATGAACACTAGTAAAATACACATTAATAATCTGTATATCAAATATACCTTTGTTCACTTTGCCATCCTCCTTATCCGCCAAGTATCTAGGGCAGTTCCACTTTTAGTGACAATTTCCTTTGCAGTATAAGCACTTGTTTCAGGCTTGAGTTTAGCTTTGGGTTTCTTCACGGGAGTGACAACTTGCTTGTCATTCTTCTTAAAGTTCCCCTTCTATCCCTTTGCCCTTTACTTGAAACAAGTGGTCTTGTTAACCATCAACACTTGATGCTTTTTCATGATTTCTACCTTCGCCTACTTCAGTATCGCGAAGAGCTGGGAATTCCTTTCGTCATCCCTTGCATATTATAGTTCATCACGAAGTTCTACTAAATTGGTGATAGTGACTAGAGAACTTTGTCAATTACTATCTTATCTGGAAGATTAACTCCCACTTGATTAAAGTAATTGTAGCACCCAGACAATCTGAGCACATGCTCACTGTTTGAGCTATTCTCCTCCATCTTGTAGGCAAAGTACTGTCAGAGGTCTTATACCTCTCGACACGGGCATGAGTATGAAATACTAATTTCAACTCTTGGAACATCTTATATGCTCCATGGCGTTCAAAACGTTTTTGAAGTCCCGGTTCTAAGCCGTAAAGCATGGTGCACTTAAACTATCAAGTAGTCATCATATCGAGCTTTTGTCAAAACGTTCATAACGTCTACATCTGCTCCAGCAATAGGTCTGTCACCTAGCGGTGCATCAAGGACATATTTCTTCTGTGCAGCAATGAGGATAATCCTCAGATCACGGAACAATTCCGCATCATTGCTACTAACATCTTTCAATCTTGGTTTTCTCTAGGAACATATGAAAAATAAACGTGGATCAACATCGCGAGCTATTGATCTACAACATAGATATGCTAATACTACCAGGACTAAGTTCATGATAAATTAAAGTTCAATTAATCATATTACTTAAGAACTCCCACTTAGATAGACATCCCTCTGGTCATCTAAATGATCACGTGATCCAAATCAACTAAACCATGTCCGATCATCACGTGAGATGGAGTAGTTTCAATGGTGAACATCTTATGTTGATCATATCTACTATATGATTCACGCTCGACCTTTCGGTCTCCAGTGTTCCGAGGCCATATCTGTATATGCTAGGCTCGTCAAGTTTAACCCGAGTATTCTGCGTGTGCAAAACTGGCTTACACCCGTTGTATTTGAACGTAGAGCTTATCACACCCGATCATCACGTGGTGTCTCGGCACGACGAACTTTCGCAACGGTGCATACTCAGGGAGAACACTTATACCTTGAAATTTAGTAAGGGATCATCTTATAATGCTACCGTCGTTCTAAGCAAAATAAGAAGCATAATAAGATAAACATCACATGCAATCAAAGTATGTGACATGATATGGCCATCATCATCTTGTGCTTTTGATCTCCATCTTCAAAGCACCGTCATGATCACCTTCGTCACCGGCTTGACACGTTGATCTTCATCGTAGCATCGTTGTCGTCTCGCCAACTATTGCTTCCACGACTATCGCTACCGCTTAGTGATAAAGTAAAGCAATTACATGGCGATTGCATTTCATACAATAAAGCGACAACCATATGGCTCCTGCCAGTTGCCGATAACTTTACAAAACATGATCATCTCATACAAAACCGTATAACTCATCATGTCTTGACCATATCACATCACAACATGCCCTGCAAAAACAAGTTAGACGTCCTCTACTTTGTTTGTTGCAAGTTTTACGTGGCTGCTACAGGCTTAGCAAGAACCGTTCTTACCTACGCATACAAAACCACAACGATGTTTCGTCAAGTATGTGCTGTTTTAACCTTCACAAGGACCGGGCGTAGCCACACTTGATTCAGCTAAAGTGAGAGAGACAGACACCCGCCAGTCACCTTTAAGCAACGAGTGCTCGTAACGGTGAAACCAGTCTCGCGTAAGCGTACGCGTAATGTCGGTCCGGGCCGCTTCATCTCACAATACCGCCGAAGCAAAGTATGACATGCTGGTAAGCAGTATGACTAGTATCGTCCACAATCTCATTGTGTTCTACTCGTGCATATCATCTACGCATAGACCTGGCTCATGATGCCACTGTTGGGGAACGTAGTATTTTCGAAATTTTCCTACGATCACGCAAGATCTATCTACTAGATGCATAGCAACGAGAGGGGAGAGTGTGTCTACGTACCCTCGTAGACCGAAAGCGGAAGCGTTTATCAACGCGGTTGATGTAGTCGTGCACCTTCACGATCCGTCCCGACCTAGTACCGAACGTACGGCACCTCCGCGTTCAGCACACGTTCAGCTCAATGACGTCCTCGCCTTCTTGATCCAGCAAGACGGGCGAAGTAGTAGATGAGTTCCGGCAGCACGACGGCGTGGTGACGGTTGTTGATGAAGAACAATCTCTGCAGGGCTTCGCCAAGCACTACAGAAATTAGACGGAGGATAAACTAGAGGGTCGGGGTAGCCGGCACACGGCTTGGTGTATCTTGATGTGTCTTGGGTGCTAGCCCTACCCCTCTATTTATATGTTGAGCCTAGGGGTCGAAACTTGGAGTAAAAACCTTCACAAAGTCGGTTTCACCCGTAAGGCAAGAGTCCTTCTCGGACTCCAGGGCCAGACGCCAGGGTTCCCGGCGTCTGGACCCAGACGCCAGGGACCCTGGCATCTGGCCCCTGGACTCCGCAAAACTTCCTTTTGCGCTTTCCAAAAACCTTGTGTGCTTTCCCTTTTGGCCCAAATAACGTGTTCTCGTACCCAAACACTTCGGGAAACATCCGGAACCTCTTCCGGTGAATTCCGGAACCCTTCCGGAGGTCAAACACTATTATCTCATATATTAATCTTTATCTCCGGACCATTCCGGAGTTCCTCGTCATGTCCGTGATCACATCCTAGACTCCGAATAACATTCGGTCACCAACAAACATAACTCATTAAATACTATATCGTCAACGAACGTTTAAGCGTGCGGACCCTACGGGTTCGAGAACTATGTAGACATGACCGAGACATCTCTCCGGTCAATAACCAATAGCGGAACCTGGATGCCCATATTGGCTCCTACATATTCTACGAAGATCTTTATCGGTCGAACCGCATAACAACATACGTTGTTCCTTTTGTCAAACGGTATGTTACTTGTCCGAGATTCGATCGTCGGTATCTCTATACCTAGTTCAATCTCGTTACCGGCAAGTCTCTTTACTCGTTCTGTAACACATCATCTCGTGACTAACTCATTAGTCTTTTGCTTGCAAGGCTTATTGTGATGTGTGTTACCGAGAGGGCCCAGAGATACCTCTCCGACATTCGGAGTGACAAATCCCAATCTTGATCTATGCCAACACCACGAATACTTTCGGAGACACCTGTAGAGCATCTTTATGATCACCCAGTTACGTTGTGACGTTTGATAGCACACAAGGTGTTCCTACGGTATTCGGGAGTTGCATAATCTCATAGTCATAGGAACATGTATAAGTCATGAAGAAAGCAATAGCAGTTAAACTAAACGATCATAGTGCTATGCTAACGGATGGGTCTTGTCCATCACATCATTCTCCTAATGATGTGATCCCGTTGATCAAATGACAACTCATGTCTATGGCTAGGAAACATAACCATCTTTGATCAATGAGCTAGTCTAGTAGAGGCATACTAGGGACATACTGTTTTGTCTATGTATTCACACATGTATTAAGTTTCCAGTTAATACAATTCTAGCATGAATAAAAGACATTTATCATGATATAAGGAAATAAATAATAACTTTATTATTGCCTCTAGGGCATATTTCCTTCACTTTGCGCAAGCCACTTCATCTACATCCAGCGTCTCCATGGCCATCTCGTAACTCTCAATCCAAGCTTCTGGAGCCAAATCTGTTGTGTAATTAGGCACTTTACGCGGACCTTTGAAATCCTTGGGCAGCTTCACGCTTCGTAAAGCGGGGACAAGACAATGTACCCCAAAGGAACTCGTTGTGACTCCTGTCTCTGCTGTGGTTGTGTGAACCGGCGTTGTTTGGCGGATCTCCTCCCGGGCTACCGATCTAACCCGATTTGCATCCAGAGCTTGTGCATCCGCGTCTGCCGGATTATTCTGTCTGTGCCGGTGTCGCCTGCGTTCACTACTAGACACTTCTGGTTCCTCCCAATGCCTAGTGTAACTTCGGCTGTGACGTGGTGTCGAATGCAGCCTCTCCCTGCTATAAGAATATGCTTGCTGTTGTGTTAATGCCGTATTAAGTAGATCCTTGACCCTGCGTGCCTCCAATGCCACAGGAGATGTCCCCTCAACGGGTAAAGCAGCCAAGCGTGCAGCAGCAGCAACGATGTTATCCAAATAATTTGAATAATGACCCGGAGGGGTAGGAATGTGAGGTGCAGACGTGATCCACCGATCTTGCTCCGTAGTAGGCTGCTGAACTGGCTCATCCCTTGCTGGGGGTGCCCTCCGGTTTAAAGCCGGATCATTGCTGGTCCCCGCCCCGGGTGTCCTGAAAAGATCTGTCGCTTCGTAAACCGACGGTAGACGAGACTGGTATTTCCTACTCCTTACTCCCTGTGTAGAGGCCTGCTCCATCCTTAGATGAAAAGCCTGATCATTCAACTATGCCTGCCTTATTTCTATCATAGCCTTCTCCGTTTTCAGATCTTCCCTTGCTTGATCAACCCGGCCCTTTAGCTGAAGGAGCTCTGCATCATGTTGCGCCTTATCTGCTGGAGCTACCTCTGCCATGGCTCGGGCTGTGAACTCCTCGACTAAGGTGGATAGAACGTCAGCGGGTGAATGGGCCTGACCACTCCCCCCTACACCAGCTTCTGCTATCGCCCCGATCACTGTGGATTGTGGCGTAGGTTGTGAACCGGCCATAAAGACTGCCACCCGGTTTGGCGGGACAAAGGGGCCTGGAATACTTTCTCCATCGGACTCACCCTCAGACCGGCCGTCCTGCAACTGATACAAAGATTCCGTCTCTGCGGATGAAGATTCGTCGTCAGAGTAGACAACTGTCTCGCCACCGGATTCCGACCCGTCCTCGGCTTGAACCCCGTGAACCGCTCCGACGAAGACGTGCTTCACGGCAGGCTGAATCCGGGCCAACCTCACACGCTGAGCCGGCTCGATGATGTTGGGGAAGACGTCCGGCTCAGGTCCCGGTTCGCCGATCTTGCCGATGAAGACGTGGATGCCGCCGAAGGGAACCCGGTATCCGTATTCGATTGAATCGGCTTCCGGTCCCCATCCTGCGTCGTCGATGTAGATCCGGCTGCGGCTACTCTTGGTCATCCGGCCGACCGCGTAGCCCTTGAGCCCTTCAAAACTGCCCTTCAAGAACTCGAAACCAGCGTGCGGAGGCCCCACGGTGGGCGCCAACTATCGTGGAATTAACACGGCAGATGTCCGGTTTAACGGACTTGTTAATGGAACCATCGCACAGGTTAGCTTGAAGGGGTTAAAAGCACACAAAGGACACAGAGGGTTTATACTAGTTCGGCCCCTTCGATGAAGGTAAAAGCCTACGTCTAGTTTGGTTTGCTATTGCTTGGGCGTCGATGGACAGGGAGCGGATTGCTTGCCTGTGTCTCGACGGGTTGTTTCTTGCTTGTCCCTGAACCGTCGCCGGGTCGTCCCTTTATATAGAGGTGACGCCCGGTCCGGTTTACAGAGCCCCGAGGCCGGCTCATACTTGTGTCCGCCTCGGTCTCTGGTTTTTCTTTCTTATCTCTCAAGTTACATGATCAGGCGGTTTACAAACCGTAACTCTATACATGGGCCCTAAGATCTCATGGGCCGTAGCCTTTACTAAGCATTACAATGATACAATGATATTACCACAATCCGGTTTACACTAGCCGGTTCATACCTGCTAGTAATATCCCTGACAACGACCGTGCTTTGTATGGAAAACCTGTGCGCGGAGGAACCAACTCGTAGCTAGTTGCGCCCTTAACGTTGTTTCGAGCCCGCTCAACAACTTTGTTTCGAGTCCGCTCAACAACTTTGTTTCGAGTTCGCTCAACAACTTAAGTGAGCTGTGACTAGTTGCGACAAGGTTTCTTGTCGATAACGGCACCGCCAGCAGGCTGCTGACGTTCCGCACTCACGCTAGCGGCTAAGGTGCCTACACCGGCAAGTTCCCTAAAAGCGTAGGGCAAAAACATACAAAGGAAAGAATCGAGTAAAGGAAATAACATAGCAATCACTACCCAAAATAGAGTTATAATACAAGATAGCTTGTCGCAGCTCTAATAGACTGTTCCCATAACATGATCAGCAGCGACAAGGAAAGAAGAGAACGGGCAGCCTAGTCTGCGCGGTCGCCCTCAACCCTCTTGATCCCGCTCACCTTGTCCACAATGGGTGCGACAAGGGCCTTGAGCGCCTCCAGATCAGCATCCTGCGGCAGGGACTTGAGGACGTTGGTGAGGTTGAGGCCCGGATTGCGGAAGGCCACCTTCACCAGCACCTTTTGAAGAGCTCCCGCGCAGAGCTTGCGCGACTCGTCGGCCAGCTGCTTTGGGATCCTCTCCCGGAGTCGCTGGAGGGCCGTCGCCACGCCTTTGAAGAACAGGGTGAGCTTGGCGCTGGGGTGGAGATTCTCATCGGAGGAATACCCGAGATACTCCGTCCCCAGCTGCGCCAGCTCCCTGTCGATATCTGTGGCAGCATTGACGAGACCATCCGTCCAGTGCTCCACAGTCTCCCTAAAGACGTTCTGAGTGACAGCAGCACTCGCGAGCAACGCCTTCTCGGCCTTGACCTCCTCCTTCAAGGCCGCCTCCCGCTCCTTGGCACCGTCCAGCGTCTTGGTCAAAGTGGTCAGCTTCAACTCAAGATCCGCGTTGGAGTTCTTGGCAGCGGCAAGCTCCTTGCCCTTCTCGGCGAAGCGGACCTAGAACTCCGAGTGGTTGTGGGCGTCCTTCTCCCGCTCGAGCTTGAGCGCGGCAATCTCTTCACCTCTCGCCTTGAGATCAGCCTCTAGCTGCGCCACCCTCGCCTCCAGCTCCTTCTTGGCGGTCTCGGCAGCTGCGGCAGCGTCCTCTGCTTGCTTGAGGGCTCCGCCAAGTGATTGCTCGCGCGCGGCAAGATCCTCCTCGTGGCTGTCGAGGTTGATCTTCCGCTGCGCCAGCTCGCCTTCCCGCGCAGATAGCTTCTCGGCGGCAAGCCGCTGCTGCTCTTCGACTTTGGCCTTCTCGAGGAAGAAGGCCATCTGCTCCTCAGCAAGTTGATCCCGCTCCTCTGCCAGAGACCGGAGAGCTGCTTGGTGAAGACCCCGGAGCTCCTCCGCGCGCTTCTCCATATCAGCTCCCGCCCTCGCGGCAAGCGCCTCTCGGGACTCCAGCTTGGCCTGCCGGGCGCGGTAGAGCGACAACAGCTTCCGCAGCAGCCGCTCCTCCTTAGACTCGCCGCTGCTGCTGCTTGGCGCGTCAACTAGCGTCAGCCCGGCGGAGGCGAGCACCTCTCCGTCAAAGACTTCTCCCTCGACCGGCGCCCTGCAGCTCGAAGCCCAGGGGAGCTTGATGAAGACGCCATCGCCGGCCTTCAAGTAGGCGCCTGGCTCAGGCTCTTCGGAGCCTGGGGCTGCGGCAGCGGCGGAGGGCTCGGCGGTCGATGTAGCGCCTGGCGCTCCTGCGGCCTCAGGGTCGTTAGTGCGATCGTCAGACCCCTCGCCAGCTGCTGCGGCGGCAGCCTTGGCGGCCTCTGCGCCGGCGGGATCGTCAGCGCCGGCTGCTTCTTCGGTGGCAGCGGCGTCGTCAACAACAACCTCAGTCTCCATCAGCTCAGCAGCTGATGGATCTGACAGCCGAAAGAGGGAGAAGAGTCAAGCAAATATCCAAAAAGAATAATCAAAAGAAGAAAAGCCCAAGGGAAGTTCGAAGCGAGGGGATTACCTGCGCGAGCCGGCTCCTCGGCAGGCTCCCTTGCCGGAGAGTTTTCCCTTGGCGGCGCAGTCATAGTCTCCGCCGGCGGGGGCCCGCTGGTACTCTCCTTTCCTGGAGAGCCCTCCCTTGCCGGAGGACTCTCCCTTGGCGGAGCACTCTCCCTTGCCGGGGAGACCCTTGCCGGAGAGCTCCCCCTTGGCGACATAATTGAAGCAGATGGCACGTCGGGGGCGGTCTCCGGGCGCTCCTGGTGTGGCAGCTCTGCTCCTACACAAATCAACAAACAAATATCAGCCAAGAAAGAACACCCACGCACGCCTAACAGCGGAAAGTGAACCATACACTGACGCTGGGGGCTGCGCTGGGGGCTGCTCTGAAGGTTGGTTGCTGGGTCCGGCAAGGTGGTCTCAGCGGGTTCATCCTCGACGATGATCACCTCCTCTCTCCTCGCCGGGACCTTTGTTCTCTTCGCCGCTCTCTGGGCTAGAGTCCTGAAAAGGAAAAAGTTTGGAGAAAGGCAAATGAGATACAAGACAAAAACAGCAAGAATTGAAGAAATACAAGAACAACAAGGATCTTACTCTTCTTCTTCCCCGTCGGAGCTGAGCGCGGAGAAGTCGAAGTCCGGCTCACGTCCAGCGCGAGGAGGCGGAGGAGTAGGCTCCCTTGGCCGCTTGGCGGGAGCCGTGGCGGTGGTCTGAGACGACCCCGCTCCGGCTGCCACCGTGGCGTGAGGGGCGGCAGGAGTAGAAGCAGTGGCCCGAGAAGACCCCGCTCCAGTTGCTGCAGAAGCGCGAGGTGCTCCCGCGGCAACCGTGCTTGCCGCGGTGGAGCATGTCGTGCGGCGCAGCGGCTGTTGACTCATCTGCCGCTCCGTTACGTCCCCGGCCTTGCGGAGACGCCTTCTTGGTGGAGCTGGGGGCTCTGCTAGCGGCGAGCTGCCTGAAGATGAGGAGGAGGAGGAGTCGATCTCCAACGAGCCGCTCGTGTCCTCGGCGGGCTTGCTCGACTCGACGCCCTGCTCAGCGGGCTCGCTCGACTCAGCGTCATGCCCGGCAGGCCCTCCTTCGCCGGCAAACTCGTCTCGCTCGGCAAGGCTTGCCGCCTTTGCTGCCTCTGCCTCCTCCACGGTGAAACCGAACTCGCCCGCGGCTGCGGCGGCCGCCGCCTCTTCCAGCCTAGTGGCGATGTACGCCATCTCCTTATCAGTGGTGTCGTGGGTGAGGCCTTTCTTCTAGTCGGAGCGAATCGGCACCTCTTCCAAGTTGTCGAAGAACTCCTGCACGGCGTCCTCGGCAGGCTCTTGCCAAGTTGGGTCAATCCCGTGCGAGTCGCACAGCGGCATCATCGCGCGAATGCGGCTGAGCGCGGAGTTGTTGCACAGCGGAACGACGCCCTGCGGCAACCTGAATACTTCGGGATGTTCAGGGTCGTACTTGAACAGCTCCTGTAACATCCCGTTAAGCTCCATGGCAGTGAAGTTGAAGTTGAGGCCCGGACGCAGCCTCATGATATCTGCCGCGATCTCGAACTCCCAGGCAGGCCCCTTCCTCTCCTGCAGGGGGGCGATGCGGCGGCGAAGGAAATCTGCGCCAACTGCGCCAACGGTGAGCCCGGCAAGCGTGAGGCGTTGGATCCTGGTGGCGGCGATCTTCAGACTGCCGTCCTCCGGGGCCAAGTCGCTCCAATCATTGCCGCGTATCACTGGGGCTTGCCGCCGGGCGGTAAATGGCTGCGGGTTCTCCTCGACAATCCAGCACCAGCGTGCTCTCCATTCCACCCATTTGCTGCGGAGCTCTCCCTCTAGATAAGCTTCCTTCTTGTGGACCCTCGAGATCCAGGAGACTCCGCCGGATATAGGCTCTCCTCTCTCAACTCGGGGCGTAAAGAAGTGGCGGAAAAGGGCTACATTGGGATGGACTCCGACAAAATTTTCGCAGAGGTGTGCGAAAACGACCATGGTCAGAACGGCGTTGGGGGTGAAATCGAGGAGGTGGAACCCGTAGGTGTTCATGATATCGCAGAAGAATTCAGAGAAAGGCGGGCAGAGCCCGCAGTAGAAGAACAAGGCAAAGAACGCGTATCCGTTCGGAGCCATTTTACAAGCGGCGGCTGGGAGTACCTTGGTGCGCGGATGCGCTCGCGTCTCCCCCGACCAGAAGAGGTAATAGTACTCCCCCAGCTCCTTCGCGGCAAGCTTGGGGGGGAAGATTGCCCTCTCCTTCCACAGCGCCGCGAGCCACTGCGCCTCGGCCGACTTCATGGCCTTCCCCTTCTCGCCTTTCGGAGCCATGGCAGAAGCGGTGAGGGAGGTCGACGGCGCTGGTGGTGCTGGTGGCGATGGGGGGCGGAGCGCTGCTCTCTTTCAAGCTTTGGGAAGAAGGGGAGCGGAGGAGGTTTTCGAGGTTGGAGTAGCAACGGGCGGATGGGCGAACGGCCTCTCTGATTAAAGAAACCACCCACGATCTCTCCCACGACGCCGCAATCAACGCGTGCCGTTCGGGGAGGGCGCGGTGGATACGGAGAAAGATTCGGCGTAACCCAGGCCACGCGTGCCCGTGCCCTGTTTTGGGCCTGGCCCAACAGCGCTCGGCACCGTGTATGGCCCAGGCCCGGGGGCTCCTTTCGGTGTACTAGAGTAGGGGTACCCTTGTATCCCGAACTTCTGCATGGGCAGTCGCAGCGTCCCGCGGCAAGGCTTGCCGGGTGACCGCCAAGGTCCTCTGTGGTTCCTTTGGAGCCATTCAAGAACAAAGTATTCAAGCCAAGGAGACAAGGCCCCGGCAAGAGGAGCTTGCCGGGAAGGCCACTCAAGGCACAAGACCCCGGCGAGAGGAGCTTGCCGGGAAGGCCAACCAAGGCATCTCAAGGAACTTGCCGCGACGCGCCACGCGTCCCGGCAAGGCCCGGTGAGCGACAAGCTCCCGGACGCGACAAGGCATCGACCGCGGCAAGCTTCCACTCTGTACCCACGCTCCAGCACACCCACCAACGTGTCACTCTGGGACCCTTCCAGGCGTACGTGGCGGGAGGCTGTGCAGCCAGCGGTACGCGATGGCAAGCGGCGCTGACAAGATCGCCATCGTGGCGAACGGTGGCGTCCCTGACGGCCCTTTTTTGCACTGTTTGGGCGACGCAGACGGGCATTTAATGCCCTTGTCCCCTGCCGTCAGGGTTAGGTATGATACACTGTACAAGTAGGTGTACCAACTACAACATCTTTCCATTTTTACCCTCATCTGCGTTGCCACCTGTCGGTGACCCCTTGAGCATATAAAAAGAGGCCCATGCGCAACGTAGAGGGGGGTTCGAAGCCAGAACACTCTCACGCTCGGTCTCGTTAGCTGCTGGAGTATACTGTAGCTCTCAGCGCTCCCGAGCAAGAAGTCAATACAAACCACAAAGCAGGAGTAGGGTTTTACGCATCCGTGCGGCCCGAACCTGGGTAAACTGCTCGTGTGCTTCGCCTCGATCTGCTCTTCGCGCGATCTCCGCCCCCGCCGTACCGAAAGGGGCTCGGTCCGCCGGTCCCCATCGGTGTTCGTGGATCAGTTTCCCCGACACATGTATACAAATTATGCATGGTGGCCTTGCCACAAATACGATGTCAACTACATGATCATGCATGGCAATATGACAATATGATGCGTGTCATATAAACGAAACGGTGGAAAGTTGCATGGCAATATATCTCGGAACGGCTATGGAAATGCCATGATAGGTAGGTATGGTGGCTGTTTTGAAGAACAATATGGTGGCTGTTTTGAGGAAGGATATATAGTGGGTTTATGGCACCGGTGAAAGTTGCGCGGTACAAGAGAGTAGCAATGGTGGGAGGGTGAGAGTGCGTATAATCCATGGACTCAACATTAGTCATAAGAACTCATATACTTATTGCAAAAATCTATGAGTCATCAAAACAAAGCAATCAACGCATGCCCCTAGGGGGGATGTTGGTAGGAGTTAACCATCGCGCGCCCCCAACCTCCACACAAAGGTTGACACTCTACAAACACCTCATGCTTTTACTTAGTCACATAACGGTTCACCATACGTGCATGCTACGGGAATCACCAACCTTAACACAAATATTTCTCAATTTCATAATTACTCCACTAGCATGACTCTAATATCACTATCCTCATGTCTCAAAACAATTATCAAGCATCCAACATCTCTTTCTATTCAATGCACTTGATGTGATTTTTTTACTACATTGACATTGGATGTCTATCATGTGAAGACTAGTTTCTTTAGCCTAAACACTTTACCATGCTGTTTTAATAGACTCTCAAATAGATATAAGTGAAGCATGAGAGTTCAACAATTTCTACAAAATATTACCACCACCATGCTCTAAAAGATATAAGTGAAGCACTAGAGCAAAAACTATTCAACTCAAAAGACATAAGTGAAGCACATAGAGTGTTCTAATAATTTCTAGGGCATATTTAACTCTCTCAAATAGGTGTGTCCAGCAAGGATGATTGTGGCAAGCTAACAAGCAAATACTCAAATTATACAAGACGCTCCAAGCAAAACACATAGCATGCTGCGAATAAAAATATAGCTCCAAGTATAG
The DNA here is from genome assembly GCA_902687465.1 of Secale cereale. NCBI lineage: Eukaryota > Viridiplantae > Streptophyta > Magnoliopsida > Poales > Poaceae > Secale > Secale cereale. Next base: position 781,382,733 of record LR738711.1, read on the forward strand.
TTACCGATGGATGAAGACGAAAGAGGGGATGCCTTCCCGGGGCATACCCAAGCTTAGGCTTTTGATTATCTTGAATTTACTTGGGGTGCCATGGGCATCCCCAAGCTTAGGACCTTGCTACTCCTTGTTCCATAGTCCATCAAAGCAATACTCAAATCTTGAAAACTTCACAACACAAAACTTAGACAAAAATTCTCGTGAGCTCCGTTAGTAAGAGAAAGCAAACCACCACTCAAAGGTACAGAAAGGAATTCATACTTTGTTTATAATGGTGTTAAACCTACTATACTCCAAGTTCTCTATTGTTCATATCCTCCAATATTACTCATAGATGCATCGGAATAAGCAAACAACACACGAAAACAGAATCTATCAAAAACATAATAGTCTGTAGTAATATGCTGGGTTTGCCCACTTCTAGATATCCAAAAAAATTCATACTCAATCGGTAAATTTGCGCAATTTGTCTACAAATCATCAGCAAAAAGAATCAACTAAAAAGCACACTCCAGTAAAATCTGAAGACTACTTTAGCTAGCGCTAACGATTCTGTTTTGCACAGCAAGATCAAATAAACTTCACACAAGTCTTACCAAAGGTTCTACTTGGCACAAACACTAAACAAAGCATGAAAACACATCTAATCAGAGGCTAGATGCAATATTTATTCCCTAACAGCAACAAAAGCAAAAAACATAAAATTGGATTGCCTCCCAACAAGCGCTATCATTTTACGCCCCTAGCTAATCACGATACAAGATAGATCTAGGTATTGCCATCTTTGGAAGGCAATCCATAAGTGGATCTCATGATAGATTCATATGGTAATTTGATTTTCTTTCTAGGAAAGTGTTACATGCCTTGCCTTAATGGAAATTGGAATCTAACATTTCCTTCCTTCATATCAATAATTGCACCAATCGTTTTAAGGAAAGGTTTACCCAGAATAATAGGACATGAAGGATTGCAATCTATATCAAGAACAATGAAATCTACGGGCACATAATTCCTATTGGCAACAATAAGAACATCATTAATTCTTACCATAGGTTTCTTAATAGTGGAATCCGCAAGATGCAAATTTAAAGAACAATCATCAAACTCATGGAACCCTAGCAAATCACACAAAGTTTTCGGGATAGTGGAAACACTAGCACCCAAATCACACAAAGCATAGCATTCATGATCTTTTATTTTTATTTTGATAGTAGGTTCCCATTAATCATAAATCTTTCTAGGTATAGAAACTACCAACTCAAGTTTTTCTTCATAAGATTGCATCAAAGCATCACCTATATGTTTAGTGAAAGCTTTATTTTGACTATAAGCATGCGCATAATTTAGCACGGATTGCATCAAGGAAATACAATCAATCAAAGAGCAATTATCATAATTGAATCCCTTGAAATCCAAAGTAGTGGGTTCATCACTATGCAAAGTTTTAATCTCTTCAATCCCACTTTTAGCAATTTTAGCATCAAGATATAAAAACTCCGAATAATTGGGACACCTTAAAGCAGAATCATCTCCAATCCTATTCTCATCAAGATTAATACTAGAAAACAAGGATCTAATAGGAGACACATCAATAACTTACAGATCTTCATCTTTATTTTCACGATAACTAGAAGAACATGATCTAATATAATCTTCTCTATTAGCACGCATTCTAGCGGTTCTTTCTTTGCATTCATCAATGTAAATTCTCATGGCTTTGAGAGACTCATTGATATCATGCTTAGGTGGGATAGATCTAAGTTTCAAAGAATCAACATCAAGAGTAATTCTATCCACACTTCTAGCCAATTCATCAACCTTAAGAAATTTCTCTTCAAGCATAGCATTGAAATTCTTTTGCGAGATCATAAACTCCTTAACACTAGTTTCAAATTCAGAAGGCATCTTTCCATAAGATTTGTTGTAGGAATTACCAAAATTATTAGAGGAATTTCTAGGAAAAGGCCTAGGATTAAAATTACCTCTATTAGCATTGTTACCAAAATTATTCCTACCAACAAAATTCACATCCAAAGATTCATTGTTATTCTCAATCAAAGTGGACAAAGGCATATCATTAGGATCAGAAGAAACACTCTTAGCCGCAAACAATTTCATAAGTTCATCCATCTTTCCACTCAAAACACTAATTTCTTCGATAGCATGCACTTTTTTACTAGTAGATCTTTCGGTGTGCCATTGAGAATAATTAACCATAATATTATCTAGGAGTTTGGTAGCTTCTCCTAAGGTAGTTTCCATGAAAGTGCCTCCAGCGGCCGAATCTAAAAGATTTCTAGAAGCAAAATTCAAGCCAGCATAAAAGTTCTGAATAATCATCCACAGATTCAAACCATGTGTAGGACAATTACGTATCATTAGTTTCATTCTCTCCCAAGCTTGTGGAACATGCACATGATCTAGTTGCTTAAAATTCATAATATCATTTCTAAGAGAGACGATCTTAGCATGAGGGAAATACTTAGAGATAAAAGCATATTTGCACTTATTCCATGAATCAATACTATTTCTAGGCAAAGAGGAAAACCAAGTTTTAGCATGATCTCTAAGTGAAAATGGAAATAACTTCAATTTAACAATATCGTTATCCGTATCCCTTTTCTTTTGCATATCACACAAATCAACAAAGTTGTTTAGATGGGTAGTGACATCTTCACTAGGAAGGCCGGAGAATTGATCTTTCATGACAAGATTCAACAAAGCAGCATTGATCTCACAAGATTCAGCATCAGTAATAGGAGCAATCGGAGTGCTAATAAAATCATTGTTGTTGGTATTGGAGAAGTCACACAATTTGGGATTGTTCTGAGCCATAGGGACAAGCAAGCAATCCAACACACACAAGCGAACAAGAAGCAAGCGAACGAGAAACACACGGCAGAAGAAGGGCGAATAAAACGACAAAGGTGAAGTGGGGGAGAGGAAAATGAGAGGCAAATAAATGTAATGCGAACGATAAGGGTTTGTGATAGGTACTTGGTATATGACTTTTGCGTAAGCCTCCCCGGCAACGGCGCAAGAAATTCTTCTTGCTACCTCTTGAGCTTGCGTTGTATTCCCTCGAAGAGGAAAGGGAGATGCAGCACAGTAGCGTAAGTATTTCCCTCAGTTTTTGAGAACCAAGGTATCAATCCAGTAGGAGACCACGCGCTAGTCACTCGCACCTGCACAAACAAATAAGAACTTCGCAGCCAACGCGATAAGGGGTTGTCAATCCCTTTATGGTCACTTACGATAGTGAGATCTGATAGAGATGCTAGTCTATATTTTTGGTATTTTTGGTATAGAAACAGAAAGTAAAGAAAGCAAATATACAATGGCGGCAGAAATTGGCTAGTTGACGGGAAAGTAATATGATAAAGATAGACACGGGGGCCATAGTTTTCTCTAGTGGCTTCTCTCATGATGGTGATATTCTACGGCGGGTAAACAAATTACTTTCGAGCAATTGCTAGAAAAGCGAATAATTATGAGACTATCTAGGCATGATCATTGTATACAGGCATCACGTCCGAGACAAGTAGACCGACTCCTGCCTGCATCTACTACTATTACTCCACACATCGACCGCTATCCAGCATGCATGTAGTGTATTGAGTTCATACGAACAGAGTAACGCCTTAAGCAAGATGACATAATGTAGAGGGATAAACTCAAGCAATATGATGAAAACCCCATCTTTTTATCCTCGATGGCAACAATACAATATATGCCTTGCTGCCCCTACAATCACTGGGAAAGTACACCGCAAGATTGAACCCAAAGGCAAGCACTTCTCCCATTGCAAGAACTATTGATCTAGTAGGCCAAACAAAACCAATAATTCGAAGAGACTTGCAAGGAAATTATGAGCACACATAAAAAGTTCAGAGAAGAACCAAATATCTTTCATAGATAACCTTGATCATAAACTCACAATTCATCAGATCTCGACAAACACACTGCAAAAAGAGATTACATCGAATAGATCTCCTCGAAGACCGAGGAGAACTTTATATTGAGATCCAGAGAGAGAGAGAAGAAGCCATCTAGATACTAGCTATGGACCCGAAGGTCTGTGGTAAACTACTCACAACTCATGGTGAGGGCGATGATGATGATGATGAAGGCCTCCGTGATGAACCCCCCTCCCGGAACAGGCTCCAAGATGGGATCTCCACGGGAACAGCAGCTACGGCGGTGGAATTAGGGTTTTCTCTCTGCGTATGGAGTTTCTGGGGTACGTTGGTATATATAGGAAGAAGAGGGGCACCGGGGGCCACAGGGGCTGCCCTCGAGGCAGGGGGCGCGCTCTGGGAAGGTGGGCGCGCCCCCCATACTCGAGGGTGGGCCCCCTGTCCTCTGGCTTGGCCCCGAAGTCTTTCGTGCGTGATTTCCTCCAAAAATATCTCCTGCGAATGTTTCATTCTGTTTGGACTCCGTTTGATATTCCTTTTCCGCAAAACCCTGAAATAGGCAAAAAAACTTCAATCTGGACTGGGCCTTTGGGTTAGTAGGTTAGTCCCAAAAATGATATAAAAGTGAATGATAATGCCCATTAAACATCCAAGACTTCATAAATAATAGCATGGAACAATCCAAAATTATAGATACGTTGGAGACGTATCAGATACCATACTATCATATTGCATCATAACCATTTTAATGCATGTTGACTCTCAAGATAAATCAGTATCCACTCCTAGATATTTAAGCATGGCATGAGCAAATATAATCTCTAATTTGTCATCATAAACATGTTTACTCATAATATGTTGAATCATGGATAGTCGGTTAAACATATTTACAAAAACAAAAACAAGTTGAGTTCATACCTGCTTTTCCTTGCCACAGTCACTTCGTCAAATTATCATCATTATTGCCTTGACATGCACGACTGAATGATATGAAAATAATAATAGTGCAAGAGTGTCATGGACTAAGCTGGAATCTACAAAAATTTTATTCAAAGGAGAAGACAAAGTAATGTTGTTGCTTCATTACATCAACAATAAAGTATGTGAGAGCCGCTCAACGTATTCATTGTGGTCTTCTCCTTACGACGAATCATGTAAAATAAAAGAAGTTGAGAGAAACATACTAAAATATTTTTGGAGTTTTTAGTTTTTCCAGAGAAAGCAAACTAACGAAAGAAAAACAACAATTGAGAAAAACTATTTACACGGGAAAGCTCCCAACAAGCAAAAGAAGAAATGATAAATCTTTTTGGTTTTCTTTTAATACTACAATAAATTAAACAAGAAAGAAAAACTGAAAATAAGAGAGACATGTTTTTGGATTTTCTCAAGGTTAATAGAACACACAAGGAGAAGGCAAAAACAGAACTAACATGGATATACAATGAGAGAGGATGAACACCGACAACTAAAATGAATCTGTGAACATGAATGTAATGTCGGTGAGAAATACGTACCCCCAAGCTTAGGCTTTTGGCCTAGCTTGGTAATCACCACCCGTTGTAGCCATCTGGTCCAGTAGGAACATATTGAGGCGGTGGCACTCGAGCGTCCCAAGCCCGGGCCTCTTCCTCAGCCGTGGCCAACTTGTTCGGGTAAGCAGTGATATCCGGTGGCATGACGGTGTGTCCATTCCTGGCATGAGAGTCAAGCAAAGAAGGTGCATGCAACAGAATAATATCATGAGTATCCACTATGAATATCAGGTTATAGAGAATGTGGTGTGGAGGCTCAGGTTCATCGAGAAAGTGGTGATCTTTCATAGCCTGGTGATCTAAGACATCTTAGGCAGCAAGTAATCATTGTGGTGTATGTTAACATTAAAAAATCTCCCTCAGCGAGTAGCATAAATACCACCATGAGTTTTACCCCTAGTTTTGTTGTTGTGTAAACAGCGTGTAATCATAGCCCCAAGGCTATAAGTATTAACACCAAAAAGTGCACGACGTAAAATGGCGAGGTTAGGGTCACTCAGTGATGGGGAACGTAGTATTTCAAAAAAATTCCAACGATCATGTAAGATCTGTCTACTAGATGCATAGCAACGAGAGGGGAGAGTGTGTTTACGTACCCTCATAGACCGAAAGCAGAAGCGTCTAGTGACCCGGTTGATGCAGTCAAACGTCTTCGCGATCCAACCGATCCAGGCACCGAACGTACGGCACCTCCGCGTTCAGCACACGTTCAGCTCGATGACGTCCCACGAGCTCTTGATCCAGTTAAGCTTCACGGGAGAGTTTCGTCAGCACGACGGCGTGGTGACGGAGATGATGAAGCTACCGACGCAAGGCTTCGCCTAAGCACTGCAACGGTATGACCGAGGTGTGTTTCTGTGGAGAGGGGCACCGCACATGGCTAAAACGATGTTGCTTGTGTGGCTTTGGGTCCCCCTGCCCCCGTATATAAAGGAGAAATGGGGGAGGTGTGGCCGGCCAGGGGCGCGCCATAGGAGTAGGATTCCTAATCCTATTAGGAATAGGAATCCCCTTTCCTATTCCTACTAGGAGTAGGAAAGGAAGGAGAGGAGAAGGAAGGAGAGGGGCGCGCCCCCCCCCCCACTCCTAGTCCAACTAGGATCCCTAGGGGGTGCGACCAGCCCTAGTGGGCTGCCTCTCCCTTTCCCTCATTGGCCCACTATGGCCCATACTCCCCCCCCGGGGGGGGGGGGGGTTCCGGTAACCCCTCTGGTACTCCGGTTTTATATGATAACACCCGGAACACTTCCGGTGTCCGAATATAATCGTCCAATATATCAATCTTTATGTCTCGGACATTCCGAGACTCCTCGTCATGTCCGTGATCTCGTCTAGGAATCTGAACTACATTCGGTACATCAAAACTCATAAACTCATAATATCGATCGTCATCGAACGTTAAGCGTGCGGACCCTACGGGTTCGAGAACTATGTAGACATGACCGAGACTCATCTCCGGTCAATAACCAATAGCGGAACCTGGATGCTCATATTGGCTCCTACATATTCTATGAAGATCTTTATCGGTCAAACTGCATAACAACATACGTTGTTCCCTTTGTCATCGCTATGTTACTTACCCGAGATTCGATCGTCGGTATCTTAATACCTAGTTCATTCTCGTTCCTGGCAAGTCTCTTTACTCGTTCCGTAATACATCATCTCGTGACTAACTCATTAGTCATTTGTGTGCTAGGCTTATTATGATGTTTATTACCGAGAGGGCCCAGAGATACCTCTCCGACACTCGGAGTGACAAATCATATTCTTGATCTATGCCAACACCATGAATATCTTCGGAGACACCTGTAGAGCATCTTTATAATCACCCAGTTACGTTGTGACGTTTGATAGCACACAAGGTGTTCCTCCCGTATTCGGGATTTGCATAATCTCATAGTCAGAGGAACATGTATAAGTCATGAAGAAAGCAATAGCAGTAAAACTAAACTATCAAGTTGCTAGGCTAACGGATGGGTCTTGTCCATCACATCATTCTACTAATGGTGTGATCCCGTTGATCAAATGACAACTCATGTCTATGGCTATGAAACATAACAATCTTTGATCAATGAGCAAGTCTAGTAGAGGCATACTAGAGACACTCTGTTTTGTCTATGTATTCACACATGTACTAAGTTTCCGGTTAATACAATTCTAGCATGAAAAGACATTTATCGTGATATAAGGAAATACAAATAACAACTTTATTATTGCCTCTAGGGCATATTTCCTTCAGTCTCCCACTTGAACTAGAGTCAATAATCTAGATTACATAGTAATGATTCTAACACTCATGGAGTCTTGGTGCTTATCATGTTTTCCTCGTGGAAGAGGCTTAGTCAACGGGTCTGCGACATTCAGATCCGTATGTATCTTGCATATTTCTATGTCTCCCTCCTTGACTTGATTGCAGATGGAATTGAAGCGTCTTTTGATGTGCTCTGTTCTCTTGTGAAACCTAGATTCTTTCGCCAAGGTTATTGCTCCAGTGTTGTCACAAAAGATTTTCATTGGACCCGATGCACTAGGTATTACACCTAGATCAGATATGAACTCCTTCATCCAAACTCCTTCTTTTGCTGCTTCCAAAGCAGCTATGTACTCCGCTTCACACGTAGATCCCACCACAACACTCTGCTTGGAACTGCACCAACTGACAGCTCAACCGTTCAATAAAAATACATATCCGGTTTGTGACTTAGAGTCATCCGGATTAGTGACAAAGCTTGAATCGACGTAACCGTTTACGACGAGCTCTTTGTCACCTCCATAAACAAGAAACATATCCTTTGTCCTTTTCAGGTACTTCAGGATGTTCTTGACCGCTGTCTAGTGATCCACTCTTGGATTACTTTGGCACCTCCCTGCTAAACTTATAGCAAGGCACACATCAGGTCTGGTACACAACATTGCATACATGATAGATCCTATGGCTGAGGCATAGGGAATAACTTTCATTTTCTCCCAATCTTCTGCAATGGTCGGGCATTGAGACTTAGTCAACTTCACACCTTGTAACACAGGAAAGAACCCTTTCTTAGACTGATCCATTTTGAACTTCTTCAAAACTTTATCAAGGTATGTGCTTTGTGAAAGTCCAATTAAGCATCTTGATCGATCTCTATAGATCTTGATGCCTAATATATAAGCAGCTTAACCGAGGTCTTTCATTGAAAAATTCTTATTCAAGTATCGTTTTATGCCATCGAGAAATTCTATATCATTTCCAATCAACAATATGTCATCTACGTATAATATCAGAAATGCTACAGAGCTCCCTCTCACTTTCTTGTAAATACAGGCTTCTCCAAGAGTCTGTATAAAACCATATGCTTTGATCACCTCATCAAAGCGTATATTCCAACTCCGAGATGCTTGCACCAGTCCATAGATGGATCGCTGGAGTTTGCACACTTTGTTAGCTCCTTTAGGATCGACAAAACCTTCTGGTTGCATCACATACAACTCTTCTTTGAGGTATCCATTTAGAATGCAGTTTTGACATCCATTTGCCAGATTTCATAATCATAAAATGCGGCAATTGCTAACATGATTCGGACAGACTTAAGCATCGCTACAGGTGAGAAAGTCTCATCATAATTAACTCCTTGAACTTGTCGAAAACCTTTTGCAACAAGCCTAGCTTTGTAGATAGTAACATTACCAACGGCGTCGGTCTTCCTCTTGAAGATCCATTTATTTTCAATGGCTTGCCGATCATCGGGCAAGTCAACCAAAGTCCACACTTTGTTCTCATACATGGATCCCATCTCAGATTTCATGGCCCGAAGCCATTTTGCGGAATCTGGGCTCATCATAGCTTCATCATAGTTCGTAGGTCCATCATGGTCTAGTAACATGACCTCCAAAACCGGGTTACCGTACCACTCCGGCGCGGAACGTACTCTGGTTGATCTACGAAGTTCAGCAGTAACTTGATCTGAAGTTTCATGATCATCATCATTAGCTTCCTCACTAATTGGTGTAGGAATCACTGGAACTAGTTTCTGTGATGTACTACTTTCCAATTCGGGAGAAGGTACAATTACCTCATCAAGTTCTACTTTCCTCCCACTCACTTCTTTCAAGAGAAACTCCTTCTCTAGAAAGGATCCATTCTTAGCAACGAATATCTTGCCTTCGGATCTGTGATAGAAGGTGTACCCAACAGTCTCCTTTGGGTATCCTACGAAGAAACATTTCTCCAACTTGAGTTCGAGCTTATCAGGTTGAAGCTTTTTCACATAAGCATCGCAGCCCCAAACTTTAAGAAACGACAACTTTGGTTTCTTGCCAAATCACAGTTCATAAGGCGTCGTCTCAACGGATTTAGATGGTGCCCTATTTAACGTGAATGCAGCAGTCTCTAAAGCATAATGTAAGGCCCGAGATGTAACACTTTCCCAATATGGCAATATACAAACTTTGGCTTCATCAATTCCTTTCCGGGCTCTTCTTTCATTTCGGGTTTCGTCGTTTTTTCGTGTGCGTGTGTGCATTTCATTCATGTCATGTTGTCATGTCCATTGCATTGCATTTGTGTTGTCACTTGCACCCGGTCCCACTCGTCTTTTCCCGTTGTCCGTTTCGAGTTTCGATGCTCTCACACGTGCCCGTGGCATCCCCGAGTCCTTCTTTCGTGTGTGGCCGTGTAACATTTCCGGAATGACGAGAGACTTGTCGTGCGTTGTTGTTTTGGTACGTGTAGGCCGCCTATCAAGTTTCGTCGAGTTTGGAGTTTGTTTGGTACTCCAACGGTTAACCTAGTGGGCTATAAGAACCTCTTCTTTGAGGCCCAAGACCCCCTCCACAACAGCCCACTAACCCAGCACAACCCTTCCCATCATCTCGGTCGTTGAATTGTGATCGCGTGGCCGAAAACCGCTCCCCATTTGGAGTCTCCTAGCTCCTTGTGCTTATAAAAACGTCCACACCACCCATTTTCGCGTCCAAACCCTAGTACCACCTCCTCCTCCGCCGCCGGACACGTCCGGACGGACCGGACGCGTCCGCCCGCCGCCGTCCGACCTATCGGATGCCGCCACGTGGCAGCCGTCCCCGCCGCCGCTGTTCCCCACCGCGCGGGCCCGCCGGGCCCGAGGCCGGCCCCCGCGGCCCGTTCGTCTTCGCCTCCGTCCCGCGCGACGCTCGGCCGCCCGCGCCTCCGGTCGCCGGACGCCCCGGCCACCTCTCGCCTCGCGCCGCCCGAAGCTCCCCACCGCCTCCTCCGCCGCAGCTCGCTCCGCTGCCGCCGAGCCGCCGCGGGCCGCCTCCATCGCCGCGGTGAGCCACCGCCCCGGCCTCGCCGGACTGCCCCATCGGTCGCCGGCATCTCCTCACCGGCGGGCGCCGCCGCGACCGCCCGACCTCGCCTCAGATCCGATCGGCCCGGCTGCCGTCGAACCCTAGCGGGTTCCGGGTCCCGCGCCCGATCCTCCCCGTGACCCGATCCGCGAGGTTGCCCCCCCTTTTTTTACTAAGTCCTGGTTTTGATTATTTTGTTGCATATTCATGGGGCTGTATCTTTTATTATGCTTGTCCAAATTGTGCATATGATATGTCAAAATGATCGTGGTGATGTGTACTACGTTTTGTTCCATTGAGACATGCTTGTTTGAGTTTATCTAGAGGTCTTAATCTTCGTGACAAGAGTGCTACTTGTTATAAACTGCTGCTACTTGTTATTTTCATGCCATGTTTGAGATGTGATAAATTGGTGCATGTTTATCCAAATGAAGCAAATGATATGTCAAATAGTTCCTTGTGAGATGCTCTACAGGATGGTTGTTATAGCATGCATGTTAGGGTTCATATTGCCATGTTAATCTCTGTTGCAAAAGTGCATGTGACTGTTAAGTTTTGTAACATGTTATGAGATGCTGATTTGAAGTGCTCGTTGCTATTGATGTGTTTGTCCCCATATCACATGTTGATATGTTTTGGAATCTCCATGATGTGGTATTTGCTGTGGTGCAAACCATTTTCCATGATATGCCTTGAGGTGACTTAAACATGCTTGCAAACATGCCATGCCAACTTAACTGTTTTATACTTAGTGAAATTTCTGCCAAGTCTGGAATCTGTCATATCCTGATGCTATGTTTGGTTGATGCCCTAGTCAAATCCATGTTAGTTTTGGGGTGGCCATTGATCATTCCTTGTTGTACATGTTATTGTCTATCCATCCTCTCTCAGAAGTGGTTTGCAACAAGTGCACTCAGAAGGGTCATTATGCTAACAAGTGCCCCAACCCGCGCCTTCCGCCTCCTCCACCTGTCAGCACTGCTATGGTCAAGCACAATCCAAAGGCAGCAAGAGTGAATCTGATGAATGCAGCTCAAGCAGAGAATTCTTCAGATGTGATACTTGGTAACCTTCCAGTTAACTCTATTCCTGCAAAAGTGTTGTTTGATTTAGGTGAATCATGTTCCTTCATGTCATATCCATTTGCATCCAAGCACGATGTTATCACCAAGAATCTACCCAAGAAGTTGCAAGTTACTTATCCGGGGAAACTAATGACTTCTAGTGTGTATGCTCCGGATGTATCTATTCGCATGGGTGATTACCGCTTTCTGGCTTCTCCTGTTGTTCTAGGCAACTCCGACATTGATCTTATTCTTGGGATGGATTGGCTTTCTCAGCATGATGCTCACATTGATTGTGCAAATAAGGAAGTCAAGATTACTCATTCCGACGAAGACGTGATTATCTTTGCCTCTCGAGATAACACAATCAGGCTATTCTCTCTCAATGAAAAGGGCGAGATTAATGCCATCTCTCAAATTCCGATGGTCAATGAATATGAAGATGTTTTCCCTCAAGAGCTTCCAGGCATGCCTCCGCATTGTCAATTTGAATTCGTCATTGAACTCGAGCCCGGTACCGAGCCAGCATGCCGGCGTCCGTACAAGCTTTCCCCTGAAGAGTTGAAGGAGTTGAAGAGACAGCTCGATGAGCAAGAGCGTATGGGTCTAATCAGGCCTAACACTTCTCCTTGGGGCTGTGGTGTCTTGTTTGTCAAGAAGAAGGATGACACGGAGTGCCTTTGCGTTGATTACCGGCCATTGTACAAGAAGACAATAAAGAACAAGTATCCGCTTCCCAACATCAATGAATTGTTCGAGCAGCTCAAAGGAGCAAAAGTGTTCTCAAAGCTCGATATCCGGATGGGTTATCACCAGAGCCATATCCGTGAAGAAGATATTCACAAGACTACATTCAGAACCAACTACGGCTCCTATGAATACACAATCATGTCTTTTGGCCTCGCAAATGCTCCACCCACCTTCTCGAGAATGATGCACTACATATTCAACCCCTACACCAACGAATTTGTGCTTGTCTATCTGGATGACATCTTGGTATTCTCCAAGAATGAAGAGGATCATGAAGAGCACCTCCGTTTGGTTCTCGACAGACTCCGTGAACACAAGTTCTATGCCAAGTTCTCCAAGTGCAAATTCTGGCTCGATAAGGTCTTGTATCTGGGCCATATCATCTCTGCTGACGGTATTGCTGTCAACGCCGAGAAAGTTGAAGCGGTTGTCAACTGGGAACCCCCTGAGAACGTCAAGCAACTCTGAAACTTCCTTGGTCTCACTAGCTATTGCAGAAGGTTCGTTGAGAACTTCTCCAAGATTGCCAAGCCTCTCTCCAACTTGCCGCAGAAGAATGTCAAGTACAATTGGTCTCCGGATTGTGATGTGGCATTCAAAACTCTCAAAGAAAAGCTCATCTCTGCTCCAGTTCTTACTCCTCCAGATGAGTCCAAGCCCTACGAAGTATTCTGTGATGCTTCTCTTCAAGGACTTGGTGGTGTGCTAATGCAAGACAAGAAAATTGTGGCATACACTTCTCGTCAATTGAAGCCACATGAGAATAACTACCCCACACATGATCTCGAGCTAGCAGAAGTGGTACACGCCTTGATTACGTGGAGACACCTTCTGTTGGGCAGAAAAGTGGACATCTTCATCGATCACAAGAGCTTGAAGTACATCTTCACACAGCCGAACCTGAACCTTCGCCAGACTCGTTGGGTTGAGATGATCCAAGAGTATGATCCAAGCATCGAATACACACCTGGCAAGGCCAATGTCATTGCAGATGCCTTGAGCAGAAAGGCATATTGCAACAGTCTCCTTATCAAGCCGTTTCAGCCTGAGCTTTGTGAAGCATTCAGGAAGCTCAACCTCCAAGTTGTTCCGCAAGGCTTTCTTGCAAATCTTCAAGTTGCTCCTACCTTGGAAGATTAGATCCGTGAGGCCCAACTCAGTGATGCTATGGTGCAGAAAGTGAAATATGGTATTGCAAAGGGTACTCCCAAATACAAGTGCTATCGCGTTGATGAGAAGGACACCTTGTTCTTTGAGGACAGACTTGTGGTTCCCAAGGGTGATCTCAGGAAGCTCATAATGAACGAAGCACATGACTCCCTCCTCTCGATTCATCCTGGAAGTTCCAAGATGTACCAAGACCTCAAGCAATCTTACTGGTGGACTCGCATGAAAAGGGAGATTGCCCAATTCGTGAATGAATGTGATGTCTGCAGAAGAGTGAAGGCAGAGCATCAACGTCCAGCCGGTCTCCTCCAACCTCTTCCTATTCCCGAGTGGAAATTCGACCACATTGAAATGGATTTCATCAGTGGGTTTCCCAAGTCCAAGAAGGGGAATGATTCTATCTTTGTGGTGATTGACAAGCTAACCAAAGTAGCTCACTTCCTTCCAGTCAAAGAATCCATCAATGCAGCTCAGCTGGCAGAGTTGTACACTTCCAGAATTGTGTCGTTACATGGCATACCTCAAGTTTTCTCCTCCGGCCATGGAAGTTTGTTCACATGCAAGTTCTGGGACTCCTTTCAGTCAGCCATGGGCACTAAGATCCGTTTCAGCACTGCATTTCACCCTCAGACTAGTGGTCAAGTCGAGAGAGTGAACCAGATCCTCGAAGACATGCTCAGAGCTTGTGTCATCTCTTTTGGCATGAAGTGGGAAGATTGCCTTCCGTTTGCCGAGTTCTCTTACAACAACAGTTTCCAAGCAAGTGCCGGCAAAGCTCCGTTTGAAATCCTCTATGGCAGAAAGTGTCGTACCCCTCTCAACTGGTCCGAGACTGGTGAACGTCAACTCCTTGGCAATGACTTGATCTCAGAAGCTGAAGAAATGTGCAAAGTCATACGTCAGAATCTCAAGGCCGCTCAGTCGCGTCAGAAGAGCTACTATGACGGCAAGCATCGTGATTTGGCCTTCAACATTGGGGATCATGTCTATCTCCGTGTTTCTCCTATGAAAGGCACCCAAAGATTCGGTATCAAAGGAAAGCTTGCTCCTAGACACGTGGGCCCTTTAAAGATTCTTGGCAGAAGAGGCGATCTAGCCTACCAACTCGAGCTCCTCTACAACTTTGCAAATGTTCATGATGTGTTTCACGTGTCTCAACTCCGCAAGTGCTTCAAGACACCTGAACGCACCATTCCGTTCGAGGATATTGATCTTCAACAAGATTTGTCTTACCGTGAGCACCCTGATGCTATTCTTGAAGAAACCGAGCGCAAGACCCGCAACAAGTCAATCAAGTTCTTGAAAGTTAAGTGGTCACACCATACCGACCGAGAAGCTACGTGGGAACAAGAAGATCACCTTCATTCCGAGTACCCTTCCTGCTTCCAGTCCTAGATCTCGGGACGAGATCTTTTCGTAGTAGAGGAGAGTTTGTAATGCCCCGGATGTAACACTTTCCCAATATGGCAATATATAAACTTTGGCTTCATCAATTCCTTTCCGGGATCTTCTTTCATTTCGGGTTTCGTCATTTTGTCGTGTGCGTGTGTGCATTTCATTCATGTTATGTTGTCATGTGCATTGCATTGCATTTGTGTTGTCACTTACACCCGGTCCCACTCGTCTCTTCCCGTTGTCCGTTTCGAGTTTCGATGCTCTCACACGTGCCCGTGGCATCCCCGAGTCCTTCTTTCCTGTGTGGCCGTGTAACGTTTCCGGAATGACGTGAGACTTGTCGTGCATTGTTGTTTTGGTACGTGTAGGCCACCTGTCAAGTTTCATCGCGTTTGGAGTTCGTTTGGTACTCCAACGGTTAACCTAGTGGGCTAAAAGAACCTGTTCTTTGAGGCCCAAGACCCCCTCCGCAACAGCCCACTAACCCAGCACAACCCTTCCCACCATCTCGGTCGTCGAATTGTGATCGCGTGGCCGAAAACCGCTCCCCATTTGGAGTCTCCTAGCTCCTTGTGCCTATAAAAACGTCTACACCCCCCATTTTCGCGTCCAAACCCTAGTCCCACCTCCTCCTCCGGCGCCGGACACGTCCGGATGGACCGGACGCGTCCGCCCGCCGCCGCCCGACCTATCGGACGCCGCCACGTGGCAGCCATCCCCGCCGCCGCCGTTCCCCACTGCGCGGGCCCGCCGGGCCCGAGGTCGGCCCCCGCGGCCCGTTCGTCTTCGCCTCCGTCCCGCGCGACGCTCCGCCGCCCGCGCCTCCGGTCGCCGGTCGCCGGACGCCCCGGCCACCTCTCGCCTCACGCCGCCCGAAGCTCCCCGCCGCCTCCTCCGCTGCGGCTCGCTCCGCCGCCGCCGAGCCGCCGCGGGCCGCCTCCATCGCCGCGATGAGCAGCCGCCCCGGCCTCGCCGGACTGCCCCGTCGGCGCCAGCGTCTCCTCACCGGCGGGCGCCGCCGCGACCGCCCGACCTCGCCTCAGATCCGATCGGCCCGGCTGCCGTCGAACTCTAGCGGGTTCCGGGTCCCGCGCCCGATCCGCCCCGTGACCCGATCCGCGAGGTTGCCCCCCCTTTTTTTTTACTAAGTCCTGGTTTTGATTATTTTGTTGCATATTCATGGGGATGTATCTTTTATTGTGCTTGTCCAAATTGTGCATATGATATGTCAAAATGATCGTGGTGATGTGTACAACGTTTTGTTCCATTGAGACATGCTTGTTTGAGTTTATCTAGAGGTCTTAATCTTCGTGACAAGAGTGCAACTTGTTATAAACTGCTACTACTTGTTATTTTCATGCCATGTTTGAGATGCGATAACTTGGTGCATGTTTATCCAAATGAAGCAAATGATATGTCAAAATGTTCCTTGTGAGATGCTCTACATGATGGTTGCTGTAGCATGCATGTGAGGGTTCATATTGCCATGTTAATCTCTGTTGCAAAAGTGCATGTGGCCGTTAAGTTTTGTAACATGTTATGAGATGCTGATTTGAAGTGCTCGTTGCTATTGATGTGTTTGTCCCCATGTCACATGTTGATATGTTTTGAAATCTCCATCATGTCGTCTTTGCTGTGGTGCAAACCATTTTCCATGATATGCCTTGAGGTGACTTAAACATGCTTGCAAACATGCCATGCCAACTTAACTGTTTTATACTTGGTGAAATTTCTGCTAAGTCTGGAATTTGTCATATCCTGATGCTATGTTTGCTTGATGCCCTAGTCAAATCCATGTTAGTTTTGGGGTGGCCATTGATCATTCCTTGTTGTACATGTTATTGTCTATCCATCCATGCCCTCACTTGCTCATATGGCTTGCTGTAGCTTATTTAATTCTTCCTCCCAAGTTGCTATAAAATATAACTGTCAGGTATTTAACGTCATGATCAAAATGTTGTAGCTTGTTGCTATTGATCCATGCCTCCTATGGAGTTGCTCCAATGGAGTTGTTTGCTGTAGAAAATGTCTAATTCATGTCCATGCTTCTTGTCACCATGTTTGAGTGCTGTAGAGTATATATTTATTGCTCCAAAGTTGCTATGTGGCTGTTAATTTCAGCTTTGCTTTGTTTCTCGTTCCGAGTGTATGTGTTGAACCGTTGCTCCGTTTTGAGCGTACCCTATATGAAACTTGTGTGATTTTGCATGTAGAATCATAATATCATCTTGTTTACATGTTTGGAGTATGTTTGCTTGATGTTTGGGTGCATCTTGCACCGTTGACATGCTTAACTTGTTTTGCTCATATCTTCTAGACTGTAGCTCCGAATTAAACAAACTTTATATGAAACTTGACTAGAATTTTGTGTAGATCATCATGGTGCATGTTAACTTGCTGTTTAACAACTTTAACTTAAGGTTTGTTCAGATCTGGACCAATTTCAACATATGCATATGAGGACTTACCGGATTAGCTATATGTTGATTCCGGCCTCATTTAATCTTGTTGTCTTGTGTTGTTCTTGTGTGCTTCCTCCCTTGACATGTATTGAATCATGCATACATCATACATGCATCATGTTGATTGTGCATTGCACCTTGTTTGATTTCGTGCCTCATTGTGTTCTTGTGTTGAGTAGAGCCGGAAGCCGAGACCGAGAACGAGAACGAGGTTACTACCGAGGTTGAGTACGGGGAGCCGTCTAACGATCCCATCGACGACTCAATAGGCAAGATGACCTGACCCAGATATCATTACTATCTTTGCCTATTGCTAGATGTCTCACTCTTTAGCTTATTGCCTCCAGGCCCATAATTGTTTGTCAGCCTCCTATTGTAACCACGAACCTGTCTAACCACCCAACCTAGCAAACCTTTGTTTGGCTAAGAAAGCTTCGCTTAGCCCCTCTTATAGCATTGCTAGTTGCAGGAGAAGATTTGAAGATTCTTGCTTCATGTTGAAGCTATTGTTGGGATATCACACTATATAAACTCTTAAACTAAATCATCTATATATTGGTAATGGGTGGAAGGCTAAGCCTCTTGCTTGGTGATTTGTTCCACTCATGCCGCCCTAGGAACCGTATAAACCGGTGTTATGTTCCTTGATTTTGCGTTCCTCACACGGTTGGGGTTATGGGACCCCCTCGATAAACCGCTTAGCGCTAAGGCTTTTCCAGCAAGTCCCAACATTGGTACTACATTTGCCTAAACAACTAAAAACTTGCATAGGGAGTTATAAACCCTCTTCTTAATCAACAACCCGAGCCAGTGCTCCACATGAGTGTTGGTCCAAACTGGGGAGTCTGCGGGGCCACCTCGAGGGAACTCAAGGGCTTGTAAAAACCTGTAGAATCACCCATCTGGTCGTGGCCTGAGACGAGATACGCGCGGCTACTATCAGGGTGTCGGCACGCCGGGAGGATTTGCTGGATTAGTCTTACCTTAGTCGGAATATCTTGAGCACGGGATTCTGAGAATACTCGGGCCTTCCCACCTTGGAGTTGCGACTCCGCGGATCGTGAGCTTGTAATGGGCTAAGTTGGGACACCCCTGCAGGGTTTTGAACTTTTGAAAGCCGTGCCCGCGGTTATGTGGCAGATGGGAATTTGTTAATATCCGGTTGTAGAAAACTTGACACCATGTTCAGAACACACTACCAGCGTGAGTAACCGTGACGGTAATTTTCCGAAAGGGGTTCGGGAAGTGAACACGGTGGGGTTATGATTGACGTGCTTAGATAGGATCAATTCGTGATCACTTTGACGCTCGTGGCACTTCTCTTCTCGCTCTAAACATGTAAGCTAGTGCTAGTGCAGCTGCAACCTTTTATTTTCTTCAGCCTTGTTCCACACCCAAGGCTTAGATAGTTCTGTTACCTGGGAACGGGATTGCTGAGTCCTCCGTGGCTCACAGATTCTACACAACACCAGATGCAGGTACTATGGTGAACTACTCAGGTGACGGCACGGAGCTGTACTGGGAGTTCGATGAAGAACGTAGTCGATACTATGTGCACTATCCCGATGATCAGTAGTGGTTTCTACTAGGGGCGATTCGGACCTTGTGGCTTTATGTTTTTGGTATCTTTCATTTGGATCTTCGCCCGTAGTCGGGTTGTGATGTTAATTGGATGATGATTTGCTTATGTAATGTATTGTGTGACATGGCGAGTGTAAGCCAACTATCCTTTTTGCAATTTCATCCCTATTTTTACATGAGTCGTGCAAATATACCAAACTTGAGATCATTCTAGAATGGGCTTATACCTTTAAGTCATGCCTCGACACGTAGGAGGTATAATCCCATCCTGGGCATTACGCATAACCCCAAAACGATAGTGGTAAATCAGTAAGAGACATCATAGATCGCACCATATCTAATAAAGTACGGTTACGACGTTCGGACACACCATTTACGTTGTGGTGTTCCGGGTGACGTGAGTTCTGAAACTATTCCTCATTGTTTCAAATGAAGACCAAACTCGTAACTCAAATATTCGCCTCCACGATCATATCGTAGAAACTTTATTTTCTTGTTACGATGATTCTCTACTTCACTCTGAAATTCTTTGAACTTTTCAAATGTTTCAGACTTGTGCTTCATCAAGTAGATATACCCATATCTACTCAAATCATCAGTGAAGGTTAGAAAATAACGATACCCGCTGCGAGCCTCAACACTTATTGGTCCACATACATCAGTATGTATGATTTCCAACAAATCAGTTGCTCGCTCCATTGTTTCGGAGAACGGAGTTTTAGTCATCAGATGGAGTAGTTTTCAACGGTGAACAACTTATGTTGATCATATCTACTATATGATTCACGCTCGACCTTTCGGTCTCTAGTGTTCTTAGGACATGTCCGTACATGCTAGGCTCGTCAAGTTTACCCCGAGTATTCTGCGTGTGCAAAACTGGCTTGCGCCTGTTGTATGTGAACGTAGAACTTATCACACCCTATCATCACGTGGTGTCTCGGCAAGACGAACTTTCGCAACGGTGCATACTCAGGGAGAACACTTGTACCTTGAAATTTTGTAAGGGATCATCTTATAATGCTACCGCCGTACTAAGCAAAATAAGAAGCACGATAAGATAAACATCACATGCAATCAAAATATGTGACATGATATGGCCATCATGATCTTGTGCTTTTGATCTCCATCTCCAAAGCATCGTCATGATATCCATCATCACCGGCTTGACACCATGATCTTCATCATAGCGTCGTGGTCATCTCGCCAACTATTGCTACTACTACTATCGCCAACTCATAGTGATAAAGTAAAGCAATTACATGGCCTTCACAATTCATACAATAAAGAGACAACCATACGGCTCCTACCATTTGCCGATCACATTACAAAACATGATCATCTCATACAATAACGTATAACTCATGACCATATCACATCACAACATGCCCTGCAAAAACAAGTTAGACGTCCTCTACTTTGTTGTTGCAAGTTTTACGTGGCTGCTACGGGCTTAGCAAGAACCGTACTTACCTACGCATACAAAACCCCAACGATTTTTCGTCAAGTATGTGTTGTTTTAACCTTCACAAGGACCGGACGTAGTCACACTCGATTCAGCTAAAGTGAGAGAGACAGACACCCGCCGGTCACCTATAAGCAACGAGTGCTCGTAACGGTGAAACCAGTCTCGCGTAAGCGTACGCGTAATATCGGTTTGGGCCGCTTCATCTCAAAATACCGCCGAATCAAAGTATGACATGCTGGTAAGCAGTATGACTATTATCACCCACAACTCATTGTGTTCTACTCGTGCATATCATCTAAGCATAGACCTGGCTCATGATGCCACTGATGGGGAGCGTAGTATTTCAAAAAAAAAATCCTACGATCACGCAAGATCTATCTACTAGATACATAGCAACGAGAGGGGAGAGTGTGTCTACATACCCCCGTAGACCGAAAACGGAAGCATCTAGTGACGCGGTTGATGTAGTCGAACATCTTCGCGATCCAACCGATCCAAGCACCGAACGTACGACACCTCTGCGTTCAGCACACGTTTAGCTCGATGACGTCCCGAGCTCTTGATCCAGTTGAGCTTCACGGGAGAGTTTCGTCAGCACGACGGCGTGGTGACAGAGATGATGAAGCTACCAGCGTAGGGCTTCGCCTAAGCACTGCAACAGTATGACCGAGGTGTGTTTCTGTGGAGGGGGCACCGCACACGGCTAAAACGATGTTGCATGTGTGTCTTTGGGTGCCCCCTGCCCTCATATATAAAGGAACATGGGGGGAGGTGCGGCCGGCCAGGGGGCGCGCCATAGGAGTAGGATTCCTATTCCTAGTAGGAATAGGAATCCCCTTTCCTATTCCTACTAGGAGTAGGACAGGAAGAAGGAGAGGAGAAGGAAGGAGAGGGGCGCCCCCCCAACTCCTAGTCCAACTAGGATCCCTAGGGGGTGCGGCCAGCCCTAGTGGGCTGCCTCTCTCTTTCCCTCATTGGTCCACTATGGCCCATACTCCCCCGGTTGGGGGGGGGGGTCCGGTAACCCCATCGGTACTCCGGTTTTATCCGATAACACCCGGGACACTTCCTGTGTCCGAATATAGTCGTCCAATGTATCATTTTTTATATCTCGGACATTCTAAGGGACCTCGTCATGTCCGCGATCTCATCCGGGACTCCAAACTACCTTCCGTACATCAAAACTCATAAACTCATAATATAGATCGTCATCGAACGTTAAGCGTGCGGACCCTACAGGTTCGAGAACTATGTGGACATGACCGAGACTCATCTCCGGTCAATAACCAATAGCAGAACCTGGATGCTCATATTTGCTCCTACATATTCTATGAAGATCTTTATCGGTCAAACCGCATAACAACATACATTGTTCCCTTTCTCATCGGTATGTTACTTGCCCGAGATTAGATCATCGGTATCTCAATACCTAGTTCAATCTCGTTACTGGCAAGTCTCTTTACTCGTTCTGTAATACATCATCTTGTGACTAACTCATTAGTCATTTTTCTTGCAAGGCTTATTATGATGTGCATTACCGAGAGGGCCCAGATATACCTCTCCGACATTCGGAGTGACAAATCCTATTCTTGATCTATGCCAACACCACGAACACTTTCGGAGACACCTATAGAGCATCTTTATAATCACCCAGTTACGTTGTGACATTTGATAGCACCCAAGGTGTTCCTCCGGTATTCGGGAGTTGCATAATCTCATAGTCATAGGAACATGTATAAGTCATGAAGAAAGCAATAACAGTAAAACTAAACGATCAAGTTGCTTATCTAACGGATGGCTCTTGTCCATCACATCATTCTACTAATGATGTGATCCCGTTGATCAAATGACAACTCATGTCTATGGCTAGGAAACATAACCATCTTTGATCAATGAGCTACTCTAGTAGAGGCATACTAGGGACACTCTGTTTTGTCTATGTATTCACACATGTACTAAGTTTCCGGTTAATACAATTCTAGTATGAATAAAAGAAATTTATCATGATATAAGGAAATACAAATAACAACTTTATTATTGCCTCTAGGGCATATTTCCTTCACTCAGCACACCACCTACCTCCCTAGCGGTCAAACATTTTCCTATGAATAGAGCAAAGTAGTGCACATCAGAAAATGCAAACTAGTGACTCGGGCTTTCAACACACCCATTTACTCTCCCACAGTTAAAGTGCGAAGGAAGCCCTCAAACTCTTTCGGTCGAGGTTCTCTTAATTCCCCCTTAGAGGGAATTAGACATATCTCAGAAAACTCTGTAAGTGGTTTCTCATGATGTTCAACATGTAAATCAAAATGCACCATGGGAGGTTCAAGCTTACGCAAGAAATGGAAATTTTGCACAAAGGAACTCGTAAGGGTGTGGTACTGATGAGTAAGTCGGTCAGCACATCATTTGCAATGAACTGTGTGAACTTTTTGTGAAAACCGGCTTCATCCATGAAGGCAGTGTGTGGTCATTCGCACGGATGGACTTCCGTCCTACGCGAAATGTAAGGTCACGGTCTGAGGCATCCCCAATGACTCCCTTGGCACTCTGTCTCTCCGAATCTCTCTGAAGGAAGTTCATTTTTCCTACAAATAAATTTCTAAAAAATTTGGGCCACAAAATGATATCAATCAAACTTTACAAGATTGATAGTAACTACTCATATGAATGTCTAGCGGCTTTATCAAGCATTCAAACTACTTGGAACTCAAAGAATTCAACATGCAAGCTCATTTTTAGTAGCACAAAGAGCAGCTAATTATGCAAAATATAATCCATTAAAGCAAAAACTAATTGAAGCAATGGAGGAGTCACATACCAAGGAGCAATCCCCTAAAACAGTATTGGAAACGAAGCTCCGAGCAAAGAGATTGGAAATCTCAGTTTTGGGAGCAAGAACACGAGGGAGAGAGCAACCAAGATTTTTTATGCAGGTAGGATATGAAGTGGTATGGATGGATAAGTGAGTGGATCCCTGTGGGATCCACAAGACATCGTGGCGCGCCCTAGGGGGTGTGAGCACCAGGTGCATCCATGGGTTGTATTCAGTGCCGAAAAATCAAATATTCCAAAAAACAATGTTAAAATTTCACGTCATTTTGAGCACTTTTATTTTTGGGAAATTTTTTATTGCATGGATAATTTAGAAAACTGGATAATCATGGCATTTTAATTTTCTAAAATTGAAATAACAAAGAGCAAACATTAGGTACATAAAGTTGTGCTTACTAAATTCATCGACCTCATGCCCCTAAAAAAGAATCCATTAATAAGGTTGATCAAGTCTTATTAACATACTATTTCCGAGTAACATGAAACCGAAGAATCTTCGTATACACTAGGTTACCTCAATGGATGCATCTCCCCTACAATACGAGTTTCATATTTCTTTTTAACAGAAGGAAGAGGAAATTGAAAGCCTCCAATAGTGATTGTTCAAACTTTTTCAATAATATTGAGAGCATTCACTTGGAATTGTTTCTCCGGAAGTGCACTGTATGCTCATTACTATCAATATGAAAAGTTACCTTGCTTTTATTGCAATCAATAATAGCTCCTGCGGTATTCAAGAAGGGTCTGCCAAGGATGATCGACATGTTGTCGTCCTCGGGCATATCAAGTATAACAAAGTCTGTTAAGATAGTGACATTTGGAACTACAACAGGCACACACTCACAAATATCGATAGGTATGGCAGTCGATTAATCAGCAATTTGCAAGGATATTTCAGTAGGTGTGAGTTTATTCAAATCAAGTCTTTTATATAAAAAGAAATGCATAACACTAACACTGACTCCCAAATCACATAAAGCAGTTTCAACATAATTTCTTTTAATGGAGCAGGTATAGTAGCTAGGTATTCCTGGATATCCTAGTTTCTTAGGTACTCCACCCTTGAAAGAATAATTTGCAAGCATGGTGGAAATTTCAGCTTCAGGCATCTTTCTTGTATTAGTGACAATATCTTTCATATACTTAGCATATGGGGCCATCTTCAAAATATCAGTCAAATGAGTACGCAAAAAGACTGGCCTAAGCATTTTAGCAAAACGTTCAAATTTTTCTTCATCCTGGTTCTTAGATGGCTTAGTACGGAAAGGCATGGGTTTCTGAACACATGGTTCTCTTTCTTTACCATGTTTTCTATCAATGAAATCTCGATTATCATATCGTTTATTCTTAGGAGGTGGGTTATCAAGATCAACAATAGGTTCTATTTCCACCTCATTATCAAGTTATTTATCATTGTCTGGTTAAGCATCAACATGAACATGAACATTACCTTGTCCTTATCACTAGGTGAATGTTCATTACCAGATCGTATCTCAACATCAGAAATAGAAACATCATTACTATTCTCAGGAGGTTTTTCTACCTCAGGTTACTAGAAGAATGCATAGTCCTATCATTTTTGTTTTTGTTTTTCTTCTTAGATGAACTATGTAGATAAATATTAATTCTCTGAGAATCTTGTTCAATTCTTTTAGGATGACATTCAGGATAAAGGGGCTCCTAAGTCATTCTAGCTCCTTTAGTCATTACTCTAATAGCATGATCGTTCATATTTTTATTCATCTCATTAAGAAAATCATTTGGAAATTTAGCAACTTGTTCTAATTGAGTTTGGACCATGGATGCATATTTACCTAGACCTTTGACACCATTAGCAATTCTAAACATTAAGTCACTCAAGAACAATCATGAAAGCATTACATTCAATTGCTTGGTAACATACATATTAAAGTGTTCTTGCTTAACAATGTAATGGTCAAATTCATTCATGCATTGACTAGTAGACTTATTATAAGGAATATCACCTTCACCAAATCTTATATGAAAATTTACCTCTACTACATGTGTTGGGGTATCGAGTCCATGTTGTTGGCGTTCTGGGAACCAGGGTACCTAGACTTGCCTGCGTGCGGCCCACCGCGTGGCTCCACCAACGGCCTGGTACGACCCATCTTCAACATCAACAAGACAAGACCCTCGCGAGGGGCCAAGCCTCGCGAGGCGAACGACGCCAAGACCTCCAAAGGAAGCGGCCTCCTTAGGCTGCCTCTTGAGGAGTTTAGTTTTCTATGCAAACGGTCACCTCGCGAGGATTGAGTGACGCAAACCATGACGACCTGGCCCAGGCGGGCGCTAGCGGGTGCAGGATGGCAGACTTCCACTTTGGTTCTAAGGAGGCAAGCGCATTCATGGAGTTCCGAGGAATCAGCCAAAGGTTTCCATTTCGATGCAACAAGACCAAGACCGCCAGGACGGCAGGACGTATGTCATCGCCGAGCCCACCATGACGTCACGGCCAGAAGCTTTGCAGGCGAAGACCACCTTTCGTTAGGATAAGATGTACTTCTTGTCTCCTTTCAAATTGCCCGTTGTGGAATCCCTTCTCGCCTTCATTTTCAGGGAAGAGGACCAAGGCCACTATATATATATATAGCCTAGCCACTACCATAGAGGGGGATCGGACCCAACGAAGATAGGAAGTAGCCACTCACTCAAGAACAGACCTCCCGAGGTTGTTCTCCCCCTTGTACTAGTTCATCCTGAGGCCATCGCGAGGCCAATCCACCACAAAGAAGGAGTATGGTCTTACACCACAAGGTGGCCCGAACTTGGGTAAACTGCCGCGTCCCTTGTCCTACTTGTTCAGCGAGCTAGGCTGTGAGATCGGCGATTGGTTAGTCGAGAGAGGTTGAGTCCTTCACACACGCCCCAGAGTTCGAACCTTCTTGGGTATGCAGAGCCCTGAATCCGACATTTGGCGCACCAGGTAGGGGTGTGTCGAAGCCTTTCTCCCTCGCCGATCGATTCACTGTTGTCCACCGACCCCATCGCCGACGCTCGTTGATATGTCTCCAATGTATCAATAATTTTTTATTGTTCCATGCTATTATATTATCTATTTTGGATGTTTTATATGCATTAATATGCTATTTTATATGATTTTTGGGACTAACCTATTAACCTAAAGCCCAGTGCCAGTTTTTGTTTTCCCCTTGCTTTTGAGTTTTGCAGAAAAGGAATATCAAACGGAGTCCAATTGACCTTAAAATTTACAGTGACTTTTTATGGACCAAAAGAAGCTCACAGAGTGCTGGAGATGGACCAGAAGAGCCATGAGGCCACCACAAGGGTGGAGTGTGCCCCCCTAGGGCGCACCCCTACCTCGTCGTCACCTCGTGGGTCCTCCTGACTTGTCCCCAATGCCAAAAATTCTTATAAATACCGAAACCCCCAGAAATAAACCTAGATCGGCAGTTCCGCCGCCGCAAGCCTCTGTAGCCGCGAAAAACCAATCGGGAGCCTGTTCCGGCACCCTGTCGGAGGGGGAAACCATTACCGGTGGCCATCTTCATCATCCCGGTGGTCTCCATGACGAGGAGGGAGTAGTTCACCCTCGGGGATGTGGGTATGTACCAGTAGCTATGTGTTTGACCTCTCTCTCTCTCTCTTGTGTTCTTAATTTGGCACGATCTTGATGTACCGCGAGCTTTGCTATTATAGTTGGATCTTATGATGTTTCTCCCCCTTTACCTTCTTGTAATGTATTGAGTTTTCCCTTTGAAGTTATCTTATCGGATCGAGTCTTTAAGGATTTGAGAACACTTGATGTATGTCTTGCATGTGCTTATCTGTGGTACAATGGGGTATTCACGTGATCCACTTGATGTATGTTTTGGTGATCAACTTGCGGGTTCAGTGACCTTGTGAACTTATGCATAGGGGTTGGCACACGTTTTCGTCTTGACTCTCTGGTAGAAACTTTGGGGCACTCTTTGAAGTTCTTTGTGTTGGTTTTAATAGATGAATCTGAGATTATGTGATACATATCGTATAATCAAACCCGCGGATACTTGTGGTCACATTGGAGTATCTAGGTGAGATTAGTGTTTTGTTTGATGTGTGTTTTAAGGTGTTATTTTAGTATGAACTCTAGGGCTATTTGTGACACTTATAGGAATAGCCCAATAGATCGATCAACAAGAATAACTTTGAGGTGGTTTCGTACCCTACAATAATCTCTTCACTTGCTCTCCGCTATTAGTGACTTTGGAGTGACTCTTTGTTGCATGTTGATGAATTGTTATATGATCCAATTATGTTATCATTGTTCAGAGAACTTGCACTAGTGAAAGTATGAACCCTAGGCCTTGTTTTCACACATTGCAATACCGTTTATGCGCACGTTTGTTGCTAGTTACCTTGCTGTTTTTATATTTTCAGATTACAAAAACCTATACCTAGCATACATATTACACTTGTATAACCATCTCTTCGCCGAACTAGTGCACCTATACAATTTACCATTGTATTTCGTGTGTTGGGGACACAAGAGGCTCTTTGTTATTTGGTTGCAGGGTTGTTTGAGAGAGACGATCTTCATTCTACGTCTCCCACGGATTGATAAACCTTAGGTCATCCACTTGAGGGAAAATTGCTACTATCCTACAAAACACTGCGCTTGGAGGCCTAACACGAGTCTACGAGAATAAGGTTGTGTAGTAGACATCGCTCGTCGAGTTCGTGTTGAGCACCGGGCGGCACTCGCTGCCTGCGTCGCCCAAACGACACCTCCCAGCGACGACATCCCCCGCTGCTTGCCGTCACCCGTGGCCAACGACGCCACCAGCCCTGCGGCCCACGAGCAGCGAGACTTGTAGCTGCCACCCTCCGTGCGACGCGATGGACGCACCGCCACTCCATCACTGACTTCGGCCGCTGCCTCATCCTCCCATGCTCGACGTGGGCCGGCGAATTCACAGGCTGCGTTGTTCGTGGCACGCGAGCTCCTGCGTTATCGACCGGCCGACGACCTCTACGAGGACTGGCTGGACCGCATCGCCGAGCTCGTCAGTGCGGCTGGACAAGCCCCTACATCGACCCGTTCGCCTCCTCCCCTGCCGCCTCAAGCGAGCGACGTGGCCCACGGCTCGCCTCCTCCTCCTCTCCAGCATGACGTCGTCCCCGAGCCAAGGTGCGTGGCCCCCCAGCGTGAACCACCGCGCAGGGAGCCTGCGCGCGATGAACAAAGCTGCCAAGTGGGCAGCGCCCCCAAGGAGAAGCACATGCGCTCCCAGCGCCGCCCTGCCAAGGCCGCGTGCCACTCGAGGCGGCGCGCGAGCACCCAGACCAGCCCCCCTCCGTAGTGGGCCCCCGTGAGCGCGGCAGGCTGGAGAGCATTCACTCCGAAGCTGCGCCGCATCGTCTGGCCTGACAAGTTCAAGCCAGACATGCCTTGCTATGACATCACCTGTGACCCTGCTGAGCTCCTTCAACTCTACGAGCTGAGCAGCGAGGCGGCGACGAGAAGGTCATGGCAAATTGGTTCCTCATGCCCCTCAAGGACAGCGTGCGTTCGTGGCTCCCAAACCTCCCCGCTGGGTCAATCTCCTCTTGGGATGAGTTGCACGAGCGCTTCATCTCCAACTTCCAGGGAACTCACGACCGTGCCCCTGCGGTTGGTGACATGCGGCGCATCAAGCAACAACCAGGGGAAACCCTGCGCAAATACATCCAACGTTTTACCAACGTTCACATCAAGATCCCCAAGGTGTCAGACGAGGCCATAATCTCAACATTCACTGATGGTGTTCGGGATGCCAGGATGAAGGAGGAACTTGCTATCCATGAGGATTTGTGCTCGGCTCTGGAGATGTTCAATATGGCAACTAAGTGCGCGAGTGCGGAAGAAGGTCGCCTCTCGCTCATCGAGCTTCTAGAGGCCGACCCTAAGGACAAGAAGGCCAAGGCCAAAGACGTGAAGTGCAAGGGCCTAGCTATGCTCGCGGCCGAGCTAGAGATGAAGCGCGGCTGCGACCACCCCGAGTCCTCCAATGCCAGCCGCCCGTTCCACGTCTTCCACAACGTCCACATCCACAACACCAAGGACTGCCAAGAGCTCAGGGCCATCTGAGATGGGCCCCTTGGCCGTCGCCCCGAGCGGAACGGCCGTGGCTATGGCTGTGGAGGAGGCCGTGGCGGAGGATGCTGGGACAACCAAAACACCCGTCAGGGCTCGCGCCACCAGCCTCGTGAGGATCACTGGCGCGATCAGCCACGTGACGGCCCCTGGAGGGCAACGCCGGCCTTGCACCTTTGTCGCCACCGCCAAGGAGGAACGACGACCATCGCTAGGATGATGGGGCTGGGGGATTCCAAGAGCCTCGCGCCATCGCATGCATCTTGGGTGGCGCCCAGGCCCATGCCTCTCCTTGCATCTTCAAGCAGTTCACTCGTGAGGTGAACGCGGCCCTCCCCAAGCTCGAGGTGTCGCGTCCCCTTAAGTGGTCGAAGTACGCCATCACCTTCAACTCTGCTGACCAGCTCAAGTGCGCAGCCACCGCCGGGGCACTCCTGATGCTCTGCTCCCGCACCATCAGCAATGTCTTCGTCACCAAGACGTTGATTGATGGCGGAGCGGGCCTCAACATCCTCTCCGTCAAGACGTTTGACACACTCTAGCTGCCATATGACCAGCTCCAGCCAACCATGCCTTTCTCGGGAGTGATCGATGGCTCCATAGTCCCCATCGGGCGGATCCATCTCCCTGTCACCTTTGACCAGTGCGACAACTACCACACCGAGCTCATCGACTTCGACGTTTCCCACATTCACCTTCCATACAATGCCATCCTTGGGTATCCAGCCCTGGCCAAGTTCATGGCAGCCACATACCACGGCTACGACATCCTCAAGATGCCGAGGAGCGGCGACATCATGACGGTCTCCGGTGATGAGAAGGATGTGGTGTGCTCCCTTGAGCGCACCTACCAAGCTGCGTCAGTCGTGAATCCAGAGGGCGAGCATGCCATCCACCCCCCTGAGGTCATCCCCAAGAAGAAGAAGAAGAAGAAGAAGAGGAAGAAGCTGCTCCACATAGGATCTTAGGAAGGTGGGGCATTCGATGATCGTGCCTCGGGACCTGCACCCAACGCTGGGGCACCTTCCTCCCGAACATAGGAAGGCGTGCCCGGCACCCCTCTCAGGCTGGGCTCGGGGGCTCTCCTCCGGAGGGCCTCCGACCTGGCCAACATCATGAGGGAGGCGCTCGGGCATCACATGGAGGCATGCTTCGACGCACGCTTCCGCAGGAAAGGCATGCGGCGCGAAGCATTGGGCGATCAAGAGTTCATCACACAGGCCATCGAAGAACTTCAGGAGGCGCGGGCCATGCGCGGCCAGCGCCGCACAAAGCAACCAAGTGCAGCTTCCGCTCGGGACGCGGGTGGCGAGCTGCGCGTCTGCGTCAACGTCCCAGGGCTCAACAGAGCCGCATCTCAGGAGATCTTCTAGCTGTCCCGCGTTGGCCGGTGCGAAGGCCCACCTCACAGCTACGTTCGCATGTCCTCCGGCCTGCCGAACGCGGCTTCCCTGCACCAGCGCCACATGCGGGGCATCCTGGTAGCTCACGAGGCCAAGCACTAGGAGAGCATGACGGAGGAGGTGTCCATCATTCGCGAGCCATCTGGATCTCAGGAGCCTCACGAGACCCAGGAGCCAAACGACTCATGAGGAGCGACATCTGATGTGCGCATCTTCAGCTGCCCCAACTCTTCTTCAGCAACAGTGCCATGTGACTTTTTGGTTTGTTCAATTGAGGGCGCCTCTTGGGCTACATTATCCTCAGGCTGCATGGGACCGTCCTACAACATGTACGGTTTTGTGCATATATCAGAACTGGTCTTACTCTTTGATAACCCACAAGTGTAGGGGATCAGTTGTAGCCTCTTTCGATAAGTAAGAGTGTCGTGGGGATCCCTCACGCTTCTGCGACACGGAGAGCACCATAGGACATCACCAATAATAAAACATGCAACTAAAACCAATCACGATCATCTATTAACCCATAGGACAAAACGGATCTACTCAAACATCATAGGATAGCCATACATCATTGGGAAATAATATATAGCGTTGAGCACCATGTTTAAGTAGAGATTACAGTGGGTAGAAGAGGGGTTACACCGCTGCATAGAGGGGGGAAGAGTTGGTGATGACGGCGGTGAAGTTGTTGGTGTAGATTGTCTTGATGATGATGGCCCCGGCGGCACTCCGGTGCCACCGGAAGCGAGGGGGAGAGAGCCCCTCTCCTTCTTCTTCTTCCTTGACCTTCTCCCTAGATGGGAGAAGGGTTCCCTATGGTCCATGGTCTCCATGGCGTGGGAGGGGCGAGAGCCCTTCCGAGTTTGGATCCGTCACTCTGTCTCTCTCTGTTTCTGCGTTCCTAGATTCTGGCCCTTAGGCGTTTCTTAAATTTCCGGAGATCCGTAACTCCGATTGGGCTGAATTTTGGACACGATTTTTATCCGGATATTAGCTTTCTCGTGGCGACATAAGGGCATCAACCGCCTTACGGAGTGGCCACGAGGGACTACGGCGGGCCTGCCCCCCTGGGCGCGCCCCTCACCCTCATGGGCCACTCGGACATCGTCTCACGTTGGTTCTGCTTCCCAAAATTCACATATATTCCAAAAAAAATCTCCGCCCGTTTTTATCCCGTTTGGACTCCGTTTGATATGGATATTCTGCGAAACAAAAAACATGCAACAAACAGGAACTGGTACTGGGCACTGGATCAATTTGTTAGTCCCAAAAAATAGTATAAAAGTTGCCAAAAGTATATGAAAGTTGTAGAATATTGGCATGGAACAATCAAAAATTATAGATACGACAGAGACGTATCAGCATCCCCAAGCTTAATTCCTGCTCATCCCCGAGTAGGTAAATGATAAAAAAAGATAATTTTTGATGTGGAATGCTACCTAGCATTATCTTGATCATGTAATCTAATCATGGCATGAATATTAAGACACGAGTGATTCAGAGCAATAGTCTATCATTTTACATTAAGACAATAATACTTCAAGCATACTAATAAAGCAATCATTTCTTTTCAAAATAACATGCCCAAAGAAAGTTATCCCTTCAAAATCATATGGTATGGCTATGCTCCATCTTCACCACACAAAGTATTTAAATCATGCACAACCCCGGTTTCAGCCAAGCTATTGTTTCATACTTTAGTATTCTCAAACTTTTTCAACTTTCACGCAATACATGAGCGTGAGCCATGGACATAGCACTATGGGTGGAATAGAAGGTGGTGATAGACAAAAGGAGGGAGAAAGTCTCACATCAACTAGGCAAATCAATGGACTATGGAGATGCCATCATTCGATATCAATGTGAGTGGGTAGGGATTGCCATGTAACGGATGCACTAGAGCTATAAGTGTATGAAAGCTCAAAAAGAAAACTAGTGTGTGTGCATCAACTTGCTTGCTCATGAAGACCTAGGGCATTTGAGGAAGCCCGTCGTTGGAATATACAAACCAAGTTCTATAATGAAAATTCCCACTAGTATATGAAAGTGACAACATAGGAGACTCTCTATCATGAAGAACATGGTGCTATGATGAAGCACAAGTGTGGTAAAAGGATAGTAACATTGTCCCTTCTATCTTTTTCTCTTATTTTTTGGAGGGGCTTTTCTTTTTTTAGCCCCCCTCTTTTTTTGGGCCATCTCTTTTTTTGGCCTTTCTCTCTTTTTTGTTTTTTTGTTTCCTGACACGGGACAATGCTCTAATAATGAAAATCATCACACTTTTATTTACTTACAACTCAAAGATTACAACTCGAAGCTAGAACAAAATATGACTCTATGTGAATGCCTCCGGTGGTGTACCGGGATGATCAATGATCCAGCGTAGCAATGACATAAAAACGGACAAGCCATGGAAACATCATGCTAGCTATCTTACGATCATGCAAGGCAATATAAGAATGATGGTGCATGTCATAATAAACAGAACGGTGGAGTTACATGACAATATATCTCTGAATGGCTATGGAAATGCCATGATAGGTAGGTATGGTGGCTATTTTGAGGAAGGTATATGGTGGGCGTATGGTACCGGTGAAAGTTGCGCGGTACAAGAGAGGCTAGCAATGGTGGAAGGGTGAGAGTGCGTATAATCCATGGACTCAACATTAGTCATAAAGAACTCACATACTTATTGCAAAAATTTATTAGCCATCGAAACAAAGTACTACACGCATGCTCCTAGGGGAAGGGTTGGTAGGAGTTAACTATCGCGCGATCCCGACCTCCACACAAAGGATGACAATAAAAAAATCATGCTCCGACTTCATCACATAACGGTTCACCTTACGTGCATGCTTTGGGAATCACAAACCTCGACACAAGTATTTCTACAATCCATAACTACCCACTAGCATGACTCTAATATCACCATCTTTATATCGCAAAACTATTGCAAGGAATCAAACATATCATATTCAGCGATCTACAAGTTTATGTAGGATTTTGTGACTAACCATGTGAATGACCAATTCATGTCAACTCTCTAAATAGATATAAGTGAAGCAAGAGAGTTTAAATTCTTTCTACAAAAGATATGCCCACGCTCTAACAAATATAAGTGAAGTAAAAGAGCATTCTACAAATGGCGGTTTTCTATGTGAAGAGAAACAGGCAATCCAAACTTCAAATGATATAAATGAAGCACATGAAGCATTCTATAAAGCCATACTCAAAAGATATAAGTGAAGTGCAAAGAGCATTCTATAAATCAACCAAGGACTATCTCATAACAGCATGGTGCATTTATTAAAAGGAAAAATAAAAAGCACACGACGCTCCAAGAGTTTACGCATAACATGTGAACGAAACGAATCCGAAAGGGATAATTGTATTCGTGCCCCTAGTTGTGTCCCACTCGACTTATTTGCCCCTAGTTTTTGAAAATTGTCGGTTTTGCCCACGTCCGTTTGCTCCTCTTATGTTTTTGCCCTTCCGTCACGTTTCCGTCCAATTAGTGCCGTTTGACCACGTGTTGACCGTCTTAGACTTTTCTCTGGACCATTTTGCCCCCTGCATTCTCACTCTGATCCGCCGCCACTCGATTTCGCACGACGCCGCCACCACGCCCTGGAGTCGCCCCCGACGCCAATGCCCCGCGCGGCCCCGCTCCGTCCCGCGCTGCTCGGAGCTCGCTGTGACCTGCACGCGCCCCGCGCGGCCCCGCTCCGCTCGGAGCTGCAGCCTCGCCCGCCCGCGCACATCCCTGCCCCGAGCCCGCCTCCAGCCACCGCAACGGTCACGCCCGCTACTGGTCGCCGCCCATCGCCGTGCGCTCTCCCTCACCCCGCTCGCCCCTGCGGGCCGCCGTCATAGCTCGCGCGCCCCGCGACCGTTGCCTTCCCGGGGCCGCTGGCTCCTCCCCCGCGCCGCGCCTGGGCCGCGCGCCCCGCTCGCCCCGCCACACTGCCGTCGTAGCTCGCGGGCCACGCGCCCCTGCGGGCAGCCGCTGTAGCTCACGCGCGCCGCGTGCCATTTGCCATCTCGGGGCCGCTGCCTCCTTCCCCGTGCCGCGCTTGGGCCACGCGCCCCGCCGCACTCCCGCCGCGTTGTGCCGGCCCCTCCTGCTGCGCGCCCTCCCTGCCTCGCATGCGCCCGCCGGTGGCCTCGCCGAAGGCCGCGTCAGGCCGCCGGAGGCAGAGCCCCCCTGGTGCCCGTATGTGGGCACAAGCCACATAGCGGCTGGGTATGCCACTTAAGGTGGGCCCAACCCCCTGTTTTAAAAGAAAATGAAAACGAAATAATAATAGTAAAGATTATAATAAATAAGATAATTAGGAAATTAATTAATTGCTTAATTATAAGATTTTGCAACTAGAAGTGTCTGGTGAGAGAGTGAGAAAGCAGGGGCAAAATGGCCCAGAGAAAAGTCCAAAGATGGTCAACACATGGTCAAACGGCACTAACTGGACGGAAATGTGACACAAGGGCAAAAACATAAGACGAGCAAATGGACTTGGGCAAAACCGACAATTTTCAAATACTAGGGGCAAAGCAGTCGAGTGGGACACAACTGGGGCATGAATACAATTATCCCAATCCGAAAACATACCGATACTCTTTGAAGAAAGATGGGATGCCTTCCGGGGCATCCCCAAGCTTAGACGCTTGAGTCTCCTTGAATATTTACTTGGGGTGCCTTGGGAATCCCCAAGCTTGAGCTCTTGCCTCTCCTCCTTCTCCTCATGTCGAGACCTCCTCGATCTTCGAAAACTTCATCCACACAAAACTTAACCGAACTTTTAGTGGCGGGGTTAGTGCATATGATCAATAAAATCCCATCATGTACTGCTCTAACATTATTGTATAATTATGAACAAACATTACCCACAGCATGCTATCACAATTCTATGGCCCCAAGTCAAGGAGGCTTCAACAATAATTCAAACATATGCAAATAATGAAGCTACAACAGCAATCTGTGAAAACAGGACAGTCTGTAGTAATCTAAACATTAACCATACTTCCGTAACTCTAAAAATTCTGGAAAAATTAGCAAAAATCAACAATCTGTATAGCAAGACTTTGCAAAAAGTTTCAGATCCTTTCGACGTTCCGGTAAAAAAATGTAAAATCGCGCACTACAACCAAAGTTTCTGTTTTTGCACCGCACAAACCAACAGGTAGTTTAATCATCCTAAAGGAAACTCTTGGCACATTATTTTTTATAATACAATGGAATTGTACAAGGGGATACTTATTTTTATTGAGAAGTTTCTGTAATTCGAGATTTCCAAAGTTTCCATGGGCATGAACAAAGTTCAAGTAGCTCCCCCATTTCAACGGTGCTCGTCCTTCTTACTTTCACTTTTCTTTTTGAAAAAGTTTTAGGTTCCCCTCTTTATTTTTTTGTTTTTAAACTTTATAAAAGCACACATCAGAAATAAATGACTCTCTAAAACTTCCGGGTTGTCTCCCTGGCATCGCTTTCATTAAGCTAGGCATATAGTGCTCAAGTAATGGATCCACCGGATCCCAAGGTATATCAAAGCCAATTTTAATTAGCAATGATTTGGCATTTAGTAGTGAGCACAAAGTGATACATGTTATGCACAAACGAAATATAACTCTCTTCCTATGCATAGGCATGTCATAGAAGAACAATTCATCCACATCAAGTAATGGCCAATGCATAGTATAAGAAGTTTCTTGCAATTTTATCGTGTTGGAAACATAGAGAGGCGGAGATGTAGTTCCTCTCTCATAATAATTGCAAGTAGGAGCATCAAGAACATGCATATTATATTCATCAAAATCATCATGTGCAACAGAAAAAGGTAACCCATCAATATAATCCTTAATAAGTGCAAACTTCTCCAATATAGTGTAGTTTGGAGAATTCAAAAAGATAATAGGACTATCATGTGTGGGTGCAATAGCAACTATCTCATGTTTAACATAAGGAACTATATCAAGTTCATCTCCATAGGCATAATTCTTATTGGCATCTTGGCCACAAGCATAGCAAGCATCATCAAAAAGCGATATTTCAAACAAATCAAGGGGATCATGGCAATCATCATAGCAATCATCATTTGGTAAGCACGAAGGGAAATTAAACAATGTATGAGTTGAAGAGTTACTCTCATTAGAAGGTGGGCACGGGTAGCTAATCCGCTCTTGCTCCTTTTGTTGTTCGCTCTCCTCATCATCTTTTTCATCTAATGAGCTCACAATGTCATTAGTTTCTTCTTCCATAGTTTCCTGCAAAATATTCGTCTCTTCTTGGACAGCGGAGACTTTCTCAATAAACGCATTAATATTGGAGTTAAATTCATAATTCAAATAGCAATATTTCAATATAGCAAGATTTTCAGGACTATAAACATCATCATCAAAAGCATCATACTTTTTAAACAGAGATTCAATTTCATAAGCACCCTTAAAAGCAACGAATTCTTCTATTTGTTCCACATCGTAATAATCATATATACCATTATCATACGAAGCTAAGGTTTCATTATCATTAAATTTGCATGTAAAGGGAAGGTGTGGAGCCTTCATCCTAGAGCAACAAGTATAATCATAGCCCAAGCATAGTTGCCGAGCATACCAACGCAACATATAAATTTGATCCCATAATAGTTTCTCTTTTTGTGTCAAGCGATAATCCCTAACGTATTCACGTTGATCCAACGTTACTCCCATTATATAGTTAAATGGGGTTTTCTCAGGATTATCAAAGTAGTACATAATATCTTTCACATACTGAGCATCGAGGGTTTTAGGAGGTTCCCCATCTCCATGAGTAGCAAGTACACCTATTTTTTTGGTATTTGTGTTCCATATCCATAACTAAAGATAGAGAACAACTTAGAACAACAAATAAAATCTACTTAGTGATAAAGCAAACAAGCACACACGAGAATATTCACCCCACGCTATTGCTTCCCGGCAACGGCGCCAGAAAAAGGTCTTGATAACCCACAAGTGTAGGGTATCCGTTGTAGCCTCTTTCGATAAGTAAGAGTGTCGAATCCAATGAGGAGCTAAAGGCAGAACAAATATTCCCTCAAGTTCTATCGGCCACCGATACAACTCTACGCATGCTTGACGTTTACTTTACCTAGAACAAGTATGAAACTAGAAGTACGTTGTGGTTTTTGTGGGATAGGTTTGCAAGATAATAAAGAGCGCGTAAATAAAAAGTAGGGGCTGTTAAGATAAGGACACAACTAAATTAGTTTTAGTAGAGAGCTCTTGTCACGAGAAAGTTATTTGTCCCTAGGCAATCAATAACTAGACCAGTAATCATTATTGCTATTCTATTTGAGGGAGAGGCAGAAGCTAACATACTTTCTCTTATTGGATCATATGCACTTATGATTGGAACTCTAGCAAGCATCCGTAACTACTAAAGATCGTTAAGGTAAAAGCCAACCATATCATTAAAGTATCATGTCCTCTTTATTCCCATATGCAAACAACCTACTTACTCGGGTCTGTGCTTCTGTCACTCACGCCACCCACCATAAGAAAATCATGAACATATTGCAAACCTACAGAGGGGATCCCTCACGTTTGCGCGACATGGAGAGCACCATAGGACAGCATCAATTATAAAACATGCAACTCAAACCAATCACGATCATCAATTAACCCATAGGACAAAACATATCTACTCAAACATCATAGGACAGCCAAACATCATTGGGAAATAATATATTGCATTGAGCACCATGTTTAAGTAGAGATTACAGCGGATAGAAGAGGGGTTACACCACTGCATAGAGGGGGGAAGAGTTGGTGATGACGACGGTGAAGTTGTTGGTGTAGATTGTGGTGACGATGATGGCCCCGGTGGCACTCCGGTGCCAGCGGAAGCGAGGGGGAGAGAGCCCCCCTCCTTCTTCTTCTTCCTTGACCTTCTCCCTAGATGGGAGAAGGGTTTCCCCTCTGGTCCATGGTCTCCATGGCATGGGAGTGGCGAGAGCCCCTCCGAGATTGGATCTGTCTCTCTCTCTGTTTCTGCGTTCCCAGATTCTGGCCCTTCGCCGTTTCTTAAATTCCCGGAGATCCATAACTCCGACTGGGCTAAATTTTGGACACGATTTTTATCCGGATATTAGCTTTCTTGTGGCGAAAGAAGGGCATCAACCGCCTTACGGAGTGGCCATGAGGGCCCAGGGTGCGCCCCTCATCCTCGTGGGCCACTCGGGCATCATCTCACGTTGGTTCCTCTTCCCAAAATTCACATATATTCCAAAAAAAAATCCGTCCAATTTTATCTTGTTTGGACTCCGTTTGATATGGATGCTCCGCGAAACAAAAAACATTCAACAAACAAGAACTGACACTGGGCACCGCATCAATATGTTAGTCCCAAAAATAGTATAAAAAGTTGCCAAAAGTATATGAAAGTTGTAGAATATTGGCATGGAACAATGAAAAATTATAGATACGACGGAGACGTATCACTCTTTCATGACTCACTCTATCTTATCACCTGCCTGTCTGGTGCCTCACCACCACGAACGTCGTGCGCCCTCACAAACCCTCCCGCGACCGCCTCCTGATTAAGGACTAGCACGGCGTCTGTGCTCGGGTTTGTCCCTGCACCACCGCTAAACCCAAGTGGTTGAGCTCTGTCTCGAGGGTGTCACACCCTGCATTTTATAACATGTTATTTGCATAAATGAAGCATGAAAATTTGGACCAGCAAAATTTTTTGGCATCATTTGGCTTTTATTTGGAATTGAGTTTTTCTTCCTATGTTTTTCATGTGCTCATTAAAGTCAACTATTACCTCTTGTAGAATTCATCTCCATACCCAAAACTTTTGCCCAATGATCATGACAAGTGTTATATAGCAGTATAGTATTTTCCTATAAAATTAATTTGGCCAAAATGTATTTTTAAAATTTAGTATTCCAAAAACCCCTGAATTGAGGTTTGCACTGCAAGTGCTTGATTTAGGGTGAGAAAATTATTTCAAAAAGTATATTTGAAACCTAGTAGTCATAGGACTCCCAGAAACCACAAAAGTATAATTTTAAAAGTTATTTTCCTATTTTATTTAAAAGCTTTTTCTTAA
Organism: Secale cereale; assembly: GCA_902687465.1. Taxonomy (NCBI): domain Eukaryota; kingdom Viridiplantae; phylum Streptophyta; class Magnoliopsida; order Poales; family Poaceae; genus Secale; species Secale cereale. The sequence continues at coordinate 781,422,802 of LR738711.1, forward strand.
GGCCAGAAATGGTCTTTAATAGGAAAAAATTATTTAAGTATTTTAAAAATATTTGCCAAAATCCAGGGAGACTCATAGGACATATATTGTCCATATATAAGAGTTTCAACACTTGGCCATGTTCAAAATAATGGGCTAATCCCTCCAAAACCCTTTCTGGATATTTCAAGCTTTTGAAATATTTACAAAGGAAATATTCTCCAAAAATTCCAGGGAAATTCTATCATGTCATATATGACATATTTGATGATATTGCCAAGCCCCATGCCTTGGGAAGCAAGATAACATCCTCAAAACCCTTCATAACCATTCTGTCCATATTTGAAGTTTGAGCAACTTTACATTGCCAAACTTGTCCAAATGCTCTCAAACTTGGTGCACAAGCTAGAATGGCCTAATAAGGCATCTAGACCAAATGGCACAAGGTTTGGAGTAGAGCAACTTGATCAGAATACCCCAAAACCCTTTCTGTTAAAATGCAAATTTGAACAACTTTACATTACCAACTTTTTACCTGGAGCTTCAAACTTTGTGGGCATGATCATAACCCCAAATGATGAAACTACACCAAGTGGTGCATCAAGGGGAGATGATTAGCTTGACTTAAACAAGATGAAGCCATTTCTGTTGATTTCTAGGGTTCACCAAAGTTACATTGGCTAGTTTCTTCAAATGAGCCCAAATTTGGTAAAACACCCTATTTCCATATGTCATTCAATCATGTTAAGTGTCATGGCAAGTGGAGATCATTTGCTTGACCAAAACATGATCAAACACCTTCTGCTATTTTACCAAAACTACCATCTTGACCCCTTTTACTATTTACCTTGGCCTCAACTTTCTACCACAGCTTCATCTAGTTACTATCTACCTCCAGTAACTCCCCCATGTCCACAGCTCCATGATTGAGGGGTGAAAACCCTAGTTCACCTTGCTGGACAGCCGAAATTCACTAAGTTACCAGCTTCACCTCTCTCTCCTTGATTCTCCAGAGCATCCAAGGCCTCATCCGAGCTGCTTGCATCACCCTAGACCCCCAGACACGGCGGACGCGCCCAGAGGACCAATGGCATGCCATGGCATGCGATAAGGCCGCTCCAGAGCGCGCTACAGTGCGCCCCCGCACTGTAGCTTCGCCCAATCGCCTGCCCCCGACAACCTCGAGCTCTCCCCTCGCGCCAGTCGATGCCCCTCGACGTCCGCAACCTCCCCCGGCACTATCCCCCTCCTCCTCCTCCCTCCAGTGGCCGCCTCCACACGCGCGTTGGCCGCCCGCAGCATCCACTCGTTGGCCTCACACGCGCGCGCTGTCTGGAGCATCCCCCGCTCCCCCTCTTTCTTCCCTCCGCCCTGGAGATCGTCCAGCAACGCCACAGTAAAACCCCCGTCGCCTCCCGTGCACTGTGGCATCGAGCAGAAGCTCGCCGGCGCATAGGTCCACGGGACCTCGCCGCGCCCCTATAAATAGGGCCCCCCGAGCCCTCTACTCGGCACCAACAGCCTCCCCTCACCCCCTTTAGCCCTCCAGCACCACTTGTTCATCCCCATAAAGCCGCTATGCTCAGGATCGACCGGAGCTCCGCCGCGTCGGGCAGCCGGAGATCTCGAGGTACAGGCCATCTCCGCCCCTTCTCTCGCTCGATTTGGAACCACCGCACCTCACTGATGCTTTCCCCTCACTTTGCCCTCTCTGTAGCTGTCGGAATCGGCCGGAGCAGTGACTTCCCGAAGCTCCTCCGCCGTTCCACCTCGCCGCCGGCGAACCAGGCCTCCCCGGCGAGCCGCACCACCACCACTACCTCCGCGACTCGCTACTGAGTCCATCCCTGCCCTCCGTTTGCCCCGCCGTGCCCGGAATCGTCGCCGGTGAGCTCGCTGTCGCCGTGGCCGCAAGGTTGAAGATGACAGGCGGGCCCCGCCTGTCATCCTCACCGCCCTCTCTCTCCCCTCGCAATCGCTGATAGCCAGGCCCCGCCCGTCAGGTTTAAAATCCTGACGTGCGCGCTGGCTCCCGAGCGGCTGGGCTCTTCGCCCTGGGCCGTGCACTGTGGCCATTCTGGCCCAGTGGTACAGGGCTATTTCTTTTTATTCTTTTTTGTAAAACTTCAAATAATTTTATAGAAATGAATATTAGTCCAAATGAATTGATTCCAACTCCTAAAATCATGTAATATTCCAACCTATTTAATGGTGTCACTTTCACACATATCCATGAAACTTTTCTGTTCTGTTGAAATTTAAATTCAAATTTGAGCAATAAAACTCCTGTTCAAAAATCCTTAGATTCCATTCTGTCAATCCAAAACTCCATCTAAGAATTTTCGCCATCTTAGTTTTTCCTCTAGTATTTAATAAAAATAAGTTGACATTTTTCTGAGCACATTGATTTTTCTGTTTTTATTGTGGTCTTATTTTTCCATTGTTATTATGCGACGTATAGATACCGTATTTGACGAAGTTGCTGAAGAAGGAGAAGGAGAAGGATTTGAAGACTTTGAAGACCAAGCCAATCCAGGCAAGTAGCACTTTGACCATGATACACTTGTTCTTCGGAACCCGTTTGTTTCCGATGCATGATGATAGAGTTATGGTGGTGACCTAGTTAGAAACCACCACATGATGCATGTTTCACTCATGATCTTGCTATGTGCTAGATGTCATGCAAAGGGTTAGTAGTGATGCTTAGTGATGCATGTGAGTCATGAACCTTCGTGGTTGAAATCTTTTCATAAACCCCATCGGGTGCCCCTAATGCCCGAGGGTGGTGTTGAGTTAGGTCATCACTTGAGGAAGAAGTGATGTGCCCGTAAAATCTTGTGCATGGGTGAGATAATGGATTAGATTTATGTGTGACTACCGTCCCAACCAAACATGTGCAACCACTCTACCCCTTATGGGACGGGGCTTTATTGATTACTTAGGTCGATACTAGCATGGTGCCCGCATTACTAGTGACGGGAAGACTTGAGGTCTTTCCCAGGACGGGGTCGTGCTTGGCTAGACGACCATGATTGTTTTAACAAGGCACCAGACACACCGTTGGTCCCTTCGGGTACGCGTGACATTGAAATTAGGGCAAGTCCCATGATCTATTGTTTGTACTCGAGGGCCGTGTACCAACGAGTGGACTCTATGTTAGTGTCGTCTAAGGAAAGATAATGACCGGGTGCTTCCCCCGAGTACTTGAGGTACTGCGGGATCGTGGGTGACATGAAAGCTTCCCGGATCTTGTGGGTAAAGTGTGCAACCTCTGCAGAGTGTAAAACTATTAGAATAGCTGTGTCCACGGTCATGGACAGTTGGGTGGTGCTACTTAAACTATGTCCAGAATTTTACCGCATTGGTGAAGTATGTGTGTGATGAGTCAAGGTGGTGACTTGACTCGATGAGTGGAATCATATTCATGTTGATATCGGTAACCTGTTTTCGAGGTTACGCGAACTCGTTGATGCATACACTTGATGGAAGAATATTTATTCTAGCCCATTGCTAGATTGCTCATTGTTGTTCTATTGCACTGTTACTTTGAACCAAATCATGGGTTGCTTGCGAGTACATTCAAAGTACTCATTGGCTTGCCACTGGTTATTTAATTGGCGAGGCATGGAGGAAGAGTTCTTTGGAGACGAACATGCGAACTAGGACGCTATCCCAGTCAGAATGCATGTAGGGTTAAGGCAGATGGCATGGGTTCTACCTATCATCGAAGACTTCCGCTATTTGAGTTATTTGATATTCAGCCCGTGAGGCTTTATCTATGTAAGACTTGGCCATAATGGCCATAATTTGTGTAAGACGGTATGTATGGATGTAAGACTCTTGTTATTCAGCTTCTGTGTGTTCAGTGAGCATTGATCTCTGGGATCACTGTACACGTGCATTCGGTGATCTCGACTCCTAAGTCGGGGTCCCCACAGAGCTGGTATCAGAGCCATCCTGACTGTAGGAAGCCTTAGTTAGCATGGGCGTTAGTTAGATGAGACCCCCTTTTCAAAAATCTTCTGAACCTCTCTCCTTTTCTAAACCTGAGATTTCATCAGCTTATTAACCTCTCCTATTCCACCTTTGTAGATGGCCGCTGTACCTGAAGAGCACCTGACCACTAGGTTTCCCTTGCTTCTCGAGGACAGCCTCCAGGAGTGTCAGTTCCACCGAGCGCCCATCCTCACATACCTTGAGCATTGGGTTAGTGACACTGAGGTGGAATACCATGTGGTAGTGATCGTGAAGGCAAATGATCCTCCCACAAGTTGGTTCTTTGAGGGACCCCAGATGGCAACACTACCTCTCCCTGTCGAGGCTGCTGCACTCAAGGCACTAACCCGTCTGCGCGAGCTTCTTCCGGAGATGGCAGCCAAGATGACAACCCGCTTCTTACCTTACCGGAAGGAAGGTGAAGATGAAAGCAGCGCACTAGCCCCCCCACGGAAGGAAGGACTCTCGCTTCGGTTCCAGACCTACTTCAGTCTATGTGCCGACAGTTTGGCACAAGACTTGGCCTCGGAATCGATGAAGCTTCGAGAAGAACTTCACAAGACCAAGGCACTTCTTCGTCGAGCTCAACAGAAGACAAATAGGATCAAGAAAGAAGGAGCACCTTCCGGACAGTCCGCTATCACATACCGAGGCGGAAGGCCCTCCGGAGATGTATCTTCCAAGAATGAAGAACCACCTCGACGACGCCGGATGACGGCAAGGGAATATCGCAAGCTTTTCCCTTCACCACCAACAAAGCACCGTCGTATCCAACTCCTACACTCCCCCACACCCTCAAGTGACAAGGGGGCCCAGACAGATGAAGACAAGGAGGAAGACCCAGAAGAGCCAGAATACGCGATCGAGCATTCCGCCGCTTAGGCATTATTCGCTACTCGGATATGCCAGTTCGTGACCTCTACGGTAGGATAGGTCGTGTAACCCTTATGCGCAGTCGAGTCCTTGTATGGTTCATATGAAACCATCTAGTGTTTGCTTTTGTTGTGTTTGGATGTATGTCGTATTCTTCCTTCGGGAACATGTAAATGACTGCATCACCCATTTGGATTTTAATGAATGTGTTTTGGCCTTTCGGCCCTTGCATGATTTGATTAGTGTCACACCCACCCCCTTACTAGGCACCCATCTATCTTGCTTTCCCTCTTCCAAGTCATGAGACCTTTTACCGCTCCAATAGGATGCCTGTTGTAACTCGTACTGGCACCTCTACCCAGCAGCCTGAAGCCGGAGCATCCGCTCAGTCAGAGGCAGGCCACGACCAAACCAACGACCAAGCTCCACCACCACCACCTCCTCCGAACATGGACATGGCTCAGCTTCTCCAAGCTTTCCGAGAGGAACGCCAAGCCAACACCGCAGCCCTTCAGTTGATTGCTCAAGCTGTCACCAACAACCGCCAGCCGGCGGAGAATTGCAATGGACGTTCCACGTTGGCAGAGTTCAAAAAGCATGCACCGCCAACTTTCATCGAGACTGCTGAACCCTTGGATGCAGACGACTGGGTCCGCACCATTGAGGACTTGCTGGAACTAGTCGGATGCACCGAAGATCGTGAGTGTTGGGGAACGTAGTATTTTAAAATTTTCCTACGATCACGCAAGATCTATCTACCAGATGCATAGCAACGAGAGGGGAGAGTGTGTCTACGTACCCTCGTAGACCGGGAGCGGAAGCGTCAAGTGATGCGGTTGATGTTGTCGAACTTCTTCGCGATCCAACCGATCAAGCACCGAACGTACGGCACCTCCGCGTTCAGCACACATTCAGCTTGATGACGTCCCACGAGCTCTTGATCCAGTTGAGCTTCACGGGAGAGTTTCGTCAGCACGACGGCGTGGTGACGGATATGATGTGTTCACAGGCGCAGGGCTTCGCCTAAGCTCCGCGATGGTATGACCGAGGTGTGATTCTGTGGAGAGGGGCACCGCACACGGCTAAAACAATTCAACTTGTGTGTCTTTGGGTGCCCCCCTGCCCCCGTATATAAAGGAGCAAGGGAGGAGGGCCGGCCAACCTCCTATGGTGCGGCTAGGGAAGGAATCCTACTAGGAATAGGATTGCAATCCTATTCCTAGTAGGAATCACCAAAGAAGGAAGAGATGGAGTAGGAAAAGGAAGAGGTGGCGCCTCCCACCAATCCTAGTCCAACTAGGAACTAGGTGGGGCGCCGGCCAGCCCTATGGGCTGCCTCTCTCCTTTCCACAAGGCCCACTATGGACCATCCCCCTTCGTAGGAGGTTCCGGTAACCCCCTTCGGCAATCCCGATAAATCCGAAACTTTTCCGGTATACTTCCGGTGTCCGAATATAGCCGTCCAATATATCAATCTTTATGTCTCGGACATTCCGAGACTCCTCGTCATGTCCGTGATCTCATCCGGGACTCCGAACTACCTTCGGTACATCAATACTCATAAACTCATAATACCGATCGTCATCAAACGTTAAGCGTCCGGACCCTACGGGTTCGAGAACTATGTAGACATGACCGAGACTCATCTCCGGTCAATAACCAATAGCGGAACCTGGATGTTCATATTGGCTCCTACATATTCTACGAAGATCTTTTATCGGTCAAACCGCATAACAACATACGTTGTTCCTTTTGTCAAACGGTATGTTACTTGCCCGAGATTCGATCGTCGGTATCTCTATACCTAGTTCAATCTCGTTACCGGCAAGTCTCTTTACTCGTTCCGTAACACATCATCTCGTGACTAACTCATTAGTCTTTTGCTTGCAAGGCTTATTGTGATGTGTGTTACCGAGAGGGCCCAGAGATACCTCTCCGACACTCGGAGTGACAAATCCTAATCTTGATCTATGCCAACACCACGAATACTTTCGGAGACACCTGTAGAGCATCTTTATGATCACCCAGTTACGTTGTGACGTTTGATAGCACACAAGGTGTTCCTACGGTATTCGGGAGTTGCATAATCTCATAGTCATAGGAACATGTATAAGTCATGAAGAAAGCAATAGCAGTAAAACTAAACGATCAAAGTGCTATGCTAACGGATGGGTCTTGTGTTGGGGAACGTAGTATTTTCAAAATTTTCCTACGATCACGCAAGATCTATCTACTAGATGCATAGCAAAGAGAGGGGAGAGTGTGTCTACGTACCCTCGTAGACCGAAAGCGGAAGCGTTTATCAACGCGGTTGATGTAGTCGTGCACCTTCACGATCCGTCCCGATCTAGTACCGAACGTACGGCACCTCCGCGTTCAGCACACGTTCAGCTCGATGACGTCCTCGCCTTCTTGATCCAGCAAGACGGGCGAAGTAGTAGATGAGTTCCGGCAGCACGACGGCGTGGTGACGGTTGTTGATGAAGAACAATCTCTGCAGGGCTTCGCCAAGCACTACAGAAACTAGACGGAGGATAAACTAGAGGGTCGGGGTAGCCGGCACACGGCTTGGTGTATCTTGATGTGTCTTGGGTGCTAGCCCTACCCCTCTATTTATATGTTGAGCCTAGGGGTCGAAACTTGGAGTAAAAGCCTTCACAAAGTCGGTTTCACCCGTAAGGCAAGAGTCCTTCTCGGACTCCAGGGCCAGACGCCAGGGTTCCCGGCGTCTGGACCCAGACGCTAGGGACCCTGGCGTCTGGCCCCTGGACTCCGCAAAACTTCCTTTTCCAAAAACCTTGTGTGCTTTCCCTTTTGGCCCAAATAACGTGTTCTTGTACCCAAACACTTCGGGAAACATCCGGAACCTCTTCCGGTGAATTCCGGAACCCTTCCGGAGGTCAAACACTATTATCTCATATATTAATCTTTATCTCCGGACCATTCCGGAGTTCCTCGTCATGTCCGTGATCACATCCTGGACTCCGAATAACATTCGGTCACCAACATACATAACTCATTAAATACTATATCGTCAACGAACGTTTAAGCGTGCGGACCCTACGGGTTCGAGAACTATGTAGACATGACCGAGACATCTCTCCGGTCAATAACCAATAGCGGAACCTGGATGCCCATATTGGCTCCTACATATTCTACGAAGATCTTTATCGGTCGAACCGCATAACAACATACGTTGTTCCTTTTGTCAAATGGTATGTTACTTGCCCGAGATTCGATCGTCGGTATCTTTATACCTAGTTCAATCTCGTTGCCGGCAAGTCTCTTTACTCGTTCCGTAACACATCATCTCGTGACTAACTCATTAGTCTTTTGCTTGCAAGGCTTATTGTGATGTGTGTTACCGAGAGGGCCCAGAGATACCTCTCCGACACTCGGAGTGACAAATCCCAATCTTGATCTATGCCAACACCACGAATACTTTCGGAGACACCTGTAGAGCATCTTTATGATCACCCAGTTACGTTGTGACGTTTGATAGCACACAAGGTGTTCCTATGGTATTCGGGAGTTGCATAATCTCATAGTCATAGGAACATGTATAAGTCATGAAGAAAGCAATAGCAGTTAAACTAAACGATCATAATGCTATGCTAACGGATGGGTCTTGTCCATCACATCATTCTCCTAATGATGTGATCCCGTTGATCAAATGACAACTCATGTCTATGGCCAGGAAACATAACCATCTTTGATCAATGAGCTAGTCTAGTAGAGGCATACTAGGGACACTCTGTTTTGTCTATGTATTCACACATGTACTAAGTTTCCGGTTAATACAATTCTAGCATGAATAATAAACATTTATCATGATATAAGGAAATATAAATAACAACTTTATTATTGCCTCTAGGGCATATTTCCTTTAGTCTCCCACTTGCACTAGAGTCAATAATCTAGCTCGCATCGCCATGTGATTTAATACCGATAGTTCACATCGTTATGTGAATAACACCTATAGTTCAAATCACCATGTGACCAACACCCAAAGGGTTTACTAGAGTCAATAATCTAGTTCACATCGATATGTGATTAATACCCAAGAGTAATAAGGTGTGATCATGTTTTGCTTGTGAGAGAAGTTTTAGTCAATGGGTCTGTCATATACAGATCCCTATGTATTTCGCAAATTTCTATGTCTACAATGCTCTGTATGGAGCTACTCTAGCTAATTGCTCCCACTTTCAATACGCATCCAGATTGATACTTAGAGTCATCTGGATTTAGTGTCAAAGCTTGCATCAGCGTAACCCTTTACGACGAACTCTTTATCACCTCCATAATCGAGAAATATTTCCTTAGTCATCCAATTACTAAGGATAATTTTGACCGTTGTACAGTGATCTACTCCTGGATCACTATTGTACCTCCCTGTCAAACTCTTGGCAAGGTACACAACGTGTTTTGTACACAGCATGGCATACTTTATAGAACCTATGGCTGAGGCATAGGGAATGACTTTCATTCTCTCTATATTTTTCTGCCGTGGTCTGGCTTTGAGTCTTACTCAACTTCACACCTTACAAATCAGGCAAGAACTTCTTCTTTGACTGATCCATTTTGAACTACTTCAAAATCTTATCAAGGTATGTACTCATCGAAAGTCTTATCAAGCGTCTTGATCTATCTATATAGATTCTTGATGCTCAATATGTAAGCAGCTTCACTGAGGTCTTTCTTTGAAAAACTCCTTTCAAACACTCCTTTATGCTTTCCAGAAAATTCTACATCATTTCCGATCGACAATATGTCATTCACATATACTTATCAGAAAGGTTGTAGTGCTCCCACTCACTTCTTGTAAATACAGGCTTCACCGTAAGTTTGTATAAATCTATATGCTTTGATCAACTTATCAAAGCGTATATTCCAACTCCGAGATGCTTGCACCAGTCCATAGATGGATCGCTGGAGCTTGCACATTTTTGTTAGCACCTTTAGGATTGACAAAACCTTCGGGTTGCATCATATGCAATTTTTCTTTAATAAATTCATTAAAGAATGCAGTTTTGTTATCCATTTGCCAGATTTCATAAAATGTGGCAATTGCTAACATGATTCGGACAGACTTAAGCATCGCTACGGATGAGAAAGTCTCATCGTAGTCAACTCCTTGAACTTGTCGAAAACCTTTCGCAACAAGTCGAGCTTAGTAAACAGTAACATTACCGTCAGCGTCGGTCTTCCTCTTGAAGATCCATTTATTTTCGATGGCTTGCCGATCATCGGGCAAGTCAACCAAAGTCCACACTTTGTTCTCATACATGGATCCCATCTCAGATTTCATGGCTTCAAGCCATTTTGCGGAATCTGGGCTCGTCATCGCTTCCTCATAGTTCGTAGGTTCATCATGGTCTAGTAACATGATTTCCAGAACTGGGTTGCCGTACCACTCTGGTGCGGAACGTACTCTGGTTGATCTACGACGTTCAGTAGAAACTTGATCCGAAGTTTCATGATCATTATCATTAACTTTCTCACTAATTGGTGTAGGAATCACTGGAACAATTTCCTGTGATGTACTACTTTCCAATCCGGGAGAAGGTACAATTACCTCATCAAGTTCTACTTTCCTCCCACTCACTTCTTTCGAGAGAAACTCCTTCTCTAGAAAGGATCCATTTTAGCAACGAATATCTTGCCTTCGGATCTGTGATAGAAGGTGTACCCAACAGTCTCTTTTGGGTATCCTATGAAGATTTACTTCTCCGGTTTGGGTTCGAGCTTATCATGTTGAAACTTTTTCACATAAGCATCGTAGTCCCAAACTTTAAGAAACAACAACTTTGGTTTCTTGCCAAACCACAGTTCTTAAGGCGTTGTCTCAACGGATTCAGATGAGACCCTTATTTAACGTGAATGCAGCTGTCTCTAATGCATGACCCAAAACGATAGTGGTAAATCGGTAAGAGACATCATAGATCGCACCATATCCAATAAAGTACGGTTACGACGTTCGGACACACCATTATGCTGTGGTGTTCCGGGTGGCGTGAGCTGTGAAACTATTCCACATTGTTTCAAATGAAGACCAAACTCGTAACTTAAATATTCTCCTCCACGATCAGATCGTAGAAACTTTTATTTTCTTGTTACGATGATTCTCTACTTCACTCTGAAATTCTTTGAACTTTTCAAATGTTTCAGACTTGTGCTTTATTAAGTAGATATACCCATATCTGCTCAAATCATCAGTGAAGGTCAGAAAATAACGATACCCGCCGCGAGCTTCAACACTCATTGGTCCGCATACATCAGTATGTATGATTTCCAACAAATATGTTGCTCGCTCCATAGTTCCGGAGAACGGAGTTTTAGTCATCTTGCCCATGAGGCATGGTTCGCAAGCACCAAGTGATTCATAATCAAGTGATTCCAAAAGTCCATCATTATGGAGTTTCTTCATGTGTTTTACACCAATATGACTTAAACGGCAGTGCCACAAATAAGTTGCACTATCATTATTAACCTTGCATCTTTTGGCTTCAATATTATGAATATGTGTATCACACGATCGAGATCCAACAAACTATTTTCATTGGGTGTATGACCATAGAAGGTTTTATTCATGTAAACAGAACAACAATTATTCTCTAACTTACATGAATAACCGTATTGCGATAAACATGATCAAATCACATTCATGCTCAACACAAACACCAAATAACAGTTATTTAGTTTCAACACTAATCCCGAAAGTATAGGGAGTGTGCGATGATGATCATATCAATCTTGGAACTGCTTCCAATACACATCGTCACTTCATCCTTTAACTAGTTTATGTTCATTATGCAACTCCCACTTCGAGTTACTACTCTTTAGCAACTGAACCAATATCAAATACCGAGGGGTTGCTATGAACACTAGTAAAATACACATTAATAATCTGTATATCAAATATACCTTTGTTCACTTTGCCATCCTCCTTATCCGCCAAGTATCTAGGGCAGTTCCACTTTTAGTGACCATTTCCTTTGCAGTATAAGCACTTGTTTCAGGCTTGAGTTTAGCTTTGGGTTTCTTCACGGGAGTGACAACTTGCTTGTCATTCTTCTTGAAGTTCCCCTTCTATCCCTTTGCCCTTTACTTGAAACAAGCGGTCTTGTTAACCATCAACACTTGATGCTTTTTCATGATTTCTACCTTCGCCTACTTCAGTATCGCGAAGAGCTGGGAATTCCTTTCGTCATCCCTTGCATATTATAGTTCATCACGAAGTTCTACTAACTTGGTGATAGTGACTAGAGAACTTTGTCAATTACTATCTTATCTGGAAGATTAACTCCCACTTGATTAAAGTAATTGTAGTACCCAGACAATCTGAGCACATGCTCACTGGTTGAGCTATTCTCCTCCATCTTGTAGGCAAAGTACTGTCAGAGGTCATATACCTCTTGACACGGGCATGAGTATGAAATACTAATTTCAACTCTTGGAACATCTTATATGCTCCATGGCGTTCAAAACGTTTTTGAAGTCCCGGTTCTAAGCCGTAAAGCATGGTGCACTTAAACTATCAAGTAGTCATCATATCGAGCTTTTGTCAAAACGTTCATAACGTCTACATCTGCTCCTGCAATAGGTCTGTCACCTAGCGGTGCATCAAGGATATAATTCTTCTGTGCAGCAATGAGGATAATCCTCAGATTACGGAACAATTCCGCATCATTGCTACTAACATCTTTCAATCTTGGTTTTCTCTAGGAACATATGAAAAATAAACGGGGAGCAACATCGCGAGCTATTGATCTACAACATAGATATGCTAATACTACCAGGACTAACTTCATGATAAATTAAAGTTCAATTTAATCATATTACTTAAGAACTCCCACTTAGATAGACATCCCTCCGGTCATCTAAATGATCACGTGATCCAAATCAACTAAACCATGTCCGATCATCACGTGAGATGGAGTAGTTTCAATGGTGAACATCTTATGTTGATCATATCTACTATATGATTCACGCTCGACCTTTCGGTCTCCAGTGTTCCGAGGCCATATCTGTATATGCTAGGCTCGTCAAGTTTAACCCGAGTATTCTGCGTGTGCAAAACTGGCTTACACCCGTTGTATTTGAACGTAGAGCTTATCACACCCGATCATCATGTGGTGTCTCGGCACGACGAACTTTCACAACGGTGCATACTCAGGGAGAACACTTATACCTTGAAATTTAGTAAGGGATCATCTTATAATGCTACCGTCGTTCTAAGCAAAATAAGAAGCATAATAAGATAAACATCACATGCAATCAAAATATGTGACATGATATGGCCATCATCATCTTGTGCTTTTGATCTCCATCTCCAAAGCACCGTCATGATCACCCTCGCAAAACATGATCATCTCATACAAAAACCATATAACTCATCATGTCTTGACCATATCACATCACAACATGCCCTGCAAAAACAAGTTAGACGTCCTCTACTTTGTTGTTGCAAGTTTTACGTGGCTGCTACGGGCTTTAGCAAGAACCGTTCTTACCTACGCATACAAAACCACAACGATGTTTCGTCAAGTATGTGTTGTTTTAACCTTCACAAGGACCGGGCGTAGCCACACTTGATTCAGCTAAAGTGAGAGAGACAGACACCCGCCAGTCACCTTTAAGCAACGAGTGCTCGTAACGGTGAAACCAGTCTCGCGTAAGCGTACGCGTAATGTCGGTCCGGGCCGCTTCATCTCACAATACCGCCGAAGCAAAGTATGACATGCTGGTAAGCAGTATGACTAGTATCATCCACAATCTCATTGTGTTCTACTCGTGCATATCATCTACGCATAGACCTGGCTCATGATGCCACTGTTGGGGAACGTAGTATTTTAAGATTTTCCTATGATCACGCAAGATCTATCTACCAGATGCATAGCAACGAGAGGGGAGAGTGTGTCTACGTACCCTCGTAGACCGGGAGCGGAAGCGTCAAGTGACGCGGTTGATGTTGTCGAACTTCTTCGCGATCCAACCGATCAAGCACCGAACGTACGGCACCTCCGCGTTCAGCACACGTTCAGCTTGATGACGTCCCACGAGCTCTTGATCTAGTTGAGCTTCACGGGAGAGTTTCGTCAGCACGACGGCGTGGTGACGGATATGATGTGTTCACCGGCGCAGGGCTTCGCCTAAGCTCCGCGACGGTATGACCGAGGTGTGATTCTGTGGAGAGGGGCACCGCACACAGCTAAAACAATTCAACTTGTGTGTCTTTGGGTGCCCCCCTGCCCCCGTATATAAAGGAGCATGGGAGGAGGGCCGGCCAACCTCCTATGGTGCGGCTAGGGAAGGAATCCTACTAGGAATAGGATTGCAATCCTATTCCTAGTAGGAATCACCAAAGAAGGAAGAGATGGAGTAGGAAAAGGAAGAGGTGGCGCCTCCCACCAATCCTAGTCCAACTAGGAACTAGGTGGGGCGCCGGCCAGCCCTATGGGCTGCCTCTCTCCTTTCCACAAGGCCCACTATGGACCATCCCCCTTCGTAGGAGGTTCCGGTAACCCCCTTCGGCAATCCCGATAAATCCGAAACTTTTCCGGTATACTTCCTGTGTCCGAATATAGCCGTCCAATATATCAATCTTTATGTCTCGGACATTCCGAGACTCCTCGTCATGTCCGTGATCTCATCCGGGACTCCGAACTACCTTCGGTACATCAATACTCATAAACTCATAATACCGATCGTCATCAAACGTTAAGCGTGCGGACCCTACGGGTTCGAGAACTATGTAGACATGACCGAGACTCATCTCCGGTCAATAACCAATAGCGGAACCTGGATGTTCATATTGGCTCCTACATATTCTACGAAGATCTTTTATCGGTCAAACCGCATAACAACATACGTTGTTCCTTTTGTCAAACGGTATGTTACTTGCCCGAGATTCGATCGTCGGTATCTCTATACCTAGTTCAATCTCGTTACCGGCAAGTCTCTTTACTCGTTCCGTAACACATCATCTCGTGACTAACTCATTAGTCTTTTGCTTGCAAGGCTTATTGTGATGTGTGTTACCGAGAGGGCCCAGAGATACCTCTCCGACACTCGGAGTGACAAATCCTAATCTTGATCTATGCCAACACCACGAATACTTTCGGAGACACCTGTAGAGCATCTTTATGATCACCCAGTTACGTTGTGACGTTTGATAGCACACAAGGTGTTCCTATGGTATTCGGGAGTTGCATAATCTCATAGTCATAGGAACATGTATAAGTCATGAAGAAAGCAATAGCAGTTAAACTAAGCGATCATAATGCTATGCTAACGGATGGGTCTTGTCCATCACATCATTCTCCTAATGATGTGATCCCGTTGATCAAATGACAACTCATGTCTATGGCCAGGAAACATAACCATCTTTGATCAATGAGCTAGTCTAGTAGAGGCATACTAGGGACACTCTATTTTGTCTATGTATTCACACATGTACTAAGTTTCCGGTTAATACAATTCTAGC
Source organism: Secale cereale (assembly GCA_902687465.1). Taxonomy (NCBI): domain Eukaryota; kingdom Viridiplantae; phylum Streptophyta; class Magnoliopsida; order Poales; family Poaceae; genus Secale; species Secale cereale. Next base: position 781,438,136 of record LR738711.1, read on the forward strand.
ATGAATAATAAACATTTATCATGATATAAGGAAATATAAATAACAACTTTATTATTGCATCTAGGGCATATTTCCTTCAGTGAGAAGGTGGCTTATGCAGCCCATTGCCTCGGGGGGACTGCTAGAGCTTGGTGGGATGGATTCAAGGTCATGAATGCTGAACAAGACATCACTTGGGTCAACTTCAAGGCAGAATTCCGCAAAGCCCACATTCCTTCCGGGATCATGGCTATCAAAAAGCGTGAGTTCCGATCTCTGAAGCAAGGAAGTGGCACTGTCAAGGAGTACATGCAGAAGTTCAGTGTTCTGTCAAGGTATGCCCCTGAAGATGTCAGCACTGATGCTGCAAAGAGGGAGTGCTTCATGGAAGGCCTCAATCAGACTCTGCAATACTCGCTTGTCGTGTGCGACTGCCCAACCTTCCCTGACCTGGTGAACAAAGCACTCATGCTTGAAGACAAGCGGCGTGCTTTGGAAGACACTCGCAAGCGCAAGATGGTCAGCAAGGGAAGTTCCAGCAACCAGAAGCCTCGTCCGTGGCAGTCAGCCCCGGCCAAGCCAACCAATCAGCAACCAAGAGCTCCTGCACCCCGCACCAACTTTTAGCCTCAGCAGTATGCCAACCCAAGGCCATCTTTCAACCCCAATAACAGTGGTGGCAACAATATCAACAATCCAAACCAAGTCACTTGCTTTGGATGTGGTCAGTCAGGACACATCTCAAGGGTGTGCCCCAACAAGAAGCCTGATGCCCCGCGCCCCAATGCGCAGAACCCAGGACAAGGCCGCGGGATGCCACCAAGGAACCCAGCTCCTCGCAACCCACCTAACCATGGGAAGGGGCGTGTGAATAACATCACTGCTGAAGAAGCCCAGGAAGACCCGGACGTCGTGCTGGGTACCTTCCTTGTCAACTCAGCACCTGCAACTGTCTTGTTTGATTCTGGAGCAACGCATTCATTTGTCACTCAAAGATTTGCATTAAAAAGTGGCATGACCCCTACACCCCTGAATAACCCTATGGTGGTACAAACCCCCGGAGCAGAGATGAGAGCCAAGATAGGTTGTAAGGGAGTCAGTATTACCATTAATGGTGTAGATTTCCTAGCAGACCTCATCGTCCTGAGATCGCAAGGCTTGGATGTGATCCTAGGCATGAATTGGCTCAGCAAGCACCAAGGCTTGTTAGACTGTGCCAATCGGACAGTCACTGTAACCAATGACGAGGGAGTCGAAGTTAAGTTTGCTTCCAACTCCTCTTCCGCTCAAGCCGCTCAAGTCAACTGTTTGTCTAAAGTCGGGCTAGAGCAAGTACCGGTGGTATGCGAGTATCCTGATGTCTTTCTGGATGAACTACCGGGAATGCCCCCTGACCGTGACATTGAGTTCATCATCGAGCTCGTGCCCGGAGCAGGACCCATCTATAAGAAGCCTTATAGAATGGGGACGGAAGAATTAGCCGAGTTGAAGAAGCAACTAGAAGAGCAGCTGAGGAAGGGATTTATCCGCCCAAGTGCCTCCCCTTGGGGATCACCTGTTCTGTTTGTGGCAAAGAGGGATGGTACCATCCGCTTATGCATTGACTATCGTTCCCTCAGTGAAGTTACAATCAAGAACAAATATCCACTTCCCAAGATTGAAGATCTGTTTGATCAGCTCAGCGGAGCCAAGGTGTTCTCCAAGATCGACCTCAGATCTGGGTACTACCAGCTGAAGATCAGACCCCAAGATATTCCGAAGATGGCATTCGTAACCAGATATGGATTGTACGAGTGCACGGTCATGTCCTTTGGGTTAACCAATGCCCCAGCTTACTTCATGTATCTCATGAATAAAGTCTTCATGGAATATTTGGACAAGTTCGTTGTTGTCTTCATTGATGACATTTTTGTCTTCTCGAAGACGGAGGAAGAACACGAGCAACATTTTAGGATGGTCCTAGACAAGCTTCGGGAGCACCAACTATACGCCAAATTCAGCAAGTGTGAGTTCTGGCTGCATAAAGTTGGATTCTTAGGTCATGTCTTGACCGAAGAAGGACTATCAGTTGATCCCGCAAAGATCGAAGCTGTGACCCAATGGCAATCTCCAACGACCGTCAAGGAAGTCAGAAGCTTCCTCGGACTTGCGGGTTATTACCGCAAATTCGTGGAAGGATTCTCTAGCATTGCACGGCCAATGACTCAGCTCCTCAAGAAGGACAAGAAGTTCGAGTGGACGCCAAAATGCGAAGAGAGCTTCCAAGAGCTCAAGAAGAGATTGACCACCGCCCTAGTTCTGGCAACACCTGATATTCACAAGGAGTTCCTGATATATTGTGATGCCTCCCGAACCGGATTGGGAAGCGTTCTCATGCAAGAAGGCCGAGTCATAGCCTACCTTTCCAGGCAGCTACGACCTCATGAAGAGAACTACGCTACTCACGATCTTGAGTTAGCAGCAGTGGTTCATGCCTTGAAGACGTGGCGACATTACCTCCTAGGGAAACGGTGTGAGATATACACAGACCACAAAAGTGTGAAGTACATTTTCACCCAAAAGGAATTGAACATGAGGCAGCGAAGATGGTTGGAACTCATCAAAGACTATGACCTCAGTGTTCAATATCACCCCGGGAAGGCTAACGTGGTGGCCGATGCCTTAAGTAGGAAGGCTTGCTCTTTGAATGCCATTATTCAAGAAAGGCAGCCAGCCTTGTTTAAGGAACTCGAACAGTTCAGTTTGGAATTGGTCACCCCTGGATTTCTGGATCATTTGGAAGTCAGACTGACCCTGATGGACGAAGTCAAGAAGGCGCAAGACGGACACGCAAGCATTGAAGGCATCAAGAAGAAGATGAAGCTAGGCAAGGCCCCAGGATTCTCTGAAGACGAGCATGGGACTGTTTGGTACAAAGGCCGCATCTGCGTACCAAACAAGATGTAGCTGAAAAACCTGATCCTGCAAGAAGCCCACGACACTCTGTATTCCATCCACCCCGGAGGAACCAAGATGTACCAAGACTTGAAGGCAAGATTCTGGTGGCACGGGATGAAAAGAGAGATTGCAACCTATGTTGCAAAGTGTGATGTGTGCCAAAGGGTCAAGGCTGAATGTCAGCGACCCGCTGGATTGCTTCAACCACTCAAGGTTCCTGAGTGGAAGTGGGATAAAGTCGGAATGGACTTCATCACTAGATTACCAAGGTCAAATAGAGGACATGACTCCATCTGGGTCATAGTCGACAATTTGACCAAGGTGGCCCATTTCCTTCCGGTCAAGACCACTTATGATGGCAACCGGCTGGCAGCTCTCTACATCGACAGAATCGTAAGCCTTCACGGCGTTCCCAAGGAGATTGTGTCAGATCGAGGAACCCAGTTCACCTCGAGGTTCTGGAAGAAGTTCCAAGAAGCCTTGGGAACCAAGTTATCTTTCAGCACGGCTTTTCACCCACAGACCGGAGGTCAGACGGAGCGAGTCAATCAAATTCTCGAAGACATGCTCCGGGCCTGTGTCTTGGCATATGGAGCCAAATGGGAAGATTGTCTCCCTTTTGCCGAGTTCTCCTATAACAACAGTTATCATTCGAGCCTTCAGATGGCACCATTTGAGGTGTTGTACGGACGCAGATGTCGCACACCCCTCAACTGGTTAGAGACTGGAGAAGGGCTAGTCTTTGGACCGGATATTCTCCGCGAAGCAGAAGAGCAAGTCCAACTAGTCAGAGAACGTTTGAAGGCAGCCAAGTCAAGGCAGAAGAGCTATGCTGACACTCACCGTCGGGACATGAGTTTCCATGTCGGGGACCATGTGTACCTGCGGGTAACTCCTCTAAAGGGAACCAAGCGTTTCCACGTCAAGGGGAAGCTCGCACCAAGGTTCATTGGACCCTTTGAGATCACTGCACGACGAGGAGAAGTGGCTTACCAGTTGGAACTACCACCTGAGCTATCCGATGTCCACAATGTATTCCATGTGTCACAACTCCGGAAATGTCTCCAAGTTCCGAACAAGCCTGATCTCTACAAGGATGTTGATCACCAAGCCATTGATCTGCAGCCTGATTTGACCTACCGCGAGAAGCCCATTTGCATTCTGGATGAAGCAGAACGACGGACGCGAAGCCGAACCATCAAGTACTTCAAGGTCCAGTGGAGCAACCACACGGAAGCAGAAGCGACCTGGGAACGTGAAGACTATCTTAGATCCGAGTTTCTCGATCTCTTTTAAGACCTAGTTTAGGAATCTCGGGGACGAGATTCTTGTAAGGGGGGGTAGGTCTGTCACACCCTGCATTTTGTAACATGTTATTTGCATCAATGAAGCATGAAAATTTGGACCAGCAATTTTTTTTGGCATCATTTGGCTTTTATTTGGAATTGAGTTTTTCTTCCTATGTTTTTCATGTGCTCATTAAAGTCAACTATTACCTCTTGTAGCATTCATCTCCATACCCAAAATTTTTGCCCAATGATCATGACAAGTGTTATATAGCAGTATAGTATTTTCCTATAAAATTAATTTGGCCAAAATGTATTTTTAAAATTTAGTATTCCAAAAACCCCTGAATTGAGGTTTGCACTGCAAGTGCTTGATTTAGGGTGAGAAAATTATTTCAAAAAGTATATTTGAAACCTAGTAGTCATAGGACTCCCAGAAACCACAAAAGTATAATTTTAAAAGTTATTTTCTTATTTTATTTAAAAGCTTTTTCTTAAGGCCAGAAATGGTCTTTAATAGGAAAAAATTATTTAAGTATTTTAAAAATATTTGCCAAAATTTAGGGAGACTCATAGGACATATATTACCCATATATAAGAGTTTCAACACTTGGTCATGTTCAAAATAATGGGCTAATCCCTCCAAAACCCTTTCTGGATATTTCAAGCTTTTGAAATATTTACAAAGGAAATATTCTCCAAAAATTCCAGGGAAATTCTATCATGTCATATATGACATATTTGATGATCTTGCCAAGCCCCATGCCTTGGGAAGCAAGATAACATCCTCAAAACCCTTCATAACCATTCTGTCCATATTTGAAGTTTGAGCAACTTTACATTGCCAAACTTGTCCAAATGCTCTCAAACTTGGTGCACATGCTAGAATGGCCTAATAAGGCATCTAGACCAAATGGCACAAGGTTTGGAGTAGAGCAACTTGATAAGAATACCCCAAAACCCTTTTTGTTTTAAATTTGAACAACTTTACATTACCAACTTTTTACCTAGAGCTTCAAACTTTGTGGGCATGATCATAACCCCAAATGATGAAACTACATCAAGTGGTGCATCAAGGGGAGATGATTAGCTTGACTTAAACAAGATGAAGCCATTTCTGTTGATTTCTAGGGTTCACCAAAGTTACATTGGCTAGTTTCTTCAAATGAGCCCAAATTTGGTAAAACACCCTATTTCCATATGTCATTCAATCCTGTTAAGTGTCATGGCAAGTGGAGATCATTTGCTTGACAAAAACATGATCAAACACCTTCTGCTATTTTACCAAAACTACCATCTTGACCCCTTTTACTATTTACCTTGGCCTCAACTTTCTACCACAGCTTCATCTAGTTACTATCTACCTCCAGTAACTCCCCCATGTCCACAGCTCCATGATTGAGGGGTGAAAACCCTAGTTCACCTTGCTGGACAACCGAAATTCACTAAGTTACCAGCTTCACCTCTGTCTCCTTGATTCTCCAGAGCATCCAAGGCCTCATCCGAGCTGCTTGCATCACCCTGGACCCCCCAGACACGGCGGACGCGCCCAGAGGACCAATGGCATGCCATGGCATGCGATAAGGCCGCTCCAGAGCACGCTACAGTGCGCCCCCGCACTATAGCTTCGCCCAATCGCCTGCCCCCGACAACCTCGAGCTCTCCCCTCGCGCTAGTCGATGCCCCTCGACGTCCGCAACCTCCCCCGGCGCTGTCCCCCTCCTCCTCCTCCCTCCAGTGGCCGCCTCCACACGCGGGCTGGCCGCCCGCAGCCTCCACTCGTCGGCCTCACACGCGCGCGCTGTTTGGAGTGTCCCCCGCTCCCCCTCTTTCTTCCCTCCGCCCTGGAGATCGTCCAGCAACGCCACAGACACACCCCCGTCGCCTCCCGTGCACTGTGGCGTCGAGCAGAAGCTCGCCGGCGCACAGGTCCACGGGACCTCGCCGCTCCCCTATAAATAGGGCCCCCCCGAGCCCTCCACTCGGCACCAACAGCCTCCCCTCACCCCCTTTAGCCCTCCAGCACCACTTGTTCATCCCCAGAAAGCCCCTGTGCTCGGGATCGACCGGAGCTCCGCCGCGTCGGGCAGCCGGAGATCTCGAGGTACAGGTCCTCTCCGCCCCTTCTCTCACTCGATTTGGAACCACCGCACCTCAATGATGATTTCCCCTCACTTTGCCCTCTCTATAGCTATCGGAATCGGCCGGAGCAGCGACTTCCCGAAGCTCCTCCGCCGTCCCACCTCGCCGCCGGCGAACGAGGCCTCCCCGGCGAGCCGCACCACCACCACTACCTCCGCGACTCGCTACTGAGTCCATCCCTGCCCTCCGTTTGCCCCGCCGTGCCCGGAATCGTCGCCGGTGAGCTCGTCGTCGCCGTGGCCGCAAGGTTGAAGATGACAGGCGGGCCCCGCCTGTCATCCTCACCGCTCTCTCTCTCCCCTCGTAGTCGCTGACAGCCAGGCCCCGCCCGTCAGGTTTAAAATCCTGACATGCGCGCGCTGGCTCCCGAGCGGCTGGGCTCTTCGCCCTGGGCCGTACACTGTGGCCATTCTGGCCCAGTGGCACAGGGCTATTTCTTTTTATTCTTTTTTGTAAAACTTCAAATAATTTTACAGAAATGAATATTAGTCCAAATGAATTTATTCCAACTCCTAAAATCTTGTAATATTCCAACCTATTTAATGGTGTCACTTTCACACATATCCATGAAACTTTTCTGTTCTGTTCAAATTTAAATTCAAATTTGAGCAATAAAACTCCTATTCAAAAATCCTTAGATTCCATTCTGTCAATCCAAAACTCCATCTAAGAATTTTTACCATCTTAGTTTTTCCTCTAGTATTTAACAAAAATAAGTTGACATTTTTCTGAGCACTTTGATTTTTCTGTTTTTATTGTGGTCTTATTTTTCCGTTGTTATTATGCGACGTATAGATACCGTATTTGACGAAGTTGCTGAAGAAGGAGAAGGAGAAGGATTTGAAGACTTTGAAGACCAAGCCAATCCAGGCAAGCAGCCCTTTGACCATGATACACTTGTTCTCGGAACCCATTTGTTTCCGATGCATGATGATAGAGTTATGGTGGTTACCTAGTTAGAAACCACCACATGATGCATGTTTCACTCATGATCTTGCTATGTGCTAGATGTCATGCAAAGGGTTAGTAGTGATGCTTAGTGATGCATGTGAGTCATGAACCTTCGTGGTTGAAATCTTTTCATAAACCCCATCGGGTGCCCCTAATGCCCGAGGGTGGTGTTGAGTTAGGTCATCACTTGAGGAAGAAGTGATGTGCCCGTAAAATCTTGTGCATGGGTGAGATAATGGATTAGATTTATGTGTGACTACCGTCCCAACCAAACATGTGCAACCACTCTACCCCTTATGGGACGGGGCTTTATTAATTACTTAGGTCGATACTAGCATGGTGCCCGCATTACTAGTGACGGGAAGACTTGAGGTCTTTCCCGGGATGGGGTCGTGCTTGGATAGACGACCATGACTGTTTTTACAGGGCACCGGACACACCGTTTGTCCCTTCGGGTACGCGTGACATTGAAATTAGGGCAAGTCCCATGATCTATTGTTTGTACTCGAGGGCCGTGTACCAACGAGTGGACTCTATGTTAGTGTCGTCTAAGGAAAGATAATGACCGGGTGCTTCCCCCGAGTACTTGAGGTACTGCGGGATCGTGGGTGACACAAAAGCTTCCCGGATCTTGTGGGTAAAGTGCGCAACCTCTGCAGAGTGTAAAACTATTCGAATAGCCGTGTCCATGGTCATGGACAGTTGGGTGGTGCCACTTAAACTATGTCCAGAATTTTACCGCATCGGTGAAGTATGTGTGTGATGAGTCAAGGTGGTGACTTGACTCGATGACTGGAATCATATTCATGTTGATATCGGTAACCTGTTTTCGAGGTTACGTGAACTCGTTGATGCATACACTTGATGGAAGAATATTTATTCTAGCCCATTGCTAGATTGCTCAATGTTGTTCTATTGCATTGTTACTTTGAACCAAATCATGGGTTTCTTGCGAGTACATTCAAAGTACTCATTGGCTTGCCACTGGTTATTTAATTGGCTAGGCATGGAGGAACAGGATTATGAAGAAGAGTTCTTTGGAGACGAACATGCGAACTAGGACGCTATCCCAGTCAGAATGCCTGTAGGGTTAAGGCAGATGGCATGGGTTCTACCTATCATCGAAGACTTCCGCTATTTGAGTTATTTGCTATTCAGCCCGTGAGGCTTTATCTATGTAAGACTTGGCCATAATGGCCATAATTTGTGTAAGACGGTATGTATGGATGTAAGACTCTTGTTATTCAGCTTCTGTGTGTTCAGTGAGCATTGATCTCTGGGATCACTGTACACGTGCATTCGGTGATCTCGACTCCTAAGTCGGGGTCCCCACAGCGGGCCTGCCCTATGTACATCACCTCCTATGGCCCTTGGTGCCTTGTTCTCACATGAGCTAATCATAGTTGGATGAGTCAGGGCGCGCGACCGGTGCCTCGCCATCGTGGGAGCCTTGCGTCGGTTGTCTCTCTTTAGCATCGTTGCATGAGAAGTCTGGGAACGACGCCTGTGCTCGGGTCCGTCCCTGCAGCGTCGATAAACCCAACGGCTGAGCTCTGTCTAGCAGGCCGGTCCCATTCACGCCACCTCCTAGGGTCGTTGGTGCTTGGCCTTCTCGTGCGATATCCTCCAGAGATTCACTCGGCGCAGACCACCTAACCATCTCGCACGACCCTGGCCCTTGTTCCTAACTCAAAATCCAGGCGCAACCGGCCTTAAGGTAGGGCCTTGTGAGTCCCGCGCTGGCTCACGGGTGCCCATATACACCTCGTCTAACTGGGTTGTACACGCTCGGAGTGATCCCCCAGAGGGACCTCCCACCCACGCATCCAGTGGAAGCCCCATGCTCTGCGCTCGTGGACGACACGGTCGAGGAGCGGCTATGCCTATGCCAAGTGGAAGCCCTATGCTCCGTGCTGGGGATAAACAATTGAGGGTGCCTCCGGGCTGCACCAACTTCAGGATGGCCTCTTGGCCGATCGATGAACCTCTCCCCGTGATGAGCGCGCGAGGGCTGGACGCGGGGGCTGCGCTCAGGCTTGGCCTGGCACATGCCATCTCACCAGGTCCTTGCACCTGGTCCTTGCGCGCCCCTCCCAGGCAAAGGTTGACGAAAAAAAGGTATGGAGCTCTCGAGGGAAACTCGTACGTCAAGGGGGACCCGTGAGCATTGCGACTCAGGGGCGTCACTGACTCCGTAGCCCCTCACCCCTTGGTCATGTCCTGGTGATTCGGACACCCCAACAACGGATGAGGTATGCGCGGGGTTGGGCCCTACGGACGTAGAGCATAAGTGCCCTCGTGACGATCTAACTCCTAGAACATCAAGCTCGTTCACACGTCAAGGGGGACCCCTGAGCATCGCGACTCAGGAGCCTCACTGGTCATGTAGCTCATCACCCCTTGAGCTCGTCCTGGTGATCCGGATGCGCCAACGGCGGTTGAGGTATGCGCGGGGCTGAACCCTGTCAATGCAGAACGCCAGGGCAAGTAGAAAGGAAATCAAGCATGGAAGGAAGTAAATTATTACAAAGCATAATGTCTCACAGGTTTTGAAAGCAAAGTTCTCACGCCTCCACAAGGCACGGTAAATGTCGCAGGATAAATTCAGGAAGGGGTCTCGCGTGAGATGATGGTGTCACCAGCTGCAGGGGGCTCTTCGTCGACAACACCTCCACCCTCACCATCGGCTCCTGTCGCCATGGTTGCGGGGTCAACGCAGAGGAACTTCTCCAATAAGGCCTCCATCGGCTTCTTCACGTCCTCAGCAGCAGCGTCACTGCATTCAAGAACCACCGGTTCGATCAAGGCGCCGAGGTCGATGCTGGGGTCCCGAAGATGAAGGTGGCAGAAGATGCGCGTCGCGACAGAGGTGAAGAGCGTGCGGCTCTCCCCCTCCACCATCGTGTCAACTCTAGGGCCGATGCCTTCGAGCAGCGCGACAAGCTTGTGAAGCAGCTCGGCAAGGCCTTCCTCCAGGGTCGCCAATGGCTGCTCGTACCCTGCTTCGTAAAGAGAATGCAACGCTGTGCGGGAGCTCAGCTCAAGGGAGGTGAAGGCGTCGCGCCCCTCAGCAAGGGTATTCTCCCTGACCTCCAGCCGAGCCGCCTCCTCATAGACAAGCTTGGCATGGGATGCCCGCGCCCTATCCACCTCCACCTTCAGCTTGTCCAGGCAGTTCCATTCGGCGGCCTGCTCTTGGGCCGCCTGCTCCAGCTTGGCGTCGTGGTCGGCAAGCACGGCTTCTCGGGCCTTAAGCTCATCCTCCCGTTTCTGAAGCTGGCGGGTGCGAGTATCCTGCTCTTTGCGCAAGGCCTTCAGCTTTGCCTCCATCGTGCCGCAGCGCTGCTTGGCGGATGCGGTCTCGGCCAGCGCCGTGTTGTGAGCCATCGTGGCCTTACTGGCCAGACTCTTGCCCTCTGCAAGAGCGGCCTCGGCCCGGCCCTAGGCTGTCCTGAGGGATGTGTCGACCTGGAGCCACCCCGAGATCACCCCCAGGCGCCCCGCCACCACGCAGCTGCCAGCACCCTGAAGATCGGCCCGGAGCTAGTCCAGCACGATGTAGGCCTCATCCAAAGCTCCAAACCAGGCCAAAGCGATGTGACCTGCCGACGACTGAGCTTCGGCAGAAGGCAATACCGGCGCCTAGACTAGCGCCGCCGCAACAGTAAGGGCAGCAGGTGCTCCAGGGCCCCTGAACCTCCCGCGAACACCGAGGCAACGGAGGGCCTCGGGGGCTGCCAGGCCACCGAGGCGGCATCCCCTGAAGCTCAAGCACCAATCCCCGAGGGGCCTGCTCCATCGCCAAAGGGCCCACGGCTGGCGGTGTGTCCGCAGGGGCCTCAGCCGCCTCCTTCTTCTTCTTCGCCACGAGCTAGAGCCTATTTGCTAGGAGAGAAGTGTCATGGTGACGGCTCTGAGGATGGAAATAAAATGCAAGGTACGACACTTACTCGTCAGCAGCAATGTATGCTCTTTTCCTGGACAGGAGTGCGGTGCCCCCGACCTTCTTGGGCACGGGCGACGTCGCGCCTTCGAGAGCAGTTGGGAGCGCGGCGGCTGCCTCCGAAACAACGGCGGAGGCGGAGGAGTCACCACCATCAAGCACCGCTGCCTCACCCTTCTTCGGAGTCGTCGGGCGAAGCCTCCGCATAGGGGTGCCCTCAGACCTCATGAAGACCCCAGTGGGATGTGGGATCCCTCGCCCAAGTACTCGGCGGTGTCGATCATCAGAAAGATCATGGAGGAGCTCACTCTACAGCGGGGGAGAAGCCCCCTCCACGTCGTCCATGGTTGCCTCCAAGTCCCCCTCCTCCTTCTCTTCAGGGTCCTTGCCCAAGGGCACCTGCATCGGGAAATTGGGGAAGCCTTAGCGGTACGAGCCCCAGCTCCTTGAAGACAGGCATGGCGGCGGCTAACTCCACACCGTCGCCACGATGATACAGCGGAAGGAAGGCTTTAGGGAGGCCGCCAGGGTCTTTCTCGCGCAAGGTGCACACGGCCCTGCTCAGCTCCTTGTCCGTCAGGTCCTCCGGGCGCAGCCGGAGGTCATCCCCCGCGCCCCTGAGATCCCACATGGGGCGCGAATGCGCCTGGAGTGGAGCAAGGCGCTCCACCAAGAACTCCTTGACAAGCATGCCCTCAGCTTGTTAGCCTTCAGACCCGTCGTCATCTTCTCCAGGACCGGCGCTGGCCGGGGGTCGGTGAGCTTCTCGTGAGCCCACCGGTCTAGCTTCGCCGACATCATGGTCGACGGGTCCAACTTGCGTGGAGGCGCTTGGCATCCATGAAGATCCATTTGCATCAGAAGTCCTCCACCTTCTTCCCAGCCCTCGAGAGCGCGTTGCTGCCATGGGGAGTGACAAGGCAGACGCACCCAGAGCACTGGGTCGAGTTGCGCATCCGGAGGTAGAAGAAGTGACGAAGCAACGCGACCGAGGGCGCCATCCCCACGAACGCCTCACGGTAAAAAGCGAAGACAAACAGGAGGAGGATCGAGTTTGTGGGTGATCGGCCACGAACCCCTCGTTGGATTACCCCAAGTGGAAGGTGTAAGATGCAGTAAGTAGAAGTGTTTTCCCCTAGCAAAGATGCCAAGGATCGAATCCCCAGAGACTCCTAGGTTCAACAGGTAGGTGTCAATTGCTACGGCGCCAGATTAGTAGCAACCAACATGGACCTGCACACAGATACAAATAACTTTGCTCCCAACGAGTACAGAGAGGTTGTCAATCTCTCTGGCCTTGTAGTTCACAAAGGGTTAAAAGCAATATGATAGTAGTGATAGATAGTGTTTTGCAATAGTAAGTAAAATAGCAGAAAATAAATAGTGTATGTGATCAATGATGGTAATATGGACCGGAGTCTCATGATGTTCACTAGTGATGTCTCTCTCCCAAAAGACGATAAAACAGCTATGTGAGGTAAACAAATTACAGCTGGGCAATTGACAGGACCACGCACGCAAACCAATGCTGACTACATTGCAAGAAAGGTTGAGGTTCAAAGCATGGGCGGTACGCCAAAGTAAGTAGACCGAAATCCATCAATATCTACTACTAATCATCCACCTTGAGATATCTATCCAGAACATCTCGCTGGTATTAAGTTGCGAGTCCCACCCATAGTGTAAACTCAATGCAACAGACAACTGCATTAAAAGAACTTTGCGTAAAGTAAACAATCCTTGCACCCGCGGGCACAAGCACCGTTGTTTTCCCCCTTGTGGCAACAGCACATCCCCTAGACTCATGTTTCTGTCACTCAAGCCAGTCATCGAGGGGCATGAACCCACAATCGAGCATAACGTTCCCTCTTGGAGTCACTACTTACTACT
>LR738711.1:781456823-781521446 GCA_902687465.1 Secale cereale
GCGCGGCCCAGGGGGGGGCGCGCCCACAGGGCGCCTGGAGCCCCTGTGCCCCCCCCCAGGCTGCCCTTCGGAAGCAGTGTCGTTCCCGGATCGCTGATTTTTTATATATATTTTATGTATTTTTCTGGGCAGTTCTCGAAACGTGAAAACCTGAAATACAAAAACAGCTGAAAACAGAAACTGGCACTGGGGTGCACTGGATTAGTAAGTTAGTCCAAATATGATCAAAAGTGTATGTAAGTGTATGAATATCATAGCAGTATCACCCAAAAGTGGCATGGAGCAAGCAGAAATTATAGATACGTTTTCGATGTATCAGTGGGGACCCCCACTCATAAGTCGAGATTACTGAATCACGTGTATAGTGATCCCAGAGATCAACGCTGACTGAAAACACAGAAGCTGAATAACAAGAGTCTTAGATCCATACATACCATCTTACACAAATTATGACCATTATGGTCAAGTCTTACATAGATAAAGCCTCATGGGTTGAACATCAAATAAACTCGAGTAGCGGAAGTCTTCGTAGATAAGTAGAACCCATGTCATCTGGCTTAACCCTACAGTTATTCTGAATGGGAAAGCGTCCTAGTTCGCATGTTCATCTCCAAAGAACTCTTCTTCAAATTCCTGCTCTTCTATGCCTGACCAATTAAATAACTAGGGGCAAGCCAATGAGTACTTTGAATGTACTCGCAAGCAACCCATGATTTGGTTCAAAGCAACAATGCAAGTTGTATCAACAAGTAAGCAACCTAGCTTCAAGCTAGTTGAGATGTCCTATCAACTTGTGAGATATGCATTAGTGAACTTGGGTAACCTTGAGAACAGGTTACATATATCAACATAAATAGAGTTTGAATCAATGCTAGCTCATTCAACATGTCAAATCACCACCTTGACACAAATAGTTCTCTTCCACACACTTATGCACCAAGATTGTAAAATTTCTGGACATAGTAAGTAGCACCTCCCAATTGTCCATGACCGTGGACACGGCTATTCGAATAGTTTGACACTCTGCAGAAGTTGCGCACTTTACCCACAAGATCCGAGAAGCTTTCGTGTCATCCATGATCCAGCAATACCTCAAGTACTCGGGGGAAGTGATGACCCACAACTATAGGGGATCAATTGTAACTCTTTTAGATAAGTAAGAGTGTCGAACCCAATGAGGCACAGAAGGAAATGACAAGTAGTTTTCAACAAGGTAGTGTCTGCAAGTGCTGAAATTGTAAGTAGCGAGTAGTTTGATAGCATGGTAATTTGTAATGAGCAAGTAACGACAATTGTAATAAGTATGCAGCAAGGTAGCCCAATCCTTTTGAGGTAAATGACAGGCCAAAACGGTCTCTTATAGTAAGCAAAGCATTCTTGAGGGTACACGGGAATTTCATCTTGTCACATTCATCATGTTGGTTTGATTTGTGTTTGCTACTTTGATAATTTGATATGTGGGTGGACCGGTGCTTAGTTGTTGTTCTTACTTGAACAAACCTCCTACTTATGATTAACCCTCCCGCAAGCATCCACAACTATGAGAAAAGTATTAAGAATACATTCTAACCATAGCATTAAACTCTAGGATCCAATCGGCCCCTTACGCAATAGTGCATAAACTGGGGTTTAAGTTTCTGTCACTCTCGCAACCCACCATCTATTTACAACTCCACAATGCATTCCCTTAGGCCCAAATATGGTGAAGTGTCATGTAGTCGACGTTCACATGACACCACTAAGGGAATCACAACATACATACTATCAAAATATCGAACACATACCAAACTCACATGATTACTTGCAACATGATTTCTCCCGTGACCTCAAGAACAAAGCCAACTACTCAAAAGTGATGAACATGCTCAAGATCAGAGAGGCAATATTTAGCATAATGGATCTGAAAACATAATCTTCCACAAATAAACCATATAGTAATCAACTACAATATGTAATCAACACTACTAGTCACCCACAAGCGCTAATCTATAGTTCCGGTAACAAGACTGAATACAAGAGATGAACTAGGCTTTGAGATGAGATGGTGTTGTTGAAGATGTTGATGGAGATTGCCCTCCCCAAGATGAGAGAGTGGTTGGTGATGATGATGATGATGATGATGATTTCCCCCTCCGGGAGGGAACTTCCCCCGGCAGAATCGCTCCGCTGGAGGGCAAAAGTGCTCCTGCCCAAGTTTCGCCTCGAGATGGCGCCGCTCCGTCCCGAAAGTCTTCTCCTTATTTTTTATAGGTCAGAATCACTTATATACCAGAAGATGGGCTCCGGAGGTGGGCCGAGGAGGCCACAACCCACCAGGGCGCGGTAGGGGGGCCTGGCGCGCCCAGGTGGGTTGTGCCCACCTGGTGGCCCCCTCTGGTGTTTATTGGCTCCAGTATTTCTTAAATATTCCATAAAAATCCTCGTTGAGTTTCAGCTCATTTGGAGTTGTGTAGAATAGGTGGCCTGACGTAGCTTTTTCAGGTCCATATTTCCAGCTGCCAGAATTCTCCCTCTTGGTATGTTCCTTGCAAATTATGAGAGAAAAGGCATTAGAATTACTCCAAAAAGCATTATTATGGATAAAAACACTATAAATAACAGTAAGAAAACATGATGCAAAATGGACGTATCAGGAAACACCCAATCATTACCTTTCCCTAGACGATACTAACATAGGGTCCACTCGTTGGTGCACGGCCCTCGTGTATAAGTAAAAGATCATGGGACTCTGCCCTTTTCACATTATCACGCATACACGAAGGGACCAACGGCGTGTCCGGTGCCCTATGAAAACAGTCATGGCCGCCTATCCAAGCACGACCCTGTCCCGAGAGTGACCTCAAGTCACCCTCGTCACTAGTAATGTGGGCACCGTGCTAGTATCATCCTAAGTAATCAATAATGCCCCGTCCCATAAAGGGGTAGAGTGGTTGCACATATTTGGTTGGGACGGTAATCACACATAAATCTAATCCATCATTTTACACACACACACACCAAAAGGCTTCCTTCGGTACACCACTTCTTCCTCAAGTGGTGACCTAGGTTTAACATCACCCACGGGCATTAGGGGCACCCGATGGGGTTTTCGAAAGAATGTAACCATGAAGAGTTCATGGTACACATGCAACATTATGCATCAACCACTAATCTTTTGACATTTCATTCAAACAATTATAACCTTTCTTTTAATAAAAACTCGAACTAACTTTATTATATAACTTGCACATGATAACAATGATAGATCACTAAGCAAACTCTCAAAGAAGAAAAGATCGAACTAAACTTTATTCATCTAAGCAAAAGATTGAACTAAGATCTTTCCCTAATAATAAAGCGATTAGTGCTTCTGCCCGCCTGCTCACCGTCGCCGCGCTTTTTGCGAAAAGGTCCTTAACGTTTTCTAAAATCAACCCGCGGTCCAATTGATAAGTCAAGCCGTAACAGTTTGTGAAGAAAAAAAACACCGAGACGACCCACGACCTACCTCCCATCTCCACCTCCAACGCCAGCGCGCCGCCATCCCCTGCCACGGCGCCGCGCACCGCCGGCCCCGACTCCTCCAACGCTCGCCGCCGGCACCGATGCCTCCGCCGCGCGCAGCCATCGCCTAACCCCCCGCCGCTCGCACCCCTACCCGAAGTGCCCCGAGGCCCCCACCCCTGCGGCTTTCCACCACCGGTGCCGCTCCTTCTCCCAACTCCTCTCTCTCCTCCTCCTCTGCTACAGCCGCTCTCCATTGGCCGGTCAACTCCCTCGAGTCCCACCCCTCCCTTACGCACAGGAGTGCCTCCCAATCCTTCCCTTTCTCTCTCTCTGTGTGTTCGATCCGGATCCACCCCTTTTCTAGGTGCAGCACAGAGGAGAGCTCGCTGTTGCGGTGGGCCTTGACAGTGGCAAGCTGGGAGCTGGCTAGGTCCTATCCGACAAGGGACGTCATGACCTCCACATCTGTCCTGTTACCGATGAACTGCACCGCGACCATGACCACTGCGTTGACAAGAAAGGTACTACTACCTCGAACATGAGTCCATGACCACTGCGTTGACAAGAAAGGTACTACTTCCTATTCCATATTCCATTTACAAAGAATGGCATCTAGATTGAGCACTCGTACAACACTGCATTATTTGTACACGTGAATGTCAATGGTAGTTATGACTGATAAGATGGGTCAGCCATGGATGCAAAGGATACAGAGCTTCAGATTTTCAGTTGCTGCTAGCTATACTCTGTTGTACCATCTGGTAATGCCAATACAGTGGTTGTATTGTTTACGATTGCAGTTGGAAATAGATAGATGAATGATTTCAACAACTGGATTAAGCTCTGCGGCAAGTTGTGTTCCCAACTTTTACTCTCACTACCTTCTTACTTCAGGGCAAATCTTCCCAACAAAAAAGCATACCAGATGCCTCTCTTTCAATGTCTAAAGATTGGTTATCTCATAACTGGCCGTCAGAGGGAGAAATTCAGCTTCATAATCTCCATGTAAATACCATCATCTATGTTCCCTCTTGCCCACTTATGTTACAAATTTGCATTTTTTTTGTGTTGGCATGTTCTAAAGCAGCTGCAATTTTTTTTGCCCTTGTGAGTAAATTGTCGGAAATCTAAACTCATGGGAAAATGAATTGTTTGATTCAGTGCTTTGCCTTGCCAAGAACAGAATTTTTCTAAGTAGCTCATGTCATTAATTTTTTAATAATGATGCAGATGAGATATACTCCAAGGTATGCAGACGGGTATTTTTGGTTGAATAGGTAGTGGTAAATCAACTCTCATGCATGCACTTTTCCATATCATGTCTCCTATTGTTGGTTAGATAATAGTAGACATTGTCGACATTGGCACCATTGGGTTGTACGATCTGAATTCTAGATTGGCCATTATCAATGTTCGATTGAACTGTGAGATACAACCTTGACCCTCCAGCACAGTACACTGACAATCAAGTCTAGGAGGTAGTCTTTATATTCACATGCTCATTGCTTGTCATTTCTCAAGTTACTAAACAATCATTTAAAATATCTGTTTGTCATGGATCGTAGTTGAATCTGTTGCTCGTAATTGTTTTTTAGTTTGATATGTCTTCACATTCCCACAATCCTATGAACCTACATGTTCCCATTGATACTTTGTAAACCTTGTACTGGCTACAACGGCTGTGTGCATTTCTCAAATACGACGGCTCTCCAATCTTCTTAACTTACCAGAAAATGACTGAAAATTGTTATTCTACATAGCACGGATTGAGTCTGTCGGGTTCACCGTCGCGGATTTTTTTCACAAAAGTCCCTGTAATTTTTAGGAATCAACCCGCAGCCCACCGTAGCCCGACCGTAAGTGAAATCTTTACCTAATAATAAAGAAAATTGGGTTTCTGTTCATCCGTCATTAGAAGTGCCCCTGAAGTTGTAAATAATTACCCACCATGCCATTGTTAAGTGAAAAACGGTTCGGTACCTGTCGTGGATTTAGCACGGCAGCTGTCCTGGTTAAAGGACTTAGGTGTGAGGCCATCGCTCGGGTTAGCTTAAAGGGGTTAAAGCGGACGAAGGACACAAGGAGTTTTTATACTAGTTCGGCCCCTTCAATGAAGGTAAAAGCCTACGTCTAGTTTGGTGTGGTATTGCTTGGGCTTCGATGACCAGGGAGCGAATCCGCTTTGCCTGTGTCTCGAGCTGCCTCTGAGGTTAGAGGGCGACGGGGGAAGGTCTCCAACTCTTGCTCCTGCTGCCTCTGAGTTTAACGCCCCAGTCGTCGAGGGCTGTTGTATGGGTTGTGATCCGGCCATGAAAACAATAACCCTGTTTGGCGGATCGAAGGGTCCGGAATACTATCGCCATCGGACACACCCTCAGACCGGCCGTCCTGCAACAGATACAAAGATTCGGTCTCTCCGGATGAAGATTCATCGTCGGAATAGACAACTGTCTCGCCACCAGAATCCGATCCATCCTCGGCTTGTACTCCATGCACTGCTCCAACGAAAATGCGCTTCACGGCGGGCTGAATCCGGGCTGATCTCGCACGCTGAGCCGGCTCGACGATGTTGGGGAAGATGTCCAACTCAGGGCCCGGTTCGCCGATCTTGCCGATGAAGACGTGGATGCCGCCAAAGGAGACACGGTACCCGTATTCGATTGAATCGGCCTCGGGGCCCCAGCTTGCATCGTCGATGTAGATCCGGTCGCGATGACTCTTGGTCATCCGGCCCACTACGTAACCCTTGAGCCCTTCAAAGCTGCCCTTCAAGAACTCGAAACCATCATGCAATAGCCCCACGGTGGGCGCCAACTGTCGTGAATTTAGCACGGCAGATGTCCTGATTAAAGGACTTAGGTGTGAGGCCATCGCTCAGGTTAGCTTAAAGGGGTTAAAGCGGACGAAGGACACAAGGAGTTTTTATACTAGTTCGGCCCCTTCGAAGAAGGTAAAAGCCTACGTCTAGTTTGGTGTGGTATTGCTTGGGCTTTGATGACCAGGGAGCGAATCCGCTTTGCCTATGTCTCAAGCTGTTCTCTCTCGTCCTGAACCGTCGTCGGGTCGTCCCTTTATATAGGAGGCGACGCCCGGTCCAGTTTACAGAGTCCCGAGGCTGGCTCATAAACGTGTCCGCCTTGATCTCTACTCTTTCTTTCTTACATCCCAAGTTACATGGTACGACGGTTTATAGACCGTGGGCCTTATACATGGGCCCTAAACCTCTACGGGTTGCAACCTCCTGCTACATACTCTACTGAGCTTCTGATAATATAACTTTACCAGCGTAATCTGGACCTTCCTAGCCGGTTTATACCTACTAATAATATCCCTGACATTAGGCCCCAGATTGATTTGAACTTGTTCATGTTAGTCCTCAAAGCCTTGTACGAATTTCCTTTCTGCAACTCTTGTAGGCTTCATAAACCGGACATGACGTCATCTCCTGAAATCGCTTCAATCTGTCGTGACATCATCTTCGCATTTAACGCCTGCATCTGTTTGTTATCTTTCTTTATTGCCACACCAAAGATCGAGGCGACATCTCAATCTATATCCGATTTCTGGCTTCCTCGATTCCCGCGCTTGCCGTTTTTATCTCGTCGGCCTATAAATACAGCCGAGGCCCAACTCTTTCCCCTTCTGCTTCTTCTTCCTCCGTCTCCAGCGCTCGAACCTCCGCCACTGTTCTTTGAGCTCGCCGTCGTCCACAAGCCCGGCCGCCGCATCGACCTGAACGCGTCCAGAAAACTCGCCACTTCCTTCTGCTTCTTCGGGTATGCTACCTTCTTCCCCATAGATCTAAATTCTAGGGTTTTTTCTGTAGCTTGCCGCGAACCCTCGTTTCTTCGTAGTTCATCGCCGTAGATTGGTTTTAGCGTCTGGCGCCAAGTCATCCTTTGCTGCAGCGTCTAAGCTCCCAAGACCAGGCTCGATACGCCCCTCAACTCTCCAAGCTTAGGGCTTTCGTAGCAAACGGTTTAACCGGGGTTGACTTTGTTCGATGCTGGATCTCTTGGAGCATTCTTCCATTAAGTCGGCGTTCAAGCTTAATGTGTGAATATACTAGCAAACCAGAAGATCCTCAGCGTCATACCAAAATAGTACTTCCTGACAACGAAGTTACTGAATCTGCAAAGAAAATGATGAACATCCCTCTGGAGGACAGTAGCCGGACCAGTTTAGCTCCTTTCTGCGCAGACAACCGTCCACCCCCGGTAAGACTCTTTGTCTATTTCTTTCCATTTTAATCCATTCACATCAGTTGTCTTAAACATGTTATTATTCCTTTACGAAGGCCAATGATCCTTTCTGGAAGAAGAAAGCTCAAGATAAGCCGGTGAAGCAATCACGCAGGAAAACCTTTGCCGTAAAGAAGAATAAAGCTGCTATCGCTTCCGGTTCAAACCCTGAAGAGGATGATCCGGCTTCTGAGGTATTGCTTGACTCTTATGTCTTTTGGTCTCCCTTTGTCTGAATTTATGTTAATAATGCCTTTTCTCAGGACCTGGCGGAGGGAAGCAAAGCGGATGGAGTTGAGGTAATTTCTCTCTCATCTGATTCAGAACCGTTGCCACCCAAGATTCGCCGGGTATCCCGGAAATATCCATTTTCTCACCCTTATGCTCAATTGGATCCAAACTTTCTTTTGAAGAAACAGCAGCACGAAGCTCGCCAGACCACACACCATAGTGGCCACGTGGTTGAATCGTCCGGGATACGCCTCACGCCAGCTCGCAGATGCCGCTCAGAGGTTTTGCTCACTCCAACCCTTCTTCATCCAAAAGCAGGCCTTATTCGCAAACCTCTTAAACCGTCTGATCCCAACTACCAGGAAGCTCCTCTATCTTCTTCCGGCGAGTCGACTGCTACTCAAGTCCCAGTGCTTAAGACCGTTCCCGGGTAAGTCATCTTCCAGATGTCCGGTTTATCTTTTCGTTTTAACTTTGCGATTCTCATGACTCTTTTGATCTTTTATCAGTATGCCCAAGCCTAGCGAAAAGGCAAAAGCAAATAAACCGGCTGCTGAGCACACCACTGCTGAACCGGCCGAGGACCCTGGAGCGGCCAATCCTCCAGAGGAAACTATTGAAGCTTAGCACGATGATCCCACCCCTATGGATCATGAAGATCTTGCTGCTCCGGGGGGTGAAGTTATGGAGAACACGACTGAACCGGCAAGCCCTGTCCGGGTTAGTCCTCCTCGGGCTAGCCCGGCTCCTGTTAGTCCGATGCGCACTGCTGATCCCCTCCAGCCAACCGCTGCCTCGACAGCAGATGTTGATATAACCGGGATAGGCTTCACTGCTCCCACAGAGCCTGTTATCTTGGCCAAACACACCGCCAAGGAGTAAAAGCTCCAGCAAGACAAAGGCAAATGGAGTACAGATCTGTCAAGCTATAACCACCTTAGTGCCCAGGAACTCCACTCTGGGTATCTGAACCGGCTCTTCACCAGTCGCGACTACGAGGCCGGTTTAGTCAACATGATGAAGGAGAAATACGAGGTAACCTTCTTTCCTTTTGCCTTCCATTTCTGCTTGTGCTTTGCAATTATATCTTTAGGCCATAGTAGCCCCCAAGTGCCTGTTTACTTCCCTGTAGGTGAACCGGGACTTCTCTTATGTCTGAGAATGATCTTACATTAGCCCCCAAGTGCCAAGGGCATAACTTGTTTATGTGCTTGGGACTTGTCTGAAAAGTTGCTTTCTTTACTTCAATTGTACATTAGCCCCCAAGTGTCGAGTGCATAACTTGTTATGTGCTTGAGACTTTGCTTGAACTGTCCTTCTAACACGTTTGCATTTCTTGTAGGCTGGCTTGAACCGGAGAGCTTCGGAGGCAACTGAGCTCCGGAATAGCTTGGCCTTCCATGAGACTGCTTCAACCAAAGCTAAGGAAGAACTTGTCCTTGCTTTAACTAACATGGAAAAACTGAAGAAAGATTTTGAAACGAAGCGGTCCATATGGGAGGTGCAGAGGGACACTCTAGAAAAAAGAGCGAAGGATGCTGAAGCTGCTCTCAATCCGGTTACACAGGAGTTATCTGGGTTGAAACAGCAAATAGAGAACATGACATCTGCTATCTTCGGTGAGTACCTTTCTTCGTATGTTTGCATCCCTGCAATCTTTATTCTGCTTCGGTTTGACTTGCCAATTGTATATAGGGAGGCGCATAACTCATCTTGGAGATGATGTTCGGAAGAAGCTCAAGGCTGCTTATACCCTGGTGGAGCAGCTCTACTCCGGTGCTCAAAGGGCTATTAGTGCCATGTCTCATAACAAACCGACGCCGACCATCATCCAAGCCACCCTGGAAAAGCTATCTGTCTTGCCTGCGCGACTTGTTGAGGTGAAGATGTCTGCTGCACGAGCTGGCTCTCTTATGGCATTGACCCGGGCCAAAGCGTGGGTCCCCGATTTTGATCCGGCGGAGGCCATGAATGGTTACCCCAGCATGAAAGAGGACGGGTCAGCCTTCTCTGCTGAAGATCTCCGTGCTTTAACGAAAGACATGAACCCTCTTGCTAGTAAGCTTGCTGACGAAGCAGATTTAACAAGGTATCATCCGACTTACGACCTAGAGAATTCGCGGGTGGAGCGGCCGGTTTATGACACTGAAAATATGATCCCACCAGTTCGTAAGCACACTTTCGCTCCAGGCATTGACCCGTCAGATCTTATAAATGATGAAATGTATTTTCGTGCCCTTTCCAAGATTGACTGGAGCGCTCCTGATTTCCAGCTGCTGCCAGAAGTCGACGAAGATCCGGCACAAGTTGACCCTCAGCATTCGCAGCATGCTGAAGAAGAGTCCTAAACCGTCGCTATTTAATTTTTAGTTGCTGAATACTTTGCCAGAAACTTTGATCCATTCGGGCCTGCAAGTGCCTTGTAATAGAATAGTTGAAATACTGCCTTTGTCCCACTGTTATGGTACTATTTTGATTGGCATCTTCCAATTAATCTTCTGTTTGCAATGTTTTAACAACTTATATTACCTGTGCCTGCATGAACAAATCTTAAAAATGTCCTGGCGGTTTACCACCGGACGGATTATATTGCCCTGATATATATTCCAAATAGATAGCCTTTGAACTGCATATAAAACGCAAACATATACCATACCTCTGATTAAGTGTACCTGTAGACCTTAACCCGGTAGGAATAACTTAACGTGCGAGCGCTGATGAGGCCCTTGGCTCTCTTATTGGCTTAGCATGATGGTCGATCCGGGTTGCAATGAACGTCGGTTTAACTCTCGCTGGTGTTCATGACCCAGACTTTATGATCAACCTTGTAGCCGTCCAGTCTCGCATCAATGGACTTGGTTAAAAACCAATGATCTTGACGACAAAGATTTGTGAAACCATAAAAAATAAAAATAAGGTTTTTTGGGCAAATAAGACCATGTAGTCGAGGCTTTTTACGAGCTGCCAGGCTCCAAATTCGAGGCTTTTTATGAGCTGCCAGGCTACTGTCATTAACCATTTTAGCAAAGCATGTCAAGATGCTCCGCAATCCTTAACCAAATCATCGATGACAAGCTACCCAATGTTTCAAAATCTCTTAAAGATTTTGTCTTTAGGTAATCAACTCGATGATCGTCAATTTAACGTGGCCAAGTTCACGGTCCCGAAGGATTGACTTGTGGCAGGTTCGACGGGTCATACCAGGTTTACCTGGACGGCGTGATTTACTTGATGTAGGAAGGTTAATCCGGGGTTTTAGGTGCATGCACCGAGCTTCCAAGCCATGTTCACTACAAGGGTATTCAACTCTCTGCGAGCCCCCATGTAGTGTGTGAGCCGTTTGCTCATCGGGGCATATGTTTGAGCTGGGTTAGGCACCAACACTCTCTTTTACCCCTCATCATCATGTGGAAATTGCCGAGGCAACCAGAGCAGTGCTCTTATGATGGGCTTCATACCGCCGCCGGCTCAAGAGGCCATGGGAAACTCCCTTGCCCACGGAAGCCCCCATGTGATTCTTGCTTGTAAAAGATGGCTGATTCCTTGATTTATCAAGGGCGTCGGTTTAGGAGGCCATGGAAAACTTCTTCGGAAACTCCCATGTGATACTCTTTTGTACAAAGAACACGGCTGATTCCTTGATTTTATCAGGGGTGCCGGTTTAAGAGGCCATGGAAGGTTTCTTTCGAAGCCCCCATGTGATACTCTTTTGTATGGAAGACACGGCTGATTCCCTGATTCTATCAGGGGCGCCGGTTTAAGAGGCCATGGAAGGTTTCTTTCGAAGCCCCCATGTGATACTCTTTTGCGAAGAGATGGCTGCTTTCCCGGTGTTCCGAGGGCGCCAGTTTATTTTATTAATATATACATTGTACATAAAGCGGAGCCAATGGCTCAAGTATAATAAGGTCGAAGAAGAGCGATGTTCCACGGCCGCTTGGTCTCCTCCTCTGCCGTACGTGAGTCCTTATGTTCTCAAAGGTCGACAAGGTAGTATGATCCGTTGTGCAGGTTTTTGCTGACCACAAAGGGCCCTTCCCAGGGCGGGGATAGCTTGTGCATATCTGTCTGGTCCTGGATGAGCCGGAGCACCAGATCGCCCTCCTGGAACGTCCTAGTCTTAACCCGGCGGCTGTGGTACCAGCGCAAGTCTTGCTGATAAATCGCCGATCGTGCTGCGGCCATGTCCAGTTCCTCATCCAGCCGGTCCAAGCTGTCTTGTCTTGCTTGTTCGTTATCCGCTTCAACGTAAGCCGCCACCCATGGTGAGTCATGCCGGATATCACTAGGGAGGACCGCTTCAGCACCGTACACCATAAAGAAAGGTGTGTACCCTGTAGATCTGTTAGGCGTAGTGTTGATGCTCCATAAGACAGAAGGCAACTCCTCCACCCAGCAACCCGGCGTTCTTTGTAAAGGAACCATAAGCCGGGGCTTGATGCCTCTCAAGATTTCTTGGTTGGCTCTCTCAGCTTGGCCATTGGATTGGGGGTGAGCTACTGATGATACATCAAGGCGAATATGTTCTCTTTGACAGAACTCCTCCATATCCCCTTTAGATAGGTTGGTGCCATTATCAGTTATAATGCTGTGTGGAAAGCCAAACCGGAAAATCACCTTTTTGATGAACTGAACCGCTGTTGCCGCATCACACTTACTGACAGGCTCTGCTTCAACCCACTTTGTAAATTTGTCCACTACTACCAACAGGTGGGTTTCTTATCTTGGGATCTTTTAAAGGGTTCAACCATATCAAGCCCCCAAGTCGCAAACGACCAAGTGATTGGAATCATCCGCAACTCCTGCACCGGTACATGAGCACGCCGTGAAAATTTCAGGCAAGCGTCACATTTTCTGACCAAGTCCTCTGCGTCGGCGTGAGCCGTCAGCCAGTAGAACCCATGACGAAAAGCTTTGGCTGCCAAGGACTTTGAGCCGGCGTGATGACCACAATCCCCTTCATGAATCTCTCGAAGAATATCGCAGCCTTCCTCTGATGATACACACCGCTGGAACGCTCCAGAAACGCTGCAGTGATGAAGTTCTCCATTGATGATAGTCATAGACTTAGACCGCCGGATTATCTGTCGGGCCTCGACTTCGTCCTCTGGCAACTCACCTCGGCTCATGTATGCCAGATAAGGGAGTGTCCAATCCGGAATGACGTGAAGTGCTGCGACCAACTGTGCTTCTGGATCAGGAACATCCAAGTCCTCCTCTGAAGGTATCTGCACCGACGGACTACGCAATTCATCCAAAAAAGTATTAGGTGGAACCAGTTTACGCTGGGAGCCCAGCCGGCTTAATGCATCGGGTGCTTCATTTTTCCGCCGGTCTATGTGATCCACCTGATATCCCTTGAAATACCCTGCGATTGCATCCACTTTTCGTCGATAGGCTACCATGAGCGGATCCTTAGAGTCCCACTTACCAGATACTTGTTGTGCTACTAGATCTGAGTCACCAAAACACTTAACCCGGCTCAAGTTCATCTCCTTGGCCATCCGCAAACCATGGAGGAGAGCTTCATACTCAGCAGCATTGTTAGTACAAGGGAACATTAAACGGAGGACGTAACAGAACTTATCACCTCGCGGGGAAGTTAACACGACTCCAGCCCCCGAGCCCTCCAATTGCCTTGAACCGTCAAAGTGAATAGTCCAGTATGTATGATCCGGCTTCTCCTCAGGCGCTTGCAATTCTGTCCAATCATTGATGAAATCCACCAGTGCTTGGGACTTTATAGCAGTACGGGGCACATATTTTAATCCGTGCGGGCTAAGCTCAATGGCCCACTTCGCACTCTGCCAGTGGCTTCTCTGTTCTGGATTATATCCCCCAACGGAGCTGAACTGACAACAGTGATTGGGTGGCCGTGGAAATAGTGCTTCAACTTCCGGTTTGCCATGAACACGCCATATACCAATTTCTGCCAGTGTGGATATCTTTATTTCGACTCATTGAGGACCTCACTGATGTAGTAAACCGGACGTTGAACCGGATATTCTTTGCCTGCCTCTTTGCTTTCTACCACAATGACTACGCTGACTGCACGGGCATTGGCGGCCACGTACAACAATAGCAGCTCCTTGTCAACCGGGGCAGCAAGGACTGGTGGTTTTGCCAATTGCCGCTTCAGATCCTCGAACGCGGCATTTGCAACATTGCTCCAGACAAACCGGTCCGTCTTCTTCATCATCTAGTAAAGCGGGATCTCCTTTTCTCCTAAACGGCTGATGAACAGACTCTACGCTGCAATACGGCCCACCACGCGCTGGACATCATTGATTCACGTCGGTTTATCCAAGGATGTGATCGCCTTGATCTTCTCTGGATTAGCTTCAATCCCTCTCTTTGACACTAAGAATCCAAGGAGCTTGCATGCTGGAACACCAAAAACACACTTCTCCGGATTGAGCATCATCTTGTAAACCCGGAGGTTGTCAAAGGTTTCTTTTAAGTCCTCTATCAGCGTCTCCTCCTTCCTGGATTTTACCACAATGTCATCAACATATGCATGGACATTTCTTCCAATCTGCCCTTGTAAGCAGTTCTGCACACAACGCTGATAAGTTGCTTGGGCACTCTTGAGCCCAAAAGGCATGGATACATAGCAGAAGGCTCCAAAGGGAGTTATGAAAGTTGTCTTCTCCTGGTCCTTAACCGCCATCTTGATCTGATGATAACCTGAATATGCATCCAAAAAACTTAGCCGCTCACATCCCGCCGTGGCATTGATAATCTGATCAATGCGGGGGAGAGCAAAAGGTTCAGTTGGGCAAGCCTTGTTCAAGTCTGTGTAATCAACACACATCCTCCAAGTTCCGTTTTTCTTGAGCACCAGCACCGGATTAGCCAACCACTCTGGATGAAATACTTCAACTATGAAGCCTGCGGCCAGGAGCCTAGCCACTTCTTCGCCTATAGCCTTACGCCTCTCCTCATTGAAGCGGCGCAAATACTGCTTGACCGGTTTAAACTTCGGATCAATATTAAGACTGTGCTCAGCGAGTTCCCTCTGTATACCTGGCATGTCAGAAGGCTTCCATGCAAAGATATCACGGTTCTCACGGATGAACTCAATGAGCGCGCTTTCCTATTTGGGGTCTAGGTTAGCGCTGATCGTGAACTGCTTGGACGAATCGCCCGGAACAAAGTCAACCTGCTTGGTTTCCTCTGCCGATTTGAACTTCAATGCCGGATCATGCTCTGTGGTTGGCTTTTTCAACGGGGACATATCTGCTGGATCAACATTGTCCTTATAAAACTTCAGCTCTTCCATAGCACAAACTGTCTCAGCATACGCCATGTCTCCTTCCTCGCATTCCAACGCGATCTTATGGCTCCCGTGAACTGTGATGGTTCCCTTGTGACCCGGCATCTTGAGCTGTAAATAAACATAACACGGTCTAGCCATGAACTTGCCGTAAACCAGTCTCCCAAACAGAGCATGATATGGGCTCCTGATCTTTACAACCTCAAAGGTCACCGTCTCCGATCTAGAGTCATGCTCATCCCCAAAGGTAACTTCCAGATCAATTTTTCCAACTGGGTACGCCGATTTACTGGGCACCACCCCATGGAACACTGTGTTGGACTGTCGGAGCTTCTTATCTGTCAACCCCATACGTCGAAAAGTCTCATAGTATAGGATATTGATGCTACTGCCTCCATCCATAAGCACCTTTGTGAACTTATAACCACCCACCTATGGTGCCACCACCAAGGCCAACTGACCCGGATTATCAACCCGTGGCGGGTGATCCTCTCTGCTCCATACAATGGGTTGCTCAGACCAACGCAAAAAACGTGGTAATGCCAGTTCAACAGAGTGTACTGCTCTCTTCAGAACCTTTTGATCCCGTTTGCACAGACTTGTGGTGAAAACATGATATTGCCCATTACTTAGCTCCTTCGGATTATTCTGATATCCGGATTGCTGTTGCTGCTGACGCTGTTGATTGCCTTGGTTATTGTATCCACCCTGACCATGTTGCTGGTTATGTTGATGTTGATTGTTGCCATTGTGGTTATTGTTACCACCGTGGTATCCTGATCCGGATCCACCACCCTGATAACCCGAACCTTGGAAACCGGGACCTGATCCGCCGGGGGGCTCGTGGTTATACTTGGCCTGTTTCATAAACTCCTGCATGATAAAACAGTCTTTCCAGAGATGCGTAGCTGGGTTTTCCTCTGTACCGTGCTTTGGGCAAGGCACGTTCAACTGGCGATCTAGATTAATGGGTGGCCTCCCGTTGCGTGGGGGCGGTCTACCCTTGCGGTGCTGCTCGTTGTCTTGAACATTGGTATTGGCCACAAAATCTGAGCTGCCCTCCGCTTTACGCTTGCCATTGTACCCTGTACCCGCCGGATTGGTCTGCGCCGGTTTACCATTTTTGCTCGCCTTCCCGGATTTGTCTCCGTCTGCATCTGGATACTTGGTGTTATTAGAGTCTCCATACTTTACCAAAGCGCTCATGAGCGTTCCCACGTCGTTGCAATCGCACTTGAGCCATCCCAGCTTCAGCCTCAAGGACTCGAACCGGCAATTGTTTTCCAAGGTTACTATCGCCGTACTTGGATTGATGCTATTGGAGGAGTGCAGGATTTCAGATACTCACCGCACCCAACTGCTTGTGGTCTCTTGCTATCCTTGAACACATGCTGCTAAGTCAACCACGGACATCGGCTGCTTGCATGTGTCTTTGAAATTATTGATAAACCGGCGACGCAACTCACCCCATGATCTGATGGAGTTAGGTGGTAAACCCTTTAGCCAGGTTCGGACCGTACCCTCAAGCATCATTGTGAAGTATTTGGCACACGCAGCTTCGTCCACATCAAGCATCTCCATAGCCATCTCATAACTTTCAACCCACGCCTCCGGAGCCAGATCCGCCGTGTAGTTAGGTACCTTGCGTGGGCCTTTGAAGTCTTTGGGTAATTTCACGTTCTGTAAAGCGGGGATGAGACACTGCACCCCAAAGGAACTGGACATGATTCCTGTTTCTGTGGTGGTGGGGTGAACCGGCGTTGCTTGACGGGTGTCGTCGCGGGCAGTATGTCTAGCCTGGTCCACCACCTCTTGGGCATGTGCTTCCGCTCCTGCCGAATTATCCTGCCTCTGTCTGTGCCGTCTCCGCGCGCTGCTAGATACAGCCAGTTCATCCAGGTGTCTCCTGTAACTTCGGCTCGGGCGGGGGGTTGAATGAATCCTCTCCCAGCTATAGGAATAAGCTTGTTGCTATGTTAACGCCGTGTCCAGCAACTCCTTAGCCCGTCGTGCCTCCATTGCTATGGGGGACGTCCCCTCAATGGGAAGAGCGACCAGCCGTGAAGCGGCAGCGACAATGTTGTCCAACGGGTTAGAATAATGACCAGGAGGGGTGGGTAGGCGCACAGTCGGCACAACTTGGCGATTTGGCTTCGTGGCTGGCGGCTGAACCGACGCGCCTGTCCCCGGGGCTCCTCCCCGGTTTACCTCTGGACGGTTACTAGTTCCTGCTCCTGGTGTGTTGAAGAGATTCCTTTCCTCATAAACCGGTGGCAAATGAGATCGTTGTCTTCTGTACATTACCTCATGCGAAGCGTTATGATCCAACCTGAGCCGGAAAGCTTGGGAATCTAGCTCTGCCTGTCTTGTAGCTATCCTGGCCTTCTCCGCATCCAGATCCAACTTAGCTTGCTCAATCCGGCTCCTCACCTGAGCGACCTCTACATCATGCTGCTCCTTGTCGGCCTGGGCTACTTCTGCTATTGCGAGTGCTGTCAAAGTGTCGACTAGGGTGGATAGGACGTTAGAGGGCGACGGGGGAAGGTCTCCAACTCTTGCTCCTGCTGCCTCTGAGGTTAACGCCCCAGTCGTCGAGGGCTGCTGTATGGGTTGTGATCCGGCCATGAAAACATCAACCCTGTTTGGCGGATCGAAGGGGTCCGGAATACTATCGCCATCGGACACACCCTCAGACCGGCCGTCCTGCAACAGATACAAAGATTCGGTCTCTCCGGATGAAGATTCATCGTCGGAATAGACAACTGTCTCGCCACCAGAATCTGATCCGTCCTCGGCTTGTACTCCATGCGCTGCTCCAACGAAAACGCGCTTCACGGCGGGCTGAATCCGGGTTGATCTCGCACGCTGAGCCGGCTCGACGATGTTGGGGAAGATGTCCGACTCAGGGCCCGGTTTTCCGATCTTGCCGATGAAGACGTGGATGCCGCCGAAGGAGACCCGGTACCCGTATTCGATTGAATCGGCCTCGGGGCCCCAGCTTGCATCGTCGATGTAGATCCGGCCGCGACGACTCTTGGTCATCTGGCCCACTACGTAACCCTTGAGCCCTTCAAAGCTGCCCTTCAAGAACTCGAAACCATCATGCGATAGCCCCACGGTGGGCGCCAACTGTCGTGGATTTAGCACGGCAGATGTCCTGATTAAAGGACTTAGGTGTGAGGCCATCGCTCGGGTTAGCTTAAAGGGGTTAAAGCGGATGAAGCACACAAGGAGTTTTTATACTAGTTCGGCCCCTTCGAAGAAGGTAAAAGCCTATGTCTAGTTCGGTGTGGTATTGCTTGGGCTTTGATGACCAGGGAGCGAATCCACTTTGCCTGTGTCTCGAGTTGTTCTCTCTCATCCTGAACCGTCGCCGGGTCGTCCCTTTATATAGGAGGTGATGCCCGGTCCGGTTTACAGAGTCCCGAGGCCGGCTCATAAACATGTCCGCCTCGGTCCCTACTCTTTCTTTCTTACATCCCAAGTTACATGGTACGACGGTTTATAGACCGTGGGCCTTATACATGGGCCCTAAACCTCTACGGGCTGCAACCTCCTGCTACATACTCTACTGAGCTTCTGATAATATAACTTTACCAGTGTAATTCGGACCTTCCTAGCCGGTTTATACCTGCTAGTAATATCCCTGACAGTGCCCCTTCTAAAATCCATGTCGGAAACAGGTTATTAAAATTAAGCCCGTGTAATAAACAACTCGTGGGTGCGTGGTGCAGCAGTGTGAGCCTCACCTCTCCACCTGGGAGACCCAGGTTTGAATCCCCTTTCTCCCTTTTTCTCCTTTTCTTTTTCTCTCCTATTAATGTTGGTAGGCGCAGGATATTACTACTTGCCCCGGCGTCACTTAGCAGATGGGCTACACAATGTACCAGTTACTCTATTTTTATTCTTTCTATTTTTGGACATATTCAAATATTTCAAAAAACTCATAACTTTCAAACCCCAACTCCAAATCTAACATGTTATATATAGAAATCCCTTAAAAATATGTGTAGATTTCAAATATGGTATTATATTAACCACTTTCAAATCCTAACTCCAAATCTAACATATTATA
Source organism: Secale cereale (assembly GCA_902687465.1). Classification (NCBI taxonomy): domain Eukaryota; kingdom Viridiplantae; phylum Streptophyta; class Magnoliopsida; order Poales; family Poaceae; genus Secale; species Secale cereale. Next base: position 781,476,133 of record LR738711.1, read on the forward strand.
TATGGAAATCCCTTTAAAAAGATGTGTAGATTTCAAATATGTTATTATATTAATCATCATTCCTAAAATTCCATTTATGATGCGAACTTTATTAATATCTTCTTTATATGGCGTATTTTGAAAATCCCGGCTTAACATTGATATTTCTGTTGTCTAATAAATTGGAAACATGTTGAGTACATTTCACAAATAATACAACCTTATGAACTTTGCGTGACACCACTTATCATGTTGTTTCTCGTGTGGTATTGTGAAAGATTTGAAAGGATTCGCCGATGCTGTCAGGTGTGTGTATGAGGGATGATTTTTTTTTCCGTTGCAACGCGTGGGGAATAATGCATTTCCATGGATTCTGAAGCATGCATGGTTAAAAAAGAAATTCCGAATCATACACCTGATTTCATGAAAATTATTGTGACCTCTTCAAATAGAAAATTCATTTTAGTGTGGTATGTGCAAATCCGTTTATTATGTTTCCTTCTATATGAAAGAAAATTGAGTTGTACTTTAGACTTTATAGGTCTCCGTGCATGTAAGTTTAGAAGAAATTTGGTAACGAAAATCAGTAATGGGCATCAGATAACTTACCAATTAATCCTTAATTTCTTATATATGTACATGCATGTACGATCCTCATGATTTAGCCTCTCAATGGTAAATCAAATGTTGAAGGTAATGGTTCTTTATACTGCAAATTAACTAGGAAGGTAATTCAGATATTTCAATTAATCAATTATTTCATGATTGAAGTGTAGCATCTCATACATGCATTTTAAGACAATTGGTAAAATATACATTACATGGCTGATGCAACAGAATGTTGTCTTGGGTCATTGGGCTAGGGAAGTGTGTTTTGATTCTCCCGGTGCAACGCATGGGCATATTTGCTAGTAAGTAAAAGCAAAAAGATAGTGGGATGATACGATATCGGGGCACCTCCGCCAAGCTTGGCGGAAGCCAAGGGGAGTTCCCATACCCGATACTCAATTCTCCTTTGGTGGTGAAGAAGATGCGATCTTATCCTTCATGATCAAAAGGTCCTTCAATCTACTGATGACGCTCCGAAGAAAGGCGATGTGCTCTTGATGAAGAATGTTTTCACAAGTGAGATATTTATTTTGCACACGAACCAGTTCGATGATCCGGAAGGCCTCAATTTCAGTGGGACTAAGAAGAGGGCAGTATGTTGTAAGGATATCTTCTTCTTCCTCCTCTTCTGGCGATGCTTGCTCGATTTCCGGTGCTTGATCACCGACGACCTCCTTGCCTTTGTCACCTCTTGCAACTTCTATAGGATCTTCCCTCTTCAGCTCGATCTTCATCAGCCAGGCATCTTCTTCCATTGGGTTGGAGGAGGAGGAAGTCATGATGTATAGCTTGGTAGATCTAACCGAAAATAGCAAGAAAAGAAAACAGAAGATTTCTCCATGATACGGTGGTCAACAGGTTTGGGGAGTATATATAGAATTTGTATCTTGGGAAACAAGCAAGCTGTAGAAAAATAGACTCCGGAAGGTACCCGAGGTGGGAACAACCCACCTGGGCGCGGCAGGGATGCATGGCGCACCCTGGTGTCTTGTGCCCACCAGGGTGCGCTTCCTAGTAGGTTCTTATTTTCCTATTTTTTGTAAATATTCAAAAACTAACAAAAAATATTTTTGCGGATTTTTCGGAGTCCGTTCACTTACCGTATCATGTACCTCCTTATTTTGACGATTCTGGAGTGTACCGGAAGGATTCTTTTATGTGTTCCTCCGGTGTTAAAGTTTGGATAATATTACTTTCAACATTAATTGGCGTACCTGAGATATACTGCTTTATTCGTTGCTCGTTAACAACCTTCGTGTTAGTACCTTCGGAATTATTTATTTTTATGGCACCAGACCGGTAGACCTCCTCGATAGGAGTTTCCCTGCAAAAAATCTAAACCGAGAGTTGTACAAAAGAACATATTCTCCGACTTTAAACTCACCGTTTTGGATTCTTTTGTCATGCCATGTTTTAACCTTTTCTTTGAATAACTTTGCATTTTCATAAGCTTGGTTTCTCCATTCATCTAATGAGCTTATATCAAATAGCCTCTTTTCGCCAGCAAGTTTGAAATCATAGTTGAATTGTTTAACTGCCCAATATGCTTTATGTTCTAACTCAAGAGGTAAATGACAAGCTTTTCCATAAACCATTTTATAAGGAGACGTACCCATAGGATTTTTATATGCTGTTCTATAAGCCCAAAGTGCATCATCTAACTTCTTAGACCAATTCTTCCTAGACCTATCGGCAGTATTTTGCAAAATTAATTTTATTTCTCTTTTGCTAAGCTCAACTTGACCACTAGACTGAGGATGATAAGGTGATGCAATTCTATGGTTAACATCATACTTAGCAAGCATCTTACGAAAAGCACCATGAATAAAGTGTGAACCACCATCACTCATTAAATATCTAGGGACTCCAAACCTTGGGAAAATAACTTCCTTCAGCGTTTTAATGGAGGTGTTGTGATCAACACTACTGGTTGGAATAGCTTCTACCCATTTAGTAAAATGATCAACAGCAACCAAAAAATGTGTATATCCATTAGAGGAAGGAAAATGTACCATGTAGTCAAATCCCCAAACATCAAAAGGTTCAACATCAAGTGAATAATTCATAGGCATTTCCTGACGCTTACCGATATTACCTATTCCTTGGCATTCATCACAAGATGAGACAAACTTACAGGCATCCTTGAAGAGAGTAGGCCAATAAAATCCAGATTGCAATACCTTGTGAGAAGTTCTATCTCCAGCATGATGGCCTCCATAAGCCTTGGAGTGGCATTTCCGTAGGATTTGTCCCTGTTCATACTCTAGTACACACCGTCTAATAATACCATCTACTCCTTTATAAAGATGTGGGTCATCCCAAAAGTAATGTCTTAAATCATAGAAGATTTTTTTCTTTTGTTGCTATGTAATACTAGGTGGCAAATATTTAGCAACAATATAATTAGCATAATCATCATACCAAGGAGTACTATTAGTAACATTTATTCTAGCAAACTGCTCATCAGGAAAGCTATCATCAATAGGTAGTCGGTCATCAAGCACATTTTCAAGCCTAGACAAGTTATCTGCTATGGGGTTCTCAGCTCGATTTCTATCAATAATATGTAAGTCAAATTCTTGTAACAAGAGAACCCAACGAATAAGTCTAGGTTTAGCATCTTTCTTTTCCATAAGATATTTAATAGCAGCATGGTTCGTGTGAACAATTACTTTGGAATCAACAATATAAGGTCTAAATTTATCACAAGCAAACACCAATGCTAAGAATTCCTTTCAGTTGTAGCATAATTTCTTGGAGCATTGTCTAGAGTTTTACTATAATAATGAATAATATTCAATTTATTATCAACTCTTGGTCCTAGAACAGCACCAACAACATAATCACTAGCATCACACATAATTTCGAAAGGCAAGTTCCAATCAGGTGGTTGAACAATAGGTGCTGAGATTAAGGCTTTCTTGAGTGTTTCAAAGGCCTCAAGACAACCATCATAAAAAACAAAAGGAATATCCTTTTGCAAGAGACTAGTAAGTGGCCTAGAGATTTTAGAAAATTCTTTGATAAATCTTCTATAGAAACCAGCATGACCTAGGAAACTATGAATACCTTTGATGTCCTTAAGACATGGCATTTTCTCAATTGCATCAACCTTGGCTTGGTCCACTTCAATACCTCTTTCAGAAATTTTATGACCCAAAACAATGCCTTCATTAACCATAAAGTGGCACTTCTCCCAATTCAAGACGAGATTTGTTTGTTCACATCTCTTCGAAACTCGCTCAAGATTTCTTAAACAGTCATCAAAAGACTTCCCATAAACAGAGAAGTCATCCATGAAAACCTCAACAATATTTTCAAAAAAAATCAGAGAATATAGCCATCATGCATCTTTGAAAGGTAGCATGTGCATTACATAAACAAAAAGGCATACGTCTATAAGCATAAGTTCCAAACGGACAAGTAAAAGTGGTCTTTTCTTGATCAGGTTGAGAGACAAGTATTTGTGAATAGCCAGAATATCCATCAAGGAAGCAAAAGTGTGTGTGCTTAGATAATCTTTCAAGCATTTGATCAATAAAAGGCAAAGGGTAATGATATTTTCTAGTAGCTTTATTTAATTTTTTGAAATCAATTAACATTCTATAACCTGTAACAATTCTTTGCGGAATAAGTTCATTCTTATCATTAGGAACAACAGTTATACCTCCTTTCTTAGGGACACAATGAACAGGACTTACCCATCTACTATCAGCTATGGGATAGATTATACCTGCTTCCAGAAGTTTTAATATTTCAGCTCTTACCACTTCTTTCATCTTCGGATTTAACCGACGTTGGTGATCGACAACTGGTTTAGCATCTGGTTCCATATTAATTTTGTGCTGACATAGAGTGGGACTAATGCCCTTTAAATCATCAAGAGTATATCCAATAGCATCTCGGTGCTTCCTTAGAACTTTCAATAATCTTTCTTCTTTGTGTTCTGAAAAGTTAGCACTGATAATAACAGGATAAGTTTTCTTTTCATCAAGATAAGCATATTTTAAAGTGTCGGGCAATTGTTTTAATTCAAACACATGATCACCTTTAGGTGGAGGAGGGCCTCCAAGAGTTTCAATAGGCAGATTGTGTTTAAGTAGAGGACGTTGTTCAAAGAAAATCTTATCTATTTCATTTCTTTCATGCATATGTAAATCATTCTCATGGTCTAGCAAGTATTATTCTAAATGATCGGTAGGTGGCATAGCAATAGAAGCAAGACCAATTAATTCATCCTTACTAGGCAATTCTTTTTCATGAAGATTCCTACTAAACTTGGAAAAATTAAACTCACGAGACTCATCACCAAAACTAACACCAATAGTTTGCTTCTTACAATCTATCTTAGAATTAACTGTATTCAAGAAAGGTCTACCAAAGATAATGTGACAGAAGTCATCTTGTGGGGAGCCAAGAACAAGAAAATCAATAGGGTATTTTATTTTCCCACAGAAGACTTCAACATCTCTAACAATCCTAATTGGTGATATAGTGTCTCTATTAGCAAGTTTAATAGTGACATCAATGTCTTCTATTTCTGCAGGTGCTATGTCATTCATAATTTCTTGGTATAAAGAGTAGGGAATAGAAATCACACTAGCACCTATGTCACATAAACCATGATAGCAATGATCTCCTATTTTAACTGAAATTACAGGCATGCCCTCAACGGGTCTATGTTTATCTTTTCTATTAGGTTTGGCAATTCTAGCAGCCTCTTCATTAAAGCAAATAACATGCCCATCTACATTTTATTCCAGGAGATCCTTTACCATAGCAATATTAGTTTCTACTTTAACTTGATCATTTGAACTAGGTGTTCTAATATAACTTTTGTTAACCATAGTTGAAAGTTTAGCATGTTCCTTTATCCTAGCAGGGAAAGGTGGTTTCTCAAAATAAGCAGAAGGAACAACTGGATCAACATTATAAAGTATAGTTTCTTCTTTAACTGGTACCAATTCTTTAATTTCTTCTTTAATAGGTGGGTGGTATTTAAACCACTTCTCTTTAAGGAGTTCAACATGGGTAGTTGATACGTCTCCAACGTATCTACAATTTTTTATTGTTCCATGCTATTATTTATGAAGTCTTGGATGTTTAATGGGCTAAATCTTACACTTTTATACCATTTTTGGGACTAACCTACTAACCCAAAGGCCCGGTCCAGATTGCTGTTTTTTGCCTGTTTCAGGGTTTTGCAGAAGAATATCAAACAGAGTCCAAACGGATTGAAACCTTCACGAGAGATATTTTTGGAGAAAATCACGCACAGGTAACTTGAGAACCACGCTAGGGGAGCCTCGGGGTGTCCACGAGAGTGGGGGGCGCGCCCCCCTTCCCAGGGCGCGCCCCCTGCCTCGTGGGCCCCTCAAGCACCCCCGGTGTCCTCCTTCCTCCTATATAAGTCTACGTACCCCGAAACCATCGACAACAGAGAGAAAACCCTAATTCCACCGCCGTAACCTTCTATTCCCGTGAGATCCCATCTTGGAGCCTGTTCTCGAGCTCCACCGGAGGGGGATCCATCACGGAGTTCTTCTTCATCATCATCATCGCCCTCACCATGAGTTGTGAGTAGACCTGGCCATGGGCAGCTCGGCCCAGTCGGCCCGAAAAAGCCCAAGCCGGCCCGGCCCGACCTTGTCCATGGGCCGGGCTCGGGCCTAGATTTCGAGCCCGGTGGCCGGGCTGGGCAGGGCCTAGGCCCGTCATTTTTGCTGATTAACGAAAGGGCCCGACCCGAGGCCCGTCGGGCTTTTAGCATGATGGGCCGGGCTCGGGCTCGATTTTTAGGCCCGACGGCCGGGCCGGGCCGGGCTCGGACCTGGGTTTTTTGCACCGGGCTTTGGTACGCCCGGCCCGGCCCGAGGTTTGGCCAGGTCTAGTTGTGAGTAGTTTACCACAGACCTTCGGGTCCATAGCTAGTATCCAGATGGCTTCTTGTCTCTCTCTAGATCTCAATACAAAGTCCTCCTCGGTCTTCGAGGAGATCTATTCGATGTAATCTCTTTTTGCGGTGTGTTTGTCGAGATCCGATGAATTGTGAGTTTATTATCAAGATTATCTATGAGAAATATTTGGTTCTTCTCTGAACTTTTTATGTGTGCTCATAATATCCTTGCAAGTCTCTTCGAATTATTGGTTTCTTTTGGCCTACTAGATCTATAGTTCTTGTAATGGGAGAAGTGCTTGGCTTTGGGTTCAATCTTGTGGTGTCCTTTCCTAGTGACAGTCGGGGCAGCAAGGCACGTATTGTATTGTTGCCATCGAGGATAAAAAGATGGGGTTTATATCATATTGCTTGAGTTTATCCCTCTAAATCATGTCATCTTTCTTAAGGCGTTACTCTGTTCTTATGAACTCAATACACTAGATGCATGTTAGATAGTGGTCGATGTGTGGAGTAATAGTAGTAGATGCAGAATCGTTTCGGTCTACTTGTCTCGGACGTGATGCCTATATACAATGATCATGCCTAGATAGTCTCATAATTATTCGCTTTTCTATCAATTGCTCGACAGTAATTTGTTTACCCGCCGTAGAATATCACTATCATGAGAGAAACCACTAGAGAACACTATGGCCCCGGGTCTATTCTCAACATATCAATCTACATCTACTTCACTTTTACCACTTTTATTTTCTGTTCTTATAAACAGAAATACCAAAAATATAAACTATCATCTCTATCAGATCTCACTTTCGTAAGTGACCGTAAAGGGATTGACAACCCCTTATCACGTTGGCTGCGAAGTTCTTATTTGTTTGTGCAGGTGCGAGGGACTCGCGCGTGGTCTCCTACTAGATTGATACCTTGGTTCTCAAAAACTGAGGGAAATACTTACGCTACTGCGCTGCATCTCCCTTTCCTCTTCGAGGGAATACAACGCAAGCTCGAGAAGTAGCAAGAAGAATTTCTGGCGCCATTGCCGGGGAGGCTTATGCAAAATTCATATACCAAGTACCTATCACAAACCCTTATATTTTGCATTACATTTATTTGCCTCTCGTTTTCCTCTCCCCCACTTCACCCTTGCCGTTTTATTTGCCCTTCTTCCGCCGTGTGTTTATCGTTCGCTTGCTTCTTGTTTGCTTGTGTGCTGCTTGCTTGCCTGATTGCCCTCATGTCTGAGATGGGGAACGATTTTATCGATAAGGGTAGCAATGTTGATGGCAACATCTATGTTGACCCCCCGGATGAAGCTACCACTTTACATATTAAGAAGTTCCGGGTTGGTAGTGGTAATATCATTGGAAAAGGAGTTCTTCAAGACTTCTTTACTTGTGCTGGTGCTTTGCCCACTATGGGTGGCTCTATTCTTCACAGAATTAGTAGCCTTGCAGATGTTGTATCCATGCTTATAGTAGAAATTGAAAGGCAATTTATCCATATGCATCCCTATATCCAGAGAATCTTTTTGGAATTTTCCAATATTGAGCATTATTCTGTTAAGCGTGCAACTACTATATTTTTGGCTCATGAATTTAGATTTATTATTAAAGAGGCCAAAGAAATCTTTGCTCATTACGGGGTAGATGTCGGTCGACCTCCTATAGAGGCTATCTTGTTCAATCAAGAAGACATAATGCGGTTGCGATCCCCTGATCATGTGGGTTTTAATGAAAACCTTAGAAAAAAGGTTCCTATAGAGGTCTTGATTGATAGAATTTCTGAGATGAACGATGATTTTTCTGTTCAAAATAATGTATTAGGCTTCTCCCTTGAGCGAAGGCTTATGACCTTCTGCCAAAAGAATGCCTACAATGATGAATTGGTTGTTCACTACAAAGAGCCAAAAGAGGAACCTATTCCTCCCGAGATTGATGCAGGGGACTTTTGCCCCATTAAATTTAGCCCTTTTGATTACTTTTGCTTGCCACAAAGGAATCTTGCCGCTGAACGTAGGGAATATGAGATGAGCTTTCGCGGCATATCGTATCACTATGGCATTCCCTAGATTTATCTTGTATCGTGCCTAGCTAGGGGCGTAAAACGATAGCGCTTGTTGGGAGGCAACCCAATTTTATATTTTTTTGCTTTTGCTGCTGTTAGGGAATAAATTTTGCATCTAGCCTCTGTTTAGATATGGTTTCATGTTTTGTTTAGTGTTTGTGCCAAGTATAACCTTTGGGAAGACTTGTGTGAAGTTTATGTGATCTTGCTGTGAAAAACATAATCGTTAGTGCTCGTTAAAGTGGTCGTCGGATTTTACTGGAGCGTGCTATTTAGTTGATTATTTTTGCAGACGATTAATAGACAAATTCCTCAAATTTACCAATTTAGTTTGAATTTTTTGGAGTTACAGAAGTATGCGATACCTGCAGATTACTACAGACTGTTCTGTTTTTGACAGATTCTATTTTTCGTGTGTTGTTTACTTATTTCAATGCATCTATGAGTAGTATTGGCAAGTATGAACCATAGAGGAGTTGGAATACAGTAGATTTAACACCAATATAAACAAATAATGAATTCATTGCAGTACCTTTGAGTAGTGGTTTGCTCTCTTATACTAACAGAGCTCACGAGAATTTTTGTCGAAGTTTTGTGTTGTGAAGTTTTAAAGTTTGAGTATTGCTTTGATGGACTGTGGAACAAAGAGTAGCAAAGGCCTAAGCTTGGGGATGCCCATGGCACCCCAAGTAAAATTCAAGGATAATCAAAAGCCTAATCTTGGGGATGCCCCGGGAAGGCATCCCCTCTTTCGTCTTCATCCATCGGTAACTATACTTGGAGCTATATTTTTATTCACCACATGATATGTGTTTTGCTTGGAGCGTCTTGTATAATTTGAGTCTTTGCTTGTTAGTTTGCCACAATCATCCTTGCTGTACACACCTATTTGAGAGAGTTAAAGATGGCCTAGGAATTGCTAGAACACTCTATGTGCGTCACTTAAATCTTTTGAGTTGAATAGTTTTTGCTCTAGTGCTTCAGTAACATCTTGTAGAGCATGGTGGTGCTTATATTTTGTAGAAATTGTTGAGCTCTCATGAGTCACTTATATCTATTTGAGAGTCTATTAAAACAGCATGGTAATGTGTTTAGGCTAATAAAACTAGTCTTCACATGATAGACATCCAATGTCAATGTAGTAAAAAAATCACATTAACTGCATTGAATAGAATGAGATGTTGGATGCTTGATAATTGTTTTGAGATATGAGGATAGCGATATTCGAGTCATGCTAGTAGAGTTATTATGAAATTGAGAAATACTTGCGTTATGGTTAGTGATTCTCGTATCATGCACGTATGGTGAACCGCTATGTGACGAAGCTAGAGCATGATGTATTTGTAGAGTACCAACCTTTGTGTGGATGTCGGGGGCGCGCGATGGTTAATTCCTACCAACCTCCCCCCTAGGAGCATGCGTTGACTGATTTGTTTTGATGACTCGTAGATTTTTGCAATAAGTATATGAGTTCTTATGACTAATGTTGAGTCCATGGATTATACGCACTCTCACCCTTCCACCATTGCTAGCCTCTCTTGTACCGCGCAACTTTTGCCGGTGCCATAAACCCACTATATATATCCTTCCTCAAAACAGCCACCATATTATTCCTCAAAACAGCCACCATACCTACCTATCATGGCATTTCCATAGCCATTCCGAGATATATTGCCATGCAACTTTCCACCGTTCGGTTCATATGACACGCATCATATTGTCATATTGCCATGCATGATCATGTAGTTGACATCGTATTTGTGGCAAAGCCACCATGCATAATTTTCCGTACATGTCACTCTTGATTCATTGCACATCCCGGTACACTGCCGGAGGCATTTATGTAGAGTCATACTTGTTGTAGTATCGAGTTGTAATTTCGAGTTGTAATAAAAGTGTGATGATGATCATTATTAGAGCATTGTCCCATGTGAGGAAAGGCCAATAAAAAAAGGAGATGGCCCAAAAAAATATAGAGAGAGGGGCTAATTAAAAAAGGGAGAAACCCCCTCCAAAAAAATGAGAGAAAATAGAGAAGGGACAATTGCTACTATCTTTTTTCCACACTTGTGCTTCAAAGTAGCACCATGTTCTTCATTGTAGAGAGTCTCATGTTTAGTCACTTTCATATACTAGTGGGAATTTTTCATTATAGAACTTGGCTTGTATATTCCAACGATGGGTTTCCTCAAATGCCCTAGGTCTTCGTGAGCAAGCAAGTTGGATGCACACCCACTAGTTTCTTTTGTTGAGCTTTCATACATACTTAGCTCTAGTGCATCCGTTGCATGGCAATCTGTAGGATCGAAGAAGTATGTCTAGAGGGGGGGTGATTAGACTACTTGACAATATAAAAATCTGCCTTTTGATTATGCAAAGTTTTAGGCAGTTTCACAATTAAGATCAATTCAAGTAGCACACTACACATGCAATTCTAGAGTATGGGCAGCGGAAAGTAAATTGCATATATAGTAAAGAGAGGTGGAGAAGATCAAACGCAGTTTGGTGACACGGAGATTTTTGTCGTGGTTCCGATAGGTGGTGCTATCGTACATCCACGTTGATGGAGACTTCAACCCACGGAGGGTAACGGCTGCGCGAGTCCACGGAGGGCTCCACCCACGAAGGGTCCACGAAGAAGCAACCTTGTCTATTCCATCATGGCCTACGCCCACGGAGGACTAGCCTTACTCGGGGTAGATCTTCACGAAGTAGGCGATCTCCTTGCCCTTACAAACTTCTTGGTTCAACTCCACATCTCAAAGACGGAGGCTCCCAAGCGACACCTAACCAATCTAGGAGGCACCACCCCCCAAAAGGTAATAGACGGTGTGATGGTGATGAACTCCTTGCTCTTGTGCTTCAAATGATAATCTCCCCAACACTCAACTCTCCTCACTGATATGGCTGTGGTGGAAGAAAGGTTTGAGTGGAAAGCAACTTGGGAAGGCTAGAAATCAAGTTTCATATGGTAGGAATGGAATGGCTTGATCTCAACACAAGGGTAGGTGGTTCACTTCTCAGAAAGTGTATGGTAGAAGTGGTGGTACTTTTTGATGGCTCTCCTGTCGAATGATGAGGGGGTGGAGGGGTATATATAGCCTCCACACAAAATCCAACCGTCACACACACATTTGACCAATCTCGGTGAGACCGAAGTGAAAACTCGGTCAGACCGAAAGTTCAAATATAGTGAACGTTGGGATTTTCGGTGGGACCGAAAATACCATCTCGGTGGGACCGAAAGTGTATCTGATATGAACGTTGGAGTTTTCGGTGGGACCGAGAAAGAAAACTCGGTTGGACCGATTTGAGAAAGAATAGGAACATGCCAGAATCGGTGAGACCGAAAATGAATTATCGGTGAGACCGATTTGAGCCAAGACAGTAGCTTGCCCATTTCGGTGAGACCGATAATAGAAACTCAGTTATTCCGAAATGATGTGAAATGGTTACAGAAGGTTGGCAGTTCAGTTTCGGTGAGACCGATCTCAAACTCGGTGTGACCGATTTTTCTAGGGTTTGGAATATGGCAGAAGTGGTTCATCTCGGTGGGACTGAGTTGGAAGAATCGGTTTGTCCGAGATTACTTATGAGTGTGTATAGAAGTGAAAGGTGCTGATAGTTGAAGGAGCTAAATCACTAAGCACTTGAGCAACCAGATCATCAACACAACCTCATCCCCTTTTAATAGTATTGGCTTTCCTATGGACTCAATGTGATCTTTGATCACTAAACCAAAAATGGAGTCTTGAGCTTTTGTCAATGCTTGCCTTAGCATTTGAGGGGTCCACTTCTTCAGTCATCTTGCCATACCAATGTGATTGGGTTTCCTGAAACATACTTGATAAAAGCATCAGTCCAACCACAAAGTATGTTGTCATTAATTACCAAAACCACCCAGGGAGCAAATGTGCTTTCAATCTCCCCCTTTTTGGTAATTGATGGCAACACACTGAAATTATACTAAACAAAACATCAAAGCTTATCGAAAGAAAGACAGAATTATCATGAAAGCTTTGACAAGCATGTAGTACACAGGCTCCCCCTACAAGTGTGCAAGATTTTCATAACTTATGGTTTTGAACTACCACAAGCACACAAGAGAGATAAGCAGGATGTGCTACATGCAGCTTGGCTATATGCATCAGAGCAGAAGAAAAAGGAAGTGAGTGATAATGCATATGTGCATGGTGATTTCTTGCAAACAAGTATTTACAAGCAAGTCACCATCATGCACATTCTGCAAGATGCATATACTTACCTTGAGGTTCCTTGGCATTTGTACCTGAAGGGATAAACTTGAGAAAACAAGGTTAGATAACACAAGAGTATTCCTTCAACCAACTGCAAGAACATCAAGAGTACCAAGCCAGGGAGGACATGTATAAAGAGTGTCTCATATTGAGCACAGGCTTGAATCAGCAAACATGTCTCCGAAACTAAAAGATTTTCAATGAATTCTGAGAGATTTTGCTTTTCATAGGATATCAATTGTGACGATTCCTCTAAGTCTTCTCCCCCTAAACTAAAAGATTTCATAAGATACCAATTGTGAGAACAAAAGAGTGTGATGGAAAAAGCAAAATCAAAAGAATGATGCCAATTGTAATGTCCAATGTAAAACACGACAAAGCTTTGATGTGATTCTTTCCCCCTTAAGATAAGATTGCTTTTCTTCTTCCCTTAAGTCTTCTCTTCTCCCTCTACTCCCCCTACTCCCCCTAAGTCCTCTCCCCCTTTGACATCAAGTGCCGAAAAGGACAGCAAACTAGGTAGGACAGGAAAGATGGAAAGAAAGAAAGAAAGAAAGAAATAAGTGGGATCCTTAAGAATCACAATAGGGCAAATAAGAACATTCAACATTGAGAATTTAAATTTGAGTCTTCTCCCCCTTAAAATCTGAAATTTGAGTTGAGCTGCAGAAGTTGATGTCCTGGAAGATAAATCGGTGACACCGAGTTTATTCCAAGAAAAATACAGAAATAATTCAGCTCACTTTGCGAGGAAAGTTTCAAAGGATTTGCAATGAATTTGTAAAAGATTTTCAAGGAATTGATCAGAGCCATAAAAGGATTTCCAGAAGGATATTCACAAAGAAACATAAGAAAAGAAATAAAAAGATTCCTAGATGAAGTTTTGTTTTTTTTTGTTTAAAGAAAACTCAATGAGAGAACATAAGAGAAAACAGAAAAAGTCCAAAAGCATATGTACTTCATCTAGATAAAGGTCGGCGACAAAGTCACCTATGTTTGAGTATATTGACTAGGGAGTCAAATGAAGGCATTTGATCATAGGTCATACTCATCGTTTAAGCTCAAAATGGGGTTGCCATTTTTCGATTAAGCATTTGATGTGATCACATCTTATGAAGTTGCTTGTACTCATGACTTTGAGCAAAGCTCCTCAAAGATGTGAAGAACATACCTTGGGCTTGTTGTTGCTTTGCTCATGTAGGTAAGCTCGATGTAGGTGCTCATTGAATGTGAAGTTGGAGCGCCATTTCTACTTGTGTAGTTCATCTTCCTACATGGGTTAGGCAAGCAAGGAAATACTCAAGAATATCCAAGATGACAAGAGTGAAATACTAGATGTATAAGATGTCAAAAAGGATATGTGGAATTTTGTTCCTTGAACTCAACATCCCAAAGGGCTAGATACTTGGTCAATGACAAGATTACTCATGATTTGAGTGCGTGGTAATCTTGTGGAATGTAGATCATTCAAGTACCTGCAAAGAGTTAGATGCAATACAAGGAGGCAAATGTGTCCAAGACATATGATCATCATCATAAGAGAAATATCAAAGATTAGTCAAGTGAGCTCATGCCTTGCATGCATCAATGGAGTTATCACTCCAAGTTTGAAGCATCAATGATGTTCAACTCACTCCTTAAGCGACAAAACACCTTCTCATCAAGAGGTTTTGTAAAGATATCAGCAAGTTGTTTGTCAGTACGAACATGCTTAAGATTAATATCACCCTTGGCAATATGATCACGAATAAAATGGTGACGAACTTCAATATGCTTTGTTCGAGAGTGTTGCACAGGATTGTGTCCAATTTTAATTGCACTCTCATTGTCACAAAGCAAGGGAACACGTCTCACATGTATCCCATAATCTTTAAGCGTTTGTGTCATCCATAGTAATTGAGCACAACACGAACCAGCAGCAATATATTCTGCTTCGGCAGTGGATAAAGATACCGAATTTTGTTTCTTGGAGGACCAAGATACAAGGGATCGACCAAGGAATTGACATGTACCCGAAGTTGACTTTCTATCAACCTTGTCACCGGCATAGTCCGAGTCGGAATAGCCAACAAGATCGAAAGAAGCTCTCTTAGGATACCAAATGCCAAAGTTTGGTGTGTGTATCAAGTATCTCACTATCCTTTTAACAGCTTTAAGATGACATTCTTTAGGGGCTGCTTGATATCGCGCACACATGCATACACTCAACATTATGTCAGGACGAGAAGCACAAAGATATAGTAGAGAACCAATCATAGAACGGTAAACCTTTTGATCAACGGGTTCTCCATCCTTAGTCAAGTCATTATGTCCACTAGTAGGCATGGGGGTACTCATACCTTTGCTTTCTTGCATGTTGAACTTCTTGAAGAGATCCTTGGTGTACTTTGTTTGTGAGACAAAAGTACCCTCCTTAGATTGCTTGATTTGCAACCCAAGGAAGAATTTGAGTTCACACATCATGGACATTTCATACTTCTCCGACATGAGCTGTCCAAACTTCTTGCTAAAATGGGGGTTAGTTGAACCAAAGATAATATCATCAACATATATTTGGCACACAAATAGTTCACCATTAACCCTTTTTGTGAACAGCGTTGAGTCTATCTTTCCAATCTCAAAGCCTTTTTCAAGAAGAAAGCTAGTTAAGCATTTGTACCAAGCTCTAGGTGCTTGTTTAAGACCATAAAGAGCTTTATGCAACTTGTAAACATGATTAGGCTTTTTGGGATTCACAAAACCGGGAGGTTGTTTTACAAATACTTCCTCCTCAATTTCACCATTTAGGAAAGCACTTTTGATGTCCATTTGATAGAGAGTAATATCATGGTGATTGGCATAAGCAAGAAGAATGCGAATGGATTCAAGTCTAGCAACGGGGGCATAGGTCTCACCATAGTCCATACCTTCGACTTGTGTGTAACCTTGAGCTACGAGACGAGCCTTGTTGCGGATGACTTGTCCATCTTCGTCTTGCTTGTTCCGAAACACCCATTTGGTTCCAATGATGTTTTGATCATCGTTGGGCTTCTCTACCAAAGTCCACACCTTGTTCCTCTCGAAGTTGTGTAGTTCTTCGTGCATAGCGTTCACCCAATCCGGGTCTTTAAGTGCTTCTTCTACCTTCATAGGTTCAATACTAGAGATAAATGAGTAATGCTCACAAAAGTTAGCTAAGCGAGTTTTAGAGCGAGTAATTCTCCCGGAGTTGATGTCGTTCATCATTTGTTCCACGGGATGATTCTTCTTGACTCTTGCTCGAACTCGGGATAGCTTTTGTTGATGTTGTGGCTCAGCTTCTTCATCATCTTCATCTTCCTCTTCTTCTTCTTCTTCATTGTTGTTGGTGTTGTCTTGAGGTGGTGGAGAAGGAGGTTGTGGTGGATCTTCTTGTTGCATTTCCTCATCTTGGTGAGTTCCACTTGTGGAGGCCTCCATGTTGCCTTGAGGTTCATCTCGCCGTGAGGTAGGTGGCTCCACATATGTAGATGAGGTACTCTCCTTCACTTCCATGGGACGGATCTTCCCGATAGATAAATCTTGGATTGCTTCCGATGGGTCCTTGTCTCCTACATCAATAGGCATTTGCTCTACTTGCGAGCCATTAGATTCATCAAACTTCACATCTACCGTCTCTTCAACCTTTCGGGTGAAATTATTGTAGACACGGTAGGTGTGGGAGTTTGATCCATAACCAAGAAGAAAGCCTTCATGAGATTTAGGAGCAAATTTAGACCGACGATGCTTATCAAGGATATAGCATTTTGAGCCAAAGACACGAAAGTATCCCACTTGGGGTTTGTTACCGGTGAGAAGCTCGTATGATGTCTTGCCGAGGAGCTTATGAAGATAAAGCCTGTTGATAGCATGACAAGCTGTCTCGACCGCTTCTCCCCAAAAGTGTTTCGGTGTCTTGTATTCATCAAGCATCGTTCTTGCCATCTCAATGAGCGTTCGGTTCTTCCTCTCAACAACTCCATTTTGTTGAGGAGTGTACGTAGCCGAGAACTCATGTAGAATTCCTTCCTCATCGAGAAAAGAGTCTACATTGGCGTTCTTGAACTCCGTTCCATTGTCACTCCGAACTTTCTTGATCTTCACCTCAAATTGATTTTGGGCCTTTTTGGCAAAGGTCTTGAAGATCCTCTGAACCTGCGATTTATCATCAAGGAAAAATACCCACGTAAATCTGGAATAATCATCAACTATAACTAGACCAAAGGAGTTACCACCAAGGCTTTTGTAAGCATTGGGACCGAAGAGATCCATATGAAGAAGCTCAAGCGGTCTCCTAGTGGTCATGATGTTTTTCACGGGATGACTTCCACCAACCTGTTTTCCTGCTTGACAAGCACTACAAAGTCTATCTTTGTCAAAGAGAACATCTTTAACACCAAGAATATGATCACCTTTGATTAGCTTGTCTAAATTACGCATACCAACATGTCCTAGCCTTCTATGCCATAACCAACCTTTAGAGGATTTAGCAATGAAACAAGCTCTAGGTTGGGCTTTCTTAGTGAAATCAACAATATATAGATCACCTCTACGAATACCAGTAAAAGCCATGTTTTGATTATCACGACGAAAGACTTGGCAATCTACTTTGGTAAATAGCACATTGAATCCAAAGTCAGCTAATCTAGACACGGAAAGTAAATTGTATCCAAGAGATTCTACAAGCATGACATTTTGAATAGAGCTATCATGAGATATGGCCACCTTACCAAGGCCAAGTACCTTACCCTTAGAGTTGTCTCCAAAAGTCACATACTTGCGTGGACCATCATTCTTTGCAAGCTCTCGAAACATGTCTTTGTCTCCGGTCATGTGATCGGTGCATCCACTATCAAGAATCCACTCTTTTCCACCGGACATGTAGTCTCTCAGATTTGCCATAAGATTGAGACTCTTCATGACCTTGTCTAGCTCGGTGTCCGAATCGGAGTAATCATCATCATGCTCATGCTCATAATCATATTGACCCATAGATTGTTCATCATCAACACCTAGGTCAATTTGATAAGTACTTGCATTAGTTTGGTCAATGGAACAATAATCTTCGGAATGCAATGCAAGAGCATTTCTAATGATAATATTGATAAGACTGGGATCACCCTTCTTTTTCATAAGATCACGAAGCTCAAAGAAGCATTTATCAAAGTTAGGATCATTGGGGTGCAACTTATCAAATTCAATAGTTTTGTGTAGAATTTCATCAAGACTTCTCAACGAGTAGTCCGGATAAAGTTCTTCCAAGAACTTCCATATAGCATAGGCACACTCAAAGTTTGTAACAAGATTAAGCAAGTCATCAGGTAACCCTCTAATGATAAGATTTACAGTTCTAAGGTTACGAAGCAAATCAAGCTCTTCATCCAGGGTAGGGTGCAAGGGATCAAATGGAGGCACATATGGGGTCTCAATATATTTGCACAAATTGTACATTTTAAAAATACTAAGCATTTCAGACCTCCAAGAGTTGTAGAACCTTCCATCAAGAACAGGCACTCTATGGCTAACACTCCCATCCGTAGACACGTCCATCTTCCTCCAATGGTGTGTAAACCAAAGCAATGGAGACCAAAGCTCTGATACCAATTGTAGGATCGAAGAAGTATGTCTAGAGGGGGGGGGGGTGATTAGACTACTTGACAATATAAAAATCTGCCTTTTGATTATGCAAAGTTTTAGGCAGTTTCACAATTAAGATCAATTCAAGTAGCACACTACACATGCAATTCTAGAGTATGGGCAGCGGAAAGTAAATTGCATATATAGTAAAGAGAGGTGGAGAAGATCAAACGCAGTTTGGTGACACGGAGATTTTTGTCGTGGTTCCGATAGGTGGTGCTATCGTACATCCACGTTGATGGAGACTTCAACCCACGGAGGGTAACGGCTGCGCGAGTCCACGGAGGGCTCCACCCACGAAGGGTCCATGAAGAAGCAACCTTGTCTATTCCATCACGGCCTACGCCCACGGAGGACTAGCCTTACTCGGGGTAGATCTTCACGAAGTAGGCGATCTCCTTGCCCTTACAAACTTCTTGGTTCAACTCCACATCTCAAAGACGGAGGCTCCCAAGCGACACCTAACCAATCTAGGAGGCACCACCCCCCAAAAGGTAATAGACGGTGTGATGGTGATGAACTCCTTGCTCTTGTGCTTCAAATGATAATCTCCCCAACACTCAACTCTCCTCACTGATATGGCTGTGGTGGAAGAAAGGTTTGAGTGGAAAGCAACTTGGGAAGGCTAGAAATCAAGTTTCATATGGTAGGAATGGAATGGCTTGATCTCAACACAAGGGTAGGTGGTTCACTACTCAGAAAGTGTATGGTAGAAGTGGTGGTACTTTCTGATGGCTCTCCTGTCGAATGAAGAGGGGGTGGAGGGGTATATATAGCCTCCACACAAAATCCAACCGTTACACACACATTTGACCAATCTTGGTGAGACCGAAGTGAAAACTCGGTCAGACCGAAAGTTCAAATATAGTGAACGTTGGGATTTTCGGTGGGACCAAAAATACCATCTCGGTGGGACCGAAAGTGTATCTGATATGAACGTTGGAGTTTTCGGTGGGACCGAGAAAGAAAACTCGGTTGGACCGATTTGAGAAAGAATAGGAACATGCCAGAATCGGTGAGACCGAAAATGAATTATCGGTGAGACCGATTTGAGCCAAGACAGTAGCTTGCCCATTTCGGTGAGACCGATAATAGAAACTCGGTTATTCCAAAATGATGTGAAATGGTTACAGAAGGTTGGCAGTTCAGTTTCGGTGAGACCGATCTCAAACTCGGTGTGACCGATTTTTCTAGGGTTTGGAATATGGCAGAAGTGGTTCATCTCGGTGGGACTGAGTTGGAAGAATCGGTTTGTCCGAGATTACTTATGAGTGTGTATAGAAGTGAAAGGTGCTGATAGTTGAAGGAGCTAAATCACTAAGCACTTGAGCAACCAGATCATCAACACAACCTCATCCCCTTTTAATAGTATTGGCTTTCCTATGGACTCAATGTGATCTTTGATCACTAAACCAAAAATGGAGTCTTGAGCTTTTGCCAATGCTTGCCTTAGCATTTGAGGGGTCCACTTCTTTAGTCATCTTGCCATACCAATGTGATTGGGTTTCCTGAAACATACTTGATAAAAGCATTAGTCCAACCACAAAGTATGTTGTCATTAATTACCAAAACCACCCAGGGAGCAAATGTGCTTTCACAATCCCTACTCACTCACGTTGATATCTATTGATGGGCATCTCAATAGCCCGTTGATACGCCTAGTTGATGTGAGAAAATCTTCCTCTTTTTTGTCTTCTCCACAACCACCTCTATTCCACCCATAGTGCTATATCCATGGCTCACGCTCATGTATTGCGTGAAAATTGAAAGGTTTGAAAAGATAGAGAATGAAAATAAGTGCTTGGCTGAAATCGGGGTTGTGCATGATATGAATATTTTGTGTGATGAAGAGGGAGCATAGCTAGACAATATGACTTTGTAGGGATAACTTTCTTTAGCCATAATATTTTGAGAACACATGATTGCTTTGTTAGAATGCTTGAAGTATTGCTATTTATTATGTCAATATAGAATTTTTATCTTGAATCTTTCAGATCTTAACATTCATGTCACAATTAAGATAATCACATTGAGAAACTATGTTGGTTAGCATTCCACATCAAAAATTCTTTCTTTATCATTTACCTACTCGAGGACGAGCAGGAATTAAGCTTGGGGATGCTTGATACGTCTCCAACGTATCTATAATTTTTTATTGTTCCATGCTATTATTTATGAAGTCTTGGATGTTAAATGGGCTTTATCTTACACTTTTATATCATTTTTGGGACTCACGTACTAACCCAAAGGCCCAGTACAGATTGCTGTTTTTTGCCTGTTTCAGGGTTTTGCAGAAAAAGAATATCAAACGGAGTCCAAATAGAATAAACCTTCGCGAGAGATATTTTTGGAGAAAATCACGCACAGGGAACTTGAGAACCACGTCAGGGGAGCCTTGGGGTGTCCATGAGGGTGCGGGGCGCGCCCCCCTGTCTCGTGGGCCCCTCAAGCACTTCCCCGGTGTCCTCCTTCCTCCTATATAAGTCTACATACCCCGACACCATCGACATCAGAGATAAAACCCTAATTCCACCGCCGTAACCTTCTGTTCCCGTGAGATCCCATCTTGGAGCCTGTTTCGGAGCTCCACCAGAGGGGGGTCCATCACGGAGTTCTTAATCATCATCATCATCGCCCTCACCATGAGTTGTGAGTAGTTTACCACAGACCTTCGGGTCCATAGCTAGTATCTAGATGGCTTCTTATCTCTCTCTGGATCTCAATACAAAGTTATCCTCGGTCTTCGAGGAGATCTATTCGATGTAATCTCTTTTTGCGGTGTGTTTGTCGAGATCCGATGAATTGTGAGTTTATGATCAAGATTATCTATGAGAAATATTTGGTTCTTCTCTGAACTTTTTATGTGTGCTCATAATATCCTTGCAAGTCTCTTCGAATTATTGGTTTCGTTTGGCCTACTAGATCTATAGTTCTTGCAATGGGAGAAGTGCTTGGTTTTGGGCTCAATCTTGCGGTGTCCTTTCCCAGTGACAGTAGGGGCAGCAAGGCACGTATTGTATTGTTGCCATTGAGGATAAAAAGATGGGGTTTATATCATATTGCTTGAGTTTATCCTTCTACATCATGTCATCTTTCTTAAGGCGTTACTCTGTTCTTATGAACTCAATACACTAGATGCATGCTGGATAGCGGTCGATGTGTGGAGTAATAGTAGTAGATGCAGAATCGTTTCGGTCTACTTGTCTCGGACGTGATGCCTATATACAATGATCATGCCTAGATAGTCTCATAATTATTCGCTTTTCTATCAATTTCTCGACAGTAACTTGTTTACCCGCCGTAGAATATTGCTATCATGAGAGAAGCCACTAGAGAACACTATGGCCCCGGGTCTATTCTCAACATATCAATCTACATCTACTTTACTTTTACCACTTTTATTTTCTGTTCTTATAAACAAAAATACCAAAAATATAAACTATCATCTCTATCAGATCTCACTTTCATAAGTGACCGTAAAGGGATTGACTACCCCTTATCGCGTTGGCTGCGAAGTTCTTATTTGTTTGTGCAGGTGCGAGGGACTCGCGCGTGGTCTCCTACTGGATTGATACCTTGGTTCTCAAAAACTAAGGGAAATACTTACGCTACTGTGCTGCATCTCCCTTTCCTCTTCGAGGGAATACAATGCAAGCTCGAGAAGTAGAAATAGCAAATGATTCACAAAAGGAGGCTACTATCTCAGAGTCAAGTCCATATTTAGTGCTAAACTTTTGAAAAGCATTAGTATCCATAAAAGATTTAACACAATCATACTTAAGTTTTATACCTGACTCTTTACCTTCATTGAGTTCCCAATCTACATAGTTGCGTTTAATTATTTCCAAAATATCCCACCGGAATTCAATAGTTTTCTTCATAAAAGAACCAGCACAAGAAGTATCCAGCAGGGTTTGATCATTAAGAGAAAGCCGAGCATAAAAGTTCTGGATAATAATTTCTACTGAGAGCTCAGGATTGGGGCATGAATATAACATTTACTTAAGCCTCCCCCAAGCTAGAGAGATACTTTCTCCTTCACGAGGCCAAAAATTATATATATAATTCCGATCATGATGAACTAGATGCATAGGATAATTGTTTTGGTGGAACTCCAATTCTAAACGATTCCAATTCCATGATCCAATATCATCGCATAGCATATATCATGCCAATACTTTTCCCTTCAAAGATAAAGGGAAAACCTTTTTCATAACTTCATCCCTGGGTAAGCCTGCTAGCTTAAACAATCCACAAATTTATTCCACATATATCAAGTGCATGTCAGGATGTTCAGTTCCATCTCCTGCATAAGGATCAACTAGCAGTTGTTCTATCATACCCTAAGGGATTTCATATTCAATATTTTCAGTAGGTGCAGCGGGTTGAGGGGTAGCTAATTGTGGTTCCAGATGGGGTGAAGATACCCCGAACAAACCCCTCTAATGATCGTTTTCCATAGTAACAAGTGACATTAAATTTCAGCACACTATATAAATGTTTCCTTACTGAATTCCACTTACAAAAGGCGCTTCACTCCCCGGAAATGGTGCCAGAAAATAGCCTTGATGACCCAAAGTATAGTGGATCAATTGTAGTTCTTTTCGATAAGTAAGAGTGTCGAACCAAATGAGGAGCAGAAGGAAATGACAAGCAGTTTTCAGCAAGGTAATGTCTGCAAGTGCTGAAATTGTAAGTAGCGAGTAGTTTGACAGCAAGGTAATTTGTAATGAGCAAGTAACGACAATTGAAATAAGTATGCAACAAAGTAGCCCAATCCTTTTGAGGCAACATGCCAAAACGGTCTCTTATAGTAAGCAAAACGTTCTTGAGGGTACACGGGAATTTCATCTAGTCACTTTCATCATATTGGTTTGATTTGTGTTTGCTACGTTGATAATTTCATATGTGAGTGGACCGGTGCTTAGGTGATGTTCTTACTTGAACAAACCTCTTACTTATGATTAACCTTCCCGCAAGCATCTGCAACTATGAGAAAAGTATTAAGAATAAATTCTAACCATAGCATTAAACTCTAGGATCCAATCGGCCCCTTACGCAATAGTGCAAAGAATTGGGGTTTAAGAATCTGTCACTCTCGCAACCCACCATCTATTTACTACTCCACAATGCATTCCCTTAGGCCCAAATATGGTGAAGTGCCATGTAGTCAACGTTCACATGACACCACTATGGGAATCACAACATGCATACTATCAAAATATCGAACACATACCAAATTCACATGATTACTTGCAACATGATTTCTCCTGTGACCTCAAGAACAAAGGCAACTACTCAAAAGTGATGAACATGCTCAAGATCAGAGAGGTAATATATAGCATAATGGATCTGAACATATAATCTTCCACCAAATAAACCATATAGTAATCAACTACAAGATGTAATTAACACTACTAGTCACCTACAAGCATAAATCTATAGTTCCGGTAACAAGATTGAATACAAGAGATGAACTAGGGTTTGAGATGAGATGGTGTCGTTGAAGATGTTGATGGAGATTGCCCTCCCCAAGATGGGAGAGTGGTTGGTGATGATGATGACGATGATTTCCCCCTCCGGGAGGGAAGTTCCCCCGACAGAGTTGCTCCGCCGGAGGGCAAAAGTGCTCCGTCCTGAAAGTCTTCTCCACATTTTTTCTAGGTCACAATACTTATATACCAGAAGATGGGCTCTGGAGATGGGCCGAGGAGGCCACAACCCACCAGGGCGCTCCAGGGGGGCCTGGCGTGCCCAGGTGGGTTGTGCCCACCTGGTGCCCCCTCTGGTGTTTATTGGATCCAGTATTTCTTAAATATTCCATAAAAATTCCTCGTTGAGTTTCAGCTCATTTGGAGTTGTGCAGAATAGGGGGCCTGACGTAGCTTTTTCAGGTCTAGATTTCCAGCAGCCAGAATTCTCCCTCTTGGTATGTTCCTTGCAAATTATGAGAGAAAAGGCATTAGAATTACTCGAAAAGGCATTATTATGGATAGAAATTATAAATAACAGTAAGAAAACATGATGCAAAATGGACGTATCAGGAAGCACCCAATCATTACCTTTCCCTAGACGATACTAACTTAGGGTCCACTCGTTGATGCACGGCCCTCGTGTATAAGTAAAAGATCGTGGGACTCTACCCTTTTCACATTATCACGCATACACGAAGGGACCAACGGTGTGTCCGGTGCCCTGTGAAAACAGTCATGGCCGCCTATCCAAGCACGACCCCGTCCCGAGAGTGACATCAAGTCAACCTCGTTACTAGTAATCTGGGCACCATGCTAGTATCAGACTAAGTAATCAGTAATGCCCCATCCCATAAAGAGGTAGAGTGTGTGGCACCCCGGATGAGAGCGACCGGTTTACCTTGCATTGCCAGCCCAGAGACCTTGTCTTCTGGCAACTCACAACATCTTGGTACAGAAAGCAGCCGCTTTATTGATACTAGTGGACCAAAGTTTTACATTACAACAGTTAGCGAGGCCGAGCGGCACACACAGTGCGGCTAGACAATATGTACATTATTTAATGAACATAAAAGGGCCTCGGGCATAAACTACGCAGCAGTGGAACGACATCGTAGTGGAACTCCATCTCACAGGGACACCTATGTGGATACGGACTAGACTCAGACGGCACTCCTTCCCAGCGGAACTTGCCTGAAATCTGGCATGACACGCCAGGTCAGTACTTTGAATGTACTTGCAAGCTTACAGCAAAACAGAATCATAATGACAATCAATACCATGATGATTAATCAATTTTAAATATGCAGCAACAGACTTAAATGGAAATTTACTAACATGCTATGCTCATGAATTTGCCTAAATAAAACCTCAGTCTATCTTACTCATGATAACTTATTATAACCACCAACTTATTCATTTTAACAAGATATAACTCGTGATCCTTCCGGTGATCACAAACCTACCCATACTGGGTCTCAAAACATCTCAGAAGCTCTTCCGTCAACTTATAATAGTACCAGAAATTTAGAACATAGTGAGCAAAATTTTATTATCTGTTGACCCATGGTGGGACCTACTTTCGAGCGTGTCCGTGACCGTGGACTCGGCTATCGATAGATTAAATACACTCTGCAGAGGTAGTGCACTGTACCCACACCACGGAACCCATGGCCTCTTTATCCCATTCAGGTGGACCAACGACATTCCGACGAAACCCGCCCATTGCCATGACACTCCTCCGGCCACTCCGACTTGTTCCCCCACTCGAACAGTCCTGGGTGGCCCTGTGTCTACCAAAGACACACCTGCCACCGTCGTGGCCAAACAAAAATTGTCCCAAACGGGAACACGGTACCATAAAATTAACTACGGGCACACAAGGTTATGTCTGCTTACGGGGCCAGGGTACTACATGCCCATAACCTTCCCTATCTGGAGGTACCGACAGGAGGCATGTCAATGGACAGAATCAAGACCTTCCCATAAAGGTAAATGTGGTTGCACTGGGAAAGACTCGATTCAGTGGCACCATGACCCGGTCAACAATTTATTCAAGTTGAGTTATTAATAGTTTCAACTTAGAAACAATTAAAGTAACTAGTGTCATACAATGCCATGCAATATACCAAAGTGCAGTACATAAACAAGTAAAATGCCATGCAACAATAAAACTGGGTCAACTATCATCTTAACTTCAATATTATTCTGGTTATGCTTGACTTTCAACAAAATTTGACTTAGCAAAATTTTATCATAATTACTTAATGCAAAAGATAATAACTTCGCGTATGTATGACCATAATCATTCACAATATCCCAACTTTATTTTAACTATCTTAATGACTTAAACCAAACTCCAACTTTCAGTAAAGTGAAATGAAACCAATAGCTACAGCAACCAACAGAACTTTTTAACAAAATATTTAACATGCATAATATAAATCATTTGTTCAAGTTGGAAAAATCACAAATATTTTAATGGCACTATGAAAATGTTGTTGTGGCCTGCCTTAGTTCAAATGAGGCTCACAAGCCTCTTGGTGATCCTCAGGACAAGCCTCTTCTTCTGAAAATAAATAACAGTTCAAAAAGAAATCATCAAGATTCATTCAAAAATTCACCATAAAATCTATACAGCACCAATTGGTGTCATTTTTGGTGCGCTGCAAGATTTCTTCACCAGGAACACAATGCAAAAAGAATCAATTCATTTGGACTTATGGTTAAAAAGTTACAGCATTTTGAAGTTCTCTGGAATTTATTTAAATTCAGAAGTTTAAATAAAAAGAATAGGGGGGTGACGTCGAAGGCGTAAACGCCCCGAGCGCCACCACTTATACCGCTTCGCACGGTAGTGGAGAGACTGGCTAGCGGGCCCCGCTAGTCAGGTGAGAGGGAGAGAGAGAAATGGGCAGAGGCGGCCGTCGTTTCGCCGGAGCGTACGCCGGCGACGTTGCCCCTTGGCTCAAACAGAGAGGATAGATCGATGGAGAAGGTTGAGGCGCACCTGCCTGTACCCGTAGGGTGGCTAGAGGTGGACGGACAGTGACGGAAAGGAGCTCGGAGGCGGAGGCAGAACAGGGGACTCACCGGAGTTGGGGAAGACGACGAGCTACGGCACCTCCAGCAGCTTCAGCTAGGTGAAGAAGCTTCACCAGAGAGTGGCGGAGGCCCTGGTGCGACCGCCTTGAACAGAGATAGCTGGGAGCTACCTCGACGACCCGAGGGGGATCGCCGGTGAGCTCGGCTCGGGAACGATGGCCTGAGGCCTGCCCGGCCGGGCCACGGGGTTCTACTCTATCTGGGGCCGTGTGGGAGTGGAGCGGTGTGCTCGAAGCGCCTGGGGAAGGGCCTATTCATAGGCGAGCGAGAGGGGGGTCGGTGCTCCGCCGGCGACACCTGGCCGTGCCCGATGATGAAATGGCGTTAGTGAGAGGGGGGAGAAGAAGACGGAGTCACAAGGGAGCTGTGGCCGTGCGGAGACGAGCACAAGTGTGCTGGAAATGGCGACGAGCACAATGCGCACCACACTGTGCCTTGGCCGGACCACGCCCGTGCCCGCTGCAGCAAGCTCCGGCGTCGGCGAGCGCCAGGGGTGGACTGTGAAGATGAGGACGATGATGGGGCGGGGTTTGGCGCGGTTGGGCAGGCTCGGAAGCGAGCACGCGCTCTATAGAACGCTGGCGGCATCCAGAGCGCGTCGGCTGCATGCCATGGCACGGTGTACACGCGTGGTCACCGCGCGAACCCATGTCTGCAGGCTGACTTGGTGCCAAAAACCTTGTCTGGCGTGTTGTTCGTGGTAGATAGGTAAGTTACCCAGGGTTGTTTTAATTCCAGACGCAGTAGAATGAGATTAACTGGCCTGGTAAGTTTCTGGACATACACTTTGAGAGCTTGCTGTGGTAAAATGGTGAATAGTTGGAGGTTGTGCTTTGGAGGCTAGTCATGGGTTACTAAGGTGAATATGCACAAGAAGTTTCAGGAGGATTGGAGCAAGTAAAATGGTAGTTGGCGTATTAACTACCATTTCTGTCCAGAATGGAAAATATTTTCTATAGCAAAATTATTCCAAAAAGTAGTGCAATATTTTTTGCTCAGGAATGTGCCTTAGGGTCCAAAGAATATTTAGGAATTTCCTCGGAATTTTTGGAGCCAGAAAAATAGGGGTTGCTTTGGAGCACCAAGAATTTAACTAGGGTTTTAGGGAGAAAAATGAATATTTTTTAAATAAGAAAAATATTCCATGGAGTATATTGGGGTGGTCCAGAGATATATAATAGTTTGAGATGGATGTGAGGCACTTGGGTGAAAGCCAAGAGTACCCAAGTGGTTTAAGTCCATATGAAATGATTCAAAATCCCCAAGTTTTGAAATAAATTCGAATAAATCTTTGGCAAATAAAAGAGGGCAAAAATCAGGTTGTCACAAACCTCCCCCACTTAGAATGAATCTCGTCCTCGAGATTTGGTTGCTTGGGAAAACCATTCCGGATAATATGTCTGTAGGAACTCTTCTCGTTCCCAGGTTGATTCTGACTCGGTGTGATGCTCCCACTGGACTATATAAAACTTTCGTACTTTACTGCGGGTGACTCTCTCCATCCGATCTATAATTTTGAACGGCCTTTCTGCATACGTTAAATCCTCTGCCAATTCTATGTCGGCCATGATAGTCTTTTTCTCAGGCGGGGATATGCATCGCCTCAACTATGAGACATGGAATACGTCGTGCACATCTGACAATTCCGGGGGTAATTCCAACTGGTAAGCAACAGTGCCCACTCGAGAAATAATCGGGAAGGGGACAATAAATCTGGGTGCCATCTTCCCGTGTGTTTGGAATCTCTTGACTCCTTTCATAGGAGTGACTCGGAGGTATACGTGCTCTCCAGGTTCAAAACTGATTTGTCGGTGCCTCGCATTGTAATAACTCTTTTGTCGAGACTTGGCCAACTGTAATCTGTCTCTGATTTCCTTGACTTGCTTCTCGGCTTCCATCATGAGGTCCGCTCCGAAAATATGGCTATCTCCCATCTGGGACCAGTTTAGCGGGGTACGGCATTTGCGGCCATATAAATCCTCGTATGGTGACATCTTTATACTGGTTTGGAAGCTGTTGTTGTAGGAGAACTCGGCGTATGGTAGACAATCTTCCCATTTAGATCCTTGGGCCAAAACTCAAGCTCGCAGCATATCTTCCAGTATTTGGTTCACTCGCTCGGTCTGTCCATCTGTTTGAGGATGATAGGCTGTACTATATCTGAGGGTTGTTCCCAAAGCTTGATGGAGACGTGTCCAGAAAGCGGATGTAAAGAGTGAACCTCGGTCAGAAGTGATAGTTCGAGGTACTCCATGTAGACTGACTATTCTGGACACATACAGTTGTGCGAGTTTGTCTGCTCGATAGGTGGTCCTGACCAGAATAAAATGGGCTACCTTGGTTAGAGTGTCCACGATGACCTGATACGTCCAAAACGTATCAAAAATTTCTGCTTGCTCCATGCTTCTTTTGTGTGATATTGCTATGATATTGATGCACTTCCATGCACTTTTGATCATATTTGGACTAACCTATTAACTCAGTGCACCACAGTGCCAGTTCCTGTTTTCTGCTGTTTTTCTATTTCAGGTTTCCCCCATATTAAAAGTGCTCCAAAAATTCCAGGAAAAATATAGGAAAAATCAGCGTACAGGAAGCTTCGCGAAGAACCAAAGATGGGCCAGAGGGGAGCCAGGGGAGGCCCAGGCGGCCACCTGGCGCGGCCCCACCCCTGGACGCGCCAGGGGGGCGCCTGGGGCCCCTGCTCCGCCTCTGGCTGCCCCCCTTCGCATATATATCCCTCTCGTCCCGAAACCCTCGAGGACAGAACCCTTTTTCGCGATCTCGCCTCTGTTCCGCCGACGCAGGGCTTCCAAGATCGGGAGCATCAGGAGAACTCTTCCCGGCACCCTGCCGGAGGGGAGAACCACCACCGGGAGCTTCTCCACCACCATGGACGCTTCTCGGATGAGTCGTGAGTAGTCCACCTTGGACCATGGGTCCATGATCAGTAGCTATGTGATGTTCTCCTCCCCTCTTTGCTCTTCATGGTTTAGACCTCGTGAGCTGCCCTACATGATCGAGGCACATATGTAATCCTTCTGTTGTTGCTTTGCTGAGTTTGCTGGGATCAGATGGATTATGAGACTATGTTCAGATTGTGTTTGAGTAATATATTTGATTCACCTCTTTTATATCTTTGTTCTTGAGTAATTCTTGCATGTTCTCCGTTGCTGTTTATTGCTTTGGCCAAGTAGTAGGTAGTAACTCCAAGAGGGAGCGTTATGCTTGATTGTGGGTTCATGCCCCCTGATGACTAGCTTGAGTGATAGAAACATGAGTCTAGGGGATGTGCTGTTGCCACAAGGGAGAAAACAACGGTGCTTGTACTTGCGGGTGCAAGGATTGTTTACTTTACGCAAAGTTCTTTTAATGAAGTTGTCTGTTGCTTTGAGTTTACACGTTGGGTGGGATTCGCAACTTAATACCAGCGAGATGTTCTGGATAGATATCTCAAGGTGGATGATTAGTGGTAGATGCAGATGGATTTCGGTCTACTTGCCTTGGCGTACCGCCCATGCTTTTGAGCCTCTACCTTTCTTTGCAGCATAGTTAGCATTGGTTTGCGCACATAATCTTGTCAATTGCCCAGCTGTAATTTGTTTACCTCGCTTTGCTGTTTTATCGTCTTTTGGGAGAGAGACATCACTAGTGAACATCATGGGACCCCGGTCCATATTACCATCGCTGATCACACCTTCTATTTACTTCCTATTTTTATTTCCTAGTTGCAGTCATAGCTATCATTATTATCTCTTGTGTTTGATCCTTTGTAAACAACAAGGCCGGAGGGATTGACAACCTCTCTGTACTCGTTGGGAGCAAAGTTATCTGTATCTGTGTGCAGGTCCCGTCAACCGCTAAGTTTCTGGCGCCGTTGACACCTACTTGTCGACCCTCGGAGTCTCACGGGATTCGATCCTTGGTATCTTTGCCAAGGGAAATTTGCCGCTACGCTACATCTCAACCTTCCACTTGGGGTAATCAACGAGGGGCGAGAAGCCATCAAGCAAGTTTCTGGCGCCGTTGTCGGGGACTCCACTCTTCAAGATAGGGGAGTAGCATGCTATCTTTTATCTTTGCTTTTTAGTGTTGTTAGTTTACCTTTCAGTTTTTGCTTTAGTGTCCCTTACCAAAAATCACAAAAATAGTTATCTTGCTTGCTGCTGCTATGGGTTCCACCGAGAACACCAAGTTGTGTGACTTCACTAGTCATAACAACAATGACTTTATCTGCACGCCTATTGCTACACCTGCCACTTCAGCACCTTCTTATGAGATTAAACCTGCTTTGCTGAACCTAGTTATGAAAGATCAATTCTCCGGTGCTGGAGATGATGCTGCTTTGCACTTAAATAATTTTGTTGAGCTCTGTGATATGCAAAAGTACAAAGAAGTAGATGGTGATATTGTTAAGCTTAAGCTTTTTCCTTTCTCCTTGAGAGGAGGAGCCAAAATCTGGTTTCAATCCTTGCCTAGGAATAGTATAGATTCTTGGGACAAGTGCAAGGATGCCTTTATTGGGAAGTACTATCCCCCTGCTAAAATTATCCAATTAAGGAGTAACATTATGAATTTTAAACAATTGGATAATGAACACGTTGCCCAAGCTTGGGAACGCATGAAATCTCTTGTCAAGAACTGCCCTACTCATGGTTTGACTACTTGGATGGTTATCCAAACTTTTTATGCAGGCTTGAACTTTACCTCGCGGAACTTGTTAGATTCGGCCGCGGGAGGAACCTTTACGTCAACTACACTTGGTGCTGCCACGAAGCTTCTCGACGAGATGATGACCAATTATTCCCAATGGCACATCGAACACGCTCCAACAGGTAGGAAGGTAAACTCTGTCGAGGAGATTTCCTCCCTAAATGAAAAAGTTGACTTGATCATGTCTCTACTTTCCAAGCAATCTTCTATTGATCCTCATGATGTTCCTTTAAATTCTTTGATTGCTCAAGATCAAGTAGATGTGAACTTTATCTCTAGAAACAACTTCAATAACAATGCTTATAGGAGTAATTTTGGTAGCAACCCTAGACCATTCCCCTCTAATTCCTATGGGAACAACAATACTTATCCTAGCACCAAGAACTCCACTTCTGAACTAGAGATTATCCTTAAAGACTTCATCACTACCTAAAAGGCCTTCAATAAGAGTGTAGAAGAAAAACTAGACAAACTAGATAATCTCTCTTCGAAGGTAGACAATTTAGCCCATGAGGAAGAGTTGCTTAAAATTAGAACTTCTCCTCTTGAGGAGAGGAAGACCACTCCTATGAATGCTATTCAATTGCAAATTAATGAAAACATTAGGATGATGGCTAAACTTAAAAAGAGATGGGCTAGAGAAAAGGAGGAATAAGATAGAATTAAGAGCCTTCCTACCCACCACACTATTGCTACTATTCAAGTTGTTGAGGATATCCAAACTCTTAGCACCCAATGCACTCCTAGTCCCATTGGACCTATTAATGGTGATGCTATGACCTCAACCGTAGAAGAAGAAACTCCTATGACCATAGAAGCTACCAAACAAGTGAGCCTAAAGGACACCACTACCACTTTACTTGATAGTAGTGACCTTGATTTTGATAATTGCACCCTTTCTGAAGTTATTAGTTTTCTTCACAAGATGTCTAGAGATCCCTACACTAGCACACTTAATCTTGCCTTCACGGAGCATATCACTAATGCTCTTATCAAAGCTAGGGAGGAGAAGCTTAGGGTAGAAGCCTCCATACCTAGAAAGCTAGAAGATAGTTGGGATCCTATGATTAAAATTAAGTTGAATAACTTCTCTTGCTATGCTTTATGTGATGTTGGAGTTAGTACCTCCGTTATGCCCAAAAGAATGTATGATATGTTTGAATTGGAACCTTTTGATCCTTGTTCTTTTGGTGTTCGTCTTGTTGATTCTTCCGTAAAGAAACCTTTGGGGAAGATCGACGATGTTCTTATCATTGTCAATGACAATTATGTTCCCGTTGATTTTACTATTATGGATATTGAATGTGAACCTTCATGTCCAATTATTTTGGGACGTCCTTTTCTTCGCACCGTTGGTGCTATCATTGACATGAAAGAGGGGAATATAAAATTCCAATTCCCTCTCAAGAAAGGGATGGAACACTTCCCTAGAAAGAAGATTAAGTTGCCTTTTGAGTCCATTACACGGGCTAGCTATTCTCTTACTCTTGATAAAACTTGATCTTCTCTTTTTGCATCATGCCTAGCTTAAAGGCATAAAAGAAAGCGCTTTTGGGAGGCAGCCCACAACGAATTAGGTTTTATTTTGCTTTTGTTGTGCCTTGATGTTTGTTACTACATTAGCATCATCATTGTATCTTTTCTTTTCAGCTTTGTGCCAAGTTTAGCCTCCGATTGCAAGAAAGTTCAAAAGTTGTGACGTGCTGTCCAGAAAACAGATTCTGTCCTTGGACAGAAAAATTCGAATAAAACCACCAGATCATCTTTTTGATCTGAATTTTTTTGACAGCGTGCTCTATACAATTGGCTTTCGAGTGTCTGTTCTGAGTTTTTTGATTTGAGTTGCAGAAGTGCCCCGAAAAAATTATTTACTACCTGCTGGTCTGTTTTTCACAAATTCTGTCATGTTTTGCCTTTTCTTCGTTTTGCAAACCTTGAGCTTGCTTTTTATTTGCAAAAACCTTTTGGCAATCTTGAGAAACAGTAGCTCTTCAAGATTATTTTTATTTCTAGTAGGGAAAAATTATTTTATTGTGGGTACTAACCTCGCTAATCAGATTATGATGAGTTATGTATGAAGGGAGTTTTCAAGTGTGCGAGGGAAGATGATAAAAGAAGATTCAGGAGGGTCAAATGCTCAAGCTTGGGGATGCCCCGTGCACCCCCAAGAAATATTCAAAAAGACACAAGCGTCTAAGCTTGGGGATGCCCCCATGCATCCCCTTCTCCATCAACAATTATCAGTTCGTCTTTCGTTCCACTATATTCTTATCACTTCATGCGTTATGTGCTATGCTTGGAGCGTCTTGCTCTTAGTTTCCTTTTTTAGTTTTCTTTAGCTTTGCTTGCTTTTCATAACAAGTTAGAACTCAGCTTTCTTTGTGTGGGAGAGAAACACGCTCCACTTCAACCTAGAACACAACATAGGATTTTCATGCTTATCTTTGCTGTGTGTGTTCTTTGTCTTTCCATAGCTGCTGTCATGTTTAGCTCTTAGTTTTCATGCTTTTCTTTTTAAAGAGCTTTTGTTAAGTTGGTTGCTGAACTCTCTTGAGTTTTCATGTTTATCTCGTTAAGAGAGTTTGCCTGATGCACTGAGTTGTGTGTCTTAACTTAAAGTAGGTAATTGAGGTTGCTATTTAATTTTAGTAGTAACTTGCAATAGTTTTGAGGTATTGCCATGAGTAATGTCTGAACTTTTGGTGTCAAGAGCTTTAGCCTATTAGTGATAGATGTCGTATTTTGTGCAATCCGTATTTATTTTCGAAAACCTACAAAATAGTTGAGAACTTTAGCTACTAGATGGATCACTAATCTTTGGAGGGATCGAATATTAGAGTACACTCACGTACCATGAGTCGAGGATGCGCAAGGATAACCAAACCCCCATACACTCCTCCTCGGGGTACTTGTCTCTTTGTGAACCTCCTAATTATATTGAGAGTTACCGATAATAAGTGCATGAGTTCTTCGGACTAATGTGAGTATTCGAAAGTTGACACTTCCACCTAGCCATATTTTTCTAGCCTCTTCGGTACCGTGCATTGCCCTTTCTCACCTCGAGAGTTGGCGCATACTTCGCCGGTGCATCCAAATCCTTGGCACGATACACTCTGTCATCATAAGCCTCATTATATCCTTCCTCAAAACAGCCACCATACCTACCTATCAAGGCATTTCCATAGCCTTTCCGAGATACATTGCCATGCAACATCCATCTTCTCATGACTTGATCTTCATGTCATACATGCTTTTGCTTGATCGATGAGCCGCAAGCTAGTTGGGCCTTGCCCTAATCATTGCTACATGACGCGCTAGTATCATTGCATATCCTGCTACACTCGTAGAGGCATACATTTGCATACATCATGATAGTTTCATCTTCTTTATGTTGAGTACTTTTGTAAAGTGTGAAAGATCTTCTATACTTCTTGTAATATATAGAGTGTTGCCCCTAAAGTGAGGAAAAGATCCCAAAGAGGACAAAATCAAAAGATCACAAAGAGGACAAAATCAAAAGATCCCAAAGAGGACAAATGAGAGTTAAATAGAAAGAGCCATTGAGGCCACAAAAAATAAAAATAAAAATAGAAAAAAGAGAAAAAGAAATAAAAAGAGAGAAGGGGGCACACTACTATTCCTTTTGAGAGATCCACACTCGTACTCCATCTTATACCTTGTACTCCATAGAGATTATCATTCATGCATATAGCTATGTGGGGACCTTCACACTATAGAACTTTGTTTGTATATTCCAATGATGAGCCTCCTCAAAAGAGCTCTAGGTCTTCTTGAGCGAGCAAGTTGGATGCACCCCCACCAGTTCCATTGGAGAGCTTACCTTAGCTCATATGTGCATCCGTTGCATGGCAATCCCTACTCCTCACATCATATCTATCATTTGGCTTTCTCTCGCCTATGATTGTCCTCATTGATGTGAGCCTTTCACACCTTTTTTGTCTTCCCCCTTCATCATTTTTCTCTCTTTGCCATCCTAAGTGTCAACTTTCTTGCTTACGCTCATCCATTGCGTGAGTGCTCAAAATATCGAAAGGGAGTGGATCATTTTGACTTGTACCTGGCTAGTGGTCTGAGGATGAGTCAAGATAAGATTCCAAAGAAGACCAAGTGTGAAACTTTAGTAGATTAAGTTCTCAACAATAAAAAAAACTATGTTTTACTCTCTCGTATATCCCTATCCCCTTTCTTGCACGCAAACACCATTTGGAGACATTCGAGTCACGAACAGCGAGAGCTCTTGCACCTTTATGTTCTTATGTTGCTTGTTACAATGCTAATATAGACTCTTGCTTGTTATGACTTGAATTGAATTACATGCCTTGATTGCTTTACTTAAAAGTTCTTATATGGTTGATAGCATGTCACCACAGAAATTATGCTTGTTACCATTTACCTACTCGAGGACGAGCAGGAATTAAGCTTGGGGATGTTGATACGTCCAAAACATATATATAATTTATGCTTGCTCCATGCTTCTTTTGTGTGATATTGCTATGATATTGATGCACTTCCATGCACTTTTGATCGTATTTGGACTAACCTATTAACTCAGTGCACCACAGTGCCAGTTCCTGTTTTCTGCTGTTTTTCTATTTCAGGTTTCCCCCATATTAAAAGTGCTCCAAAAATTCCAAGAAAAATATAGGAAAAACCAGCGTACATGAAGCTTCGCGAAGAACCAAAGATGGGCCAGAGGGGAGCCAGGGGAGGCCCAGGTGGCCACCTGGCGCGGCCCCACCCCTGGCCGCGCCAGGGGGGCGCCTGGGGCCCCTGCTCCGCCTCTGGCTGCCCCCCTTCGCATATATATCCCTCTCGTCCCGAAACCCTCGAGGACAGAACCCTTTTTCCCGATCTCGCCTTTACTCCACCGCCACAGTGCTTCCAAGATCGGGAGCATCAGGAGAACTCTTCCCGGCACCCTGCCGGAGGGGAGAACCACCACCGGGAGCTTCTCCACCACCATGGACGCTTCCCGGATGAGTCGTGAGTAGTCCACCTTGGACCATGGGTCCATGATCAGTAGCTATGTGATGTTCTCCTCCCCTCTTTGCTCTTCATGGTTTAGACCTCGTGAGCTGCCCTACATGATCGAGGCACATATGTAATCTTTCTGTTGTTGCTTTGCTGAGTTTG
This sequence comes from Secale cereale, assembly GCA_902687465.1. NCBI lineage: Eukaryota > Viridiplantae > Streptophyta > Magnoliopsida > Poales > Poaceae > Secale > Secale cereale. Next base: position 781,513,014 of record LR738711.1, read on the forward strand.
CTGGGATCTGATGGATTATGAGACTATGTTCAGATTGTGTTTGAGTAATATATTTGATTCACCTCTTTTATATCTTTGTTCTTGAGTAATTCTTGCATGTTCTCCGTTGCTGTTTATTGCTTTGGCCAAGTAGTAGGTAGTAACTCCAAGAGGGAGCGTTATGCTTGATTGTGGGTTCATGCCCCCTGATGACTAGCTTGAGTGACAGAAACATGAGTCTAGGGGATGTGATGTTGCCACAAGGGAGAAAGCAACGGTGCTTGTACTTGCGGGTGCAAGGATTGTTTACTTTACGCAAAGTTCTTTTAATGCAGTTGTCTGTTGCTTTGAGTTTACACTTTGGGTGGGATTCGCAACTTAATACCAGCGAGATGTTCTGGATAGATATCTCAAGGTGGATGATTAGTAGTAGATGCAGATGGATTTCGGTCTACTTGCCTTGGCGTACCGCCCATGCTTTTGAGCCTCTACCTTTCTTTGCAGCATAGTTAGCATTGGTTTGCGCACATAATCCTATCAATTGCCCAGCTGTAATTTGTTTACCTCGCTTTGCTGTTTTATCGTCTTTTGGGAGAGAGACATCACTAGTGAACATCATGGGACCTCGGTCCATATTACCACCGCTGATCACACCTTCTATTTACTTCCTATTTTTATTTCCTAGTTGCAGTCATAGCTATCATTATTATCTCTTGTGTTTGATCCTTTGTAAACAACAAGGCCGGAGGGATTGACAACCTCTATGTACTCGTTGGGAGCAAAGTTATCTGTATATGTGTGCAGGTCCCGTCAACCGCTAAGTTTCTGGCGCCGTTGACACCTACTTGTCGAACCTGGGAGTCTCACGGGATTCGATCCTTGGTATCTTTGCCAAGGGAAATTTGCCGCTACGCTACATCTCAACCTTCCACTTGGGGTAACCAACGAGGGGCGAGAAGCCATCATGACCCATATTGCATTATTGCCTCGCTGAGTTTTGGGTAATCCCGTGATGAAATCCATGCAAACATCATCCCATTTCCACTGTGAAACTGGCAGCGGTTGAAGAAGTCCGGCTGGCTTCTGATGTTCTGCCTTTACTTTGTTGCATATGTCGCAACAAGCCACAAAATAGGCAATATCCTTTTTCATGCCATCCCACAAGAATACTTGGCGAAGGTCTTCATACATTTTTGTTCCCCCATGGTGAATAGAATGTGAGGACTCATGGGCTTCTGACAAGATTTTCCTTTTCACGTCTGACTGATTCGGTACACAAATCCTTCCGCGAAATCGGATAGTCCCATGGTGATCTTTTGAGAAGTATGATGCATGTTCTGCCTGCATGTCATGGGCATGCTTTTGCAGGACAGGATCATCTGGTTAGGCCTAGCGGATTCTTCTTCAAGTGTGGGGGTAACTTCCAGTGTGTTAGCGAGACCAGCCTCAACGATGTTCAGATGGAGTTGAGCAATCTCTTCTTGAAGTTCAACGGGCAAGGAATTTAATATGGTATTTAAACTGACCGGCTTCCGACTGAGTGCGTCAGCTACCACGTTGGCTTTACCCGGGTGGTAGTTTATTCCCAAATCATAATCTTTGACCAGTTCAAGCCACCTTCGCTGACGGAGATTCAAATCAGGTTGAGTGAAGATATACTTGAGGCTTTTGTGATCGGTAAAAAATTGACACTTCTTCCCAATGAGATAATGTCTCCATATTTTGAGAGCATGCACCACTGCGGCCAATTCCAGATCATGCGTAGGGTAATTCCCCTCGTGTGGTCGCAACTGTCGTGATGCATAAGCCACCACCTTGCCATGGTGCATGAGTACGCAGCCAATTCCTTGTCTGGATGCGTCACAGTAGACATCAAAACTGCGGTATATGTCGGGAAGAGTTAATACGGGAGCGGTGGTCAGACGTTTCTTTAGCTCACTGAAGCTTTGCTCACAGTCTTGGGTCCATTCAAACTTCTTGTCCTTTTTGAGTAGCTCGGTCATGGGCTTGGCGATCTTGGAGAATCCTTCAATGAAACGGCGGTAGTATCCCGCCAGTCCAAGGAAGCTTCAGATCTGAGATACGGTTGTGGGTGGCAACCAGTTGAGCACATCTTTTACCTTGCTGGGGGTCCACGGCTATACCTTCGGCGGATAGCACGTGTCCAAGAAATCCGACTTGTTTAAGCCAAAACTCATATTTGTTGAACTTGGCGTAAAGCTGATGGTCTCTGAGTCGCTGCAATATTGCTCGGAGATGTCCCTTGTGATCCTATTCACTTTTTGAATATATGAGTATGTCATCGATAAAGACTACCACGAACTTATCGAGGAAGTCCATGAACACTTTATTCATCATGTGCATGAAGAAGGCAAGGGCATTGGTGAGACCAAAGGACATGATTCTATATTCATAAAGACCGTATCGAGTGGTGAATGCGGTCTTAGGAATATCTTCCTTTTTAATCTTGAGCTGATGGTATCCGGTCCTTAAGTCAATTTTGGAGAATACCTTGGCACCACTGAGCTGATCGAACAAATCATCAATCCTTGGCAGCGGGTATTTATTTTTGATGTGACATCATTCAGCTGCCGATAATCTACACACATGCGGAGGCTACCATCCTTTTTGTTTACAAAGAGTGCAGGCGATCCCCATGGCGAGGAACTGGGAAGGATGTACCCTTTCTGGAGCATTTCATCGAGCTACTTCTTTAATTCCACTAACTCTGATGAGGGCATCCTGTAATATTTCTTGAATAACGGTGCGGTTCCGGGTACCAGATCTATCGCAAACTCAAGTTCTCGGTCTGGCGGCATGCCTGGTAGCTCTTCCGGAAATACATCAGGAAATTCACTGACCACATGAATTAATTCCAACTTAGCCACGGCGGTAAACATCATCCCCTTCTTTGGTATGCTTTTGCGGGAGTAGAACTTTGTAATCTGCCCTTCCTGATTGATCAAATTGACTTCTCGGGTCGCACAGTTTATGCATACTTGGTATTGAGTCAGCCAATTCATGCCCAAAACAACATCCAACTGTGTTGATTCGATGAGTATCAAGGATGTTGGAAAGCTTATTCCGTTGATATTGATTTGCAAGTTATGGCAGACCAGACTGCTCTTGATTAAAGATCCCGGGGTTTGTACCAGCATATTTTTGCCCAAGAGAGAACAAGAAAAATTGTTTTGGGCAACGAAACTCCGAGAAATAAAAGCGTGGGATTCCCCTGAGTCAAATAAAATTACTGCAGGTATGCTATTAATAGAAAACATACCGATGACCACTTCGGGGTTTTCTTGGGCTTCATCTGCGGAGAGGTGATTGACGTGTCCGGTGATGTTTTGCTGGTCCGGGTATGACCCCATGAAGTTGACTTGTGGCCGGAATAAGGCGTTTGCCTTGCTGTTCTTAGGACACTGACGGGCATAATGTCCACTTTGCCCGCAATTGAAGCAGGAATTATTGCGCTGGCGCTCCTCATGCACTGGGTTGGCAATAACATTCTTGACTTGGGTAGTAGTCTTGTTAACATTTTGTTGCCAATTGGGCTTGTAGTCTACCGAGTTTGCTGCGAGATTCGGGCCTTCTTCACCGGCGGTCCTTCCTTTCTTGGTTCAAACTTGCATTTGTGCTCGTTATTAGCGGGCCTGGTGTCCAGTACGAGCTTGTATTCTCTTTCCGCAATAAAAGCTTTATTCACCAAATTTGGAAATCTGGGAAATCAAGCATACTGAGAGTGCACCTGAGTTGCAAGTTTAATCCTCCAAGAAACCTATCAATTTTTCTCTCTTTTGTGGCCACGTCATACAGGGAATAACGGGCCAGATGGTTGAATTGTTGCAGATATTATCCTACAGATAGATTTCCTTGGTTGAGGGCAAGAAACTCATGCTGCTTGGTTTTCATTACTCTAGTAGGGATGTAATATTTCCGGAACTGATCCTTGAATTTGGTCCAGGTGAGTGCATCATCAGCAGGCCACATGGCTTTTGTATTTTCCCACCATACGGCAGCAGCGCCTTCAAGATAGTGGGTTGCATAAGGAACTTTGTCATCTTCGGTTGTACGGGCAATTTCAAGCTTCCTCTCAATGGTTCGCAACCAATCATCAGCATCCAACGGGTCAACTGTCTAACTGAAACTGGGAGGTTGAGTTCGCTAAAAATCTGATAACTTGGAGAAATGACCATTCTGCTATCCATTCTGACCAATCATAGCTTGAACACTTTTTAATACATCCAGCAGATCATTATTTCTTCTTTCCTCAAACATACGCAGGATTTGTTCAGTGGTAGGCGGATGTGGCGGTGGAGGCGGTGGTATGAATGGCTCGGGGGAGTGTCCTGCCTGTCGGGCGGAGCGACGAACAGGAACATCCTCGTGAGCGCTGTTACTGTTGCCTCCCCACGTCATCCTATATTGGATTTTCCCCAAGACAACGCAATCGAGATGAGAAGCATTCAAAAGCAAAAATAGGTGGGGAAAGCCAGCAACAAAAATCGAGGGAAAAACAGAATTGCAAGGAAAACAACGAGTAGAAGATACATGACTTCGGCATAATTATACAAGGACGCATACATGAAAAGAAAACCAACATGACCGGTTACACTACCCTCATACATAAAACATCACAACTCGTACATCGTACAACAGTCTGACAACTGCTAATACTCTGGAGCTCTACTGCTCTGCGGGTGCTGCGGGGTTCTCTCCTGAAGTCGACTCGGATCCCGAACTGACGAGATTAACGGAAACCTCATGGTTAAAGGTAACACGGCGACACTGCCTCGGAGGCTCTCCTTCCGGGGCGGGAGTAGGGTGGATCATAGGAGCTACAGGGGTAGTGATGAGTGAGATCCACTCAGCAGGGGCAGTAAGAGGAGTTACGGTCGAGGTGCCCGAACTACTAGGAGGGGTTACTGGCGAATTAGGGGAAACGGAACTAGGGACGTAAGAGGTGAATACCAAGGAAGCGTGAATTGTGATAGACCTAGTAGAGGCTAAAGCAATACGACCGTGAGTCAACTCGCGTGCTAGCTCGTGGAGTATGAGGTAACTAGCGGTGATATAACAGGAAAGATGGCTAGCAACACTATCAGACTCCGGATCAATTTCAGGGAAAATAATATGACCGTTGTCGTTCAAAGAAGGATAGTATTGGAAACCTGGGTGGTCCTGCATGCGGACCTCGCTGTGGCGGAGCTCAACGAGAATCTCGAATGCAGCAAACTGGACGGCTAGCGAAGCGGTAGAAGCATGACCGCTTTGAGAAGTACGAGAATAGGAGCTGGAATTAGTACGAACGCGCAGAGTCACCACTGACTGGTATTCATAAATTGAGTCAGCTAGACGCTCCCGGTACACATGATAAACTGGGTCGTCTCCATGAGGGTACAGCCGACGCCACATGTTGCGGAGGAGGTGCACCTTGCATGGATACGGCACCAGAACCATCTACACTCACAAGCATTAGTGGGTTAGCATAAAAATAACACATGTATTGATAAAGCAATAACCGGCACTCAAACTAAACGTGTATCTAACGTTTAAATGGCACGTCTTAGTCTAACGCATCCTACAGTCAGCGCGGCTCTGATACCAAGCGTTGTGGCATGCCGGATCAGAGCCACTGGTTTACCTTGCATTGCCAGCCCAGAGACCTTGTCTTCTGGCAACACACAACATCTTGGTACAGAAAGCAGCCGCTTTATTGACACTAGCGGACCAAAGTTTTACATTACAACAGTTAGCGAGGCTGAGCGGCACACACACGGTGCGGCTAGACAATATGTACATTATTTAATGAACATAAAAGGGCCTCGGGCATAAACTACGCAGCAGCGGAACGACGTCGTAGTGGAACTCCATCTCACAGGGACACCGATGTGGATACGGACTAGACTCGGAAGGCACTCCTTCCCAGCGGAACTTTCTTGAAATCTGGCATGACACGCCAGGTCAGTACTTTGAATGTGTGGAGTAATGGTAGTAGATGCAAGCAGGAGTCGGTCTACTTGTCTCGGACGTGATGCCTATATATAATGATCATGCCTAGATAGTCTCATAATTATTCGCTTTTCTATCAATTGCTCGGCAGTAATTTGTTTACCCGCCGTAGAATATCGTTATCATGAGAGAAGCCACTAGAGAAAACTATGGCCCCCGGGTCTATTCTCAACATATCAATCTACATCTACTTTAATTTTCTTGCTTTTATTTGTTGTTTTATTAAACCAAAAATACCAAAAATATAATTATCATCTCTATCAGATCACACTCTCGTAAGTGACCGTAAAGGGATTAACAACCCCTTATCGCGTTGGCTGCGAAGTTCTTATTTGTTTGTGCAGGTGCGAGGGACTGGCGCGTGGTCACCTACTAGATTGATACCTTGGTTCTCAAAAATTGAGGGAAATACTTACGCTATTGTGCTGCATCTCCCTTTCCTCTTCGAGGGAATACAACGCAAGCTCAAGAGGTAGCATTCCTCCACCTGACAGCAGGGACCCACCAGACAGGCCATCGTATTTTCCGGAAAAAAACATTTCCCCCTGACTGCTGGGACCCACCGGACGGGCCACCGTATTGCGCAAAAAAAATGTCCCCCCCCCGCTGTCAGCTTGGACCCACCAGAAGTGCCTCCTTATTACGCGCAAAAAAATGAATACTCCACCTGCTGGTTGGGACCCACCTTTGTGGGAGGCTGACTTGTGGGCCTACTAAATTGACGGGGACGGAGTGCTTTGTCAACTTAGTCAATATGAACGATTCTAGCTCCAGTGACCATACGATGTCCATCCAACGGCCGTAGTGCTTCTTCAACCTCTGGTCCTGTTACTCCAGCCGCCCAAAGTAGCGCGGTCGTGCCGCATGCTCCTGCCTCCCATGGCCGGCTGTGCTGCCACGGAGGCCTCACCGGCCCCTACTATTCCCACCGCTGGCCAGGCCATCCCTCTACTCACCCACACCCCCTATTATTCTGCGGCGATGGCAGCCTCACACCGCAGCGAACCAGTGAACCCTCGTACCCCTCTACGCGTGGGCATCCACTGTCGCGTCGTCCCCGGCTCCACGTCGTCCCCTTCCTAGGCCTCGCTGTCGTCCCCTTCCTAGGCCTCGCCGTCGTCCACCGCCCTGGTGCTCTCAGCGCGGCGTGGTCAACGTGGTCAAGGAATGGCTTCCATCGGACGTGGACTGTATGTGGACAAGCTGACAGCTGGGTCCACGGCCGCAGCAAGGAAGTGCCTCCTTATTACGCGCAAAATAATTATTCCTCCACCTGACAGTGGGGACCCACCGGACAGGCCACCGTATTTTGCGAAAAAATCGTTTCCCCCTGACTGTTGGGACCCACCTGTTACATCTTCGCACGCAAGGAAGTGCGTCCGGGCAAAAAAACGATTCGCCCCCCTGACTGCTGGGACCCACCAGCTACATCTTCGCACGCAAGGAAGTGCCTGACAGTCGGGACCCACCTGGTCGAAGCATACGTAGCGTTGTCATTCTGGTCGCGAATGTGTACGTACATACTGGTCGATGTCGAGGCGCGCACGTAGCATGTATACGTACGTACAGCGGCCAGTGTGCAAGAAAGAAAATACGGCCACGTACGTACATACGGGCAGGGTCTCGAACGCCTACTCGCGCATACGTACGGCTAGGGCTCGTGTACATAGCTGGGTCAGAACGGAGAAATAGTGTCGTCGTCGTGTTCATGGGGAGCCAACCGGCTGGGTCGGAACGAAATGCGTCGTCGTGTTCATCGGGAGGGCTTGGACGGAACAGCCAATGGAAACGAGGCCTGGCGTACCGCAGAACAGAGGAACGGCCTTGTGTTCGATCAGCCACGTTCGAAATGGGATCCTGTTCATCGGGAGGGGTCTGGCGTACCGCAAAACGAAGGAAACGGACCTCCTACAGTCGAAACGGGGGTCCTGTTGATCGGGAGGGGTGTGGCGTACCGCAAAACGAAGAAAACGGACTTGTGTTGGAGCGCTACAGTCAAAACGGGGATCCTGTTCATCGGGAGGGGTGTGGCATACCACAAAACGGGACACCACTGGATACTGTTCATCTCCACCGTCGACCCCCTCCAGCCTCCACGGTCTACTATTCATCCACTGTTGACCTCCTCCAGCCTCCACCTATGACTGTTCATCCACGGGCTCCTGTTCATCCAGCCTCCACCGCGCGCTACTCCATCGGCTACTGTTCAACCAGCCCTCTCCATGGGCTCCTTCTCAACCATCCCTCCACGGGCTACTGTTCATCCAGCCCTCCACCGTCTACTATTTATCCAGCCCTCCACGGGGTGGTCCTGTTCATCCTGCCCTCCACGGGGTCCTGTTCATCCAGCCCCAACTGGCTCGATCGATTGGGGTCTTGTTCATCCAGAGGCAACACCACGGGGTCTTGTTCATCCACCCCCACCGGGAATTGTTCATCCAA